>OZ026596.1:5580609-5675609 GCA_964020085.1 Micromussa lordhowensis | reverse complement strand
TAAAGAAATTACTAAACCTGCCCATCCCCTCACTAAACAATACATTATGTAGGACTGTCTGAAATAGTTCAGTTTAGGGAGAAATCTAACTTACAGAGTTCTTGTTTAAAGACAAACGAGGATTTCGTTTGCCGGCTCGTGTTTTGTTTTAAATGTGGAGCGCACTAAACCTTGAAAAAAGAAGTACCAAAACGCGGATAATTAGGTAGCTATTTCAAGCAACAGGCAGGTAATCAATTAAAAGGCGCAAAATAAAAAAATGCAACTGATTTCACATGAAAACAACTTCAACTGCTTACCTAACTTTGACAGAGAGATCCTCCACAAGGCGTTCCAAAACGTTCGCGGAGGACTGGAAGAAATATTTCCTCCTTCCTTCGCGTTTTCCCGCGTAAACCGCGTAAACCGCGAAAGACTTACATACATTACTTGCAAAACGTTTCGGACGTTAAAATTTCGGACGTTTAATTTTCGGACACTTTTTCCCTCATTTCGGACAATTTTCGGACTGCGCTGAAACATGCCTAAAAAAAAAATTACGACTAAAAAACATAAATTAGACAAATAAAATCTGTGAAAATGATAGTTTTACTGTACCTTTAAGGTTTTACAGCCGGATACACCAACGAGAAAATAACACAAACTCAATCTATGTTTTTGTCTTTCATAAAAGAAACAAATATTTTCCTTTCCAGTGATAAAAAGAACGACTGAGCAAAGCTGCCTAATCCGAATTCTAACCATATCTTCGCCATATCATTTATATTGGCTTTGATCGAATATGTGATGCTGTCGCCCAGAAAGTACTTTTTTAAAAATTTCGGACGCTTAAAATTTCGGACGCTTAAAAATTTTAGACGGTTTTATTTTCGGACACTAGTTTTATCCGAAATTAAAATCGTCAGATTTTTTTTGCAAATAATGTACAGTACCCCCCTGCAAGCTTTTTCCTTTCTTTCACTGTTTTTTTTTTATATCCTTGCTATTCAGCACTTTGATCTCCCTCGGGTAGTCCAGGTGGCTTATTGACCAGACGGTTCGGATAACTTTGTCGCAATCCTGTGCCGCTAGAAATTGGAAAATTGTCGTTGAGATGTGTGGGGAATTCAATTCAAGGGGAAGTGAAAATGTCAGCTAATGTCCCTAGCCGTTTGTCATCGGGCTTGTGCAAACCTAGCAAGAATTGGTGCTCCTCCTATTCGAAAGGCCCGTTCAGTAAGCAGGTCACGATCTGAATCGTGACCTACCATCTCCTGAAATTAATTTTTCTGGCCATCTGTTGGAGTCTTTTCTGCGAGTTCGCAAGAAACACATTCTGCACGAAAACACTCCTCGATTTCCTTGTTTTTCCAGGTTGTCATTACGCACGATCGTTTTCCCAGGTTAGCCCTGGGAACAGTCGGCGAAAAGTGTTGCTTTTTGCCTCGTGTCCACGTGACCAAAGTCACGTGGACATGAGGATGTGGAGCGTATTCGGTATTCTTTGCTATCATAATGCTAGTAGATTCCTGTGAAGGGTGGTTCAGGCAACTTGCGGGTTAATCAATTTTGGCCACGAAAGGCAGGTATAAAACCGACGATGAATTAACGGCGTTTGGTGCTAGAAATTTAACAACGCTTTACAGACGGGGACTGGGATGTAGACCTTGGAGACCCAAGCATTGTGACAGGTCGTTTTTAGCATTCCTTTATTTCGTTAGCATCCGAGCCCTGCGTTCACGCAACTCACTTGCGTTTAAATCAAATTTGACAACAAATAAAACGTTGAAGTGACGGGTTTTATTCACACAGGAAGATCTAAAATGACAACTAGTGGATTAAAAACTGACCTCTAAAGCGCATTTTCTGCCAAGGAGCACACAAGTATAGCTAGACTCACAAAAATAACTTGTTAGGCCTATGATCAGTATCTCACTGTATATATGCCACCATGGGTCACATCGAAGCACCAGGCCAGAATTGCATTCGTAATGCTTCCGATTTCTTTGCACTAAACAAGTGACACGAGGCAGCCCTCTTATATATTTTTTTGTTGCTTTGTTTGTTGAACGGTGCCCGATTCCTTAACATCTTTGGCGGAAAGAAGTAGAACTGCTTCATGCAATGTTTCCTGTTTGATTTTCTTTCTTCAGAAGTCCTCATTATGGCAGCAGAGGTCGCACTGACTTAGTGGATCAAACATCTCGCGGGCTCAGTTGCACCCATAACAAATACTTAGTCCTTCTAACGCCTCGTAAGTGTAACTCGAAATTTTATCTGATGTGTTCCCTTGTTCTGATAATGTGGTAGATTAAGGAGATATTGCATTCAAATTAGAGCAGCATCATTGATTAGAGTTCTTTGTTAATTACAGCCGTTAGCGCTTGCGGAGGCCTTTTCTGCCATTTCAAATTCATACCACATTTAGCACGTGATCTGGGACTGGATAAACGACAGTTCTGTTGTTGACACCGCAGCATACCAAACCACAAAACTTTGTTTTGCGTATGTGCAAGTGTTTTGCCAATTTAAACCGCTATAAATAAAGTGCTGCGATGGTGTAGTGGCGAAACCGAGGCATGATTTTAACTACGGCATTACGGCGGGTTTTTTTTATTTTTTTTTTCCTTTAATATACTTTAATTTTCTTTTTCCTGTTTCGTCTATAGACGCGCAATTCCTGCCACGCCCGGTTCTACAATATACCCGCTGTTAAACTTTCAGTCATTAGAGTGTAAGATAACAGACTTCAACATACCCTATTCCCACACCTTATTGTGGCGCAAACTATTAATCTATAAACAAAAGTCGCTGACTTCGTCCAACTAATCAACAGATTGCCGTGACTTACTGAGAAAACTGCTGGAACCCAATCCCCAGATGCGCTTACCCCTTCTAGAAGTGATGGTCCACCCCTGGGTAACTGTGCATGGGACTGCACCATTGGTTCCGTACAATGTACCACTCAATGACGAGCAACTCTGGGATAAGGTACAGAGCTCTCTAGTGAAATTGGATAGAGGTTTTAACAGCCATTAGTATCACCCAACTAGTGGACTAATGCAAATCCTGCATTTTAATTGGCTACGATACTCGAGGACTGTTAGCAATAGTCCTCGAGCGCCATCGAGCGTGACGCTTTGTTTCGTTTTAGTCCCAAATAAATATTTCTTCAACTTACATTTGCTAACTTTCTTATTGCCATTTCTGTCCGACTAGTTGGGTGATCCGGCCTCAAGAGTCCTCATGGGCCCGATAAGGATTAGTAGTAGTTGGGTGATACTAAAACAATTAGACCCTAGGCTTCGCCTCATGGGCTATTGACCTGTAGCCCTTTCGAGCTACGGGTCTAACTGTTAATTATGCTGAATAATATCTGAAATTCGGCAGCATTTTATAACTAACATGCAACTGTTAGAAAACGAAAATCCATTTGGCCACAGAGCCCATCATTGCACCTGCAAAAAGACTCCTCTACCAACACCTAGCTTATGTCAAGTGCGAGATCAGAAAACCTGCGCGTGAGTCAAATGACGATAGTTAATGGAATCTGATTGGAGGAATAAACATTATCTATATTCTGATTGGTTAGATCACGATGCACTAGGCTGTTGAGCCCGTTATAGTTCTCAGCGGTCACGCACAACCAAAGTAAACTCCTAAAGCCTTAAGCGCATAAGTTAATTGACTTCCTATCCTACCGTACTAGGTTTTGGGGAAAACGTCGCAACTCGTCAACATCGATAAATCCAAGATCGCTTTCCACGTCCAACAGAAAAGGTACGACGCTATATCAGGAGTCTATAACCTACTCCTAGATGAAGAACTCAAGCGGTTGTCCAGATCAAACGACGACAGTAGCAGAATGCAAGCAACTAGTGACCAGGAAAGTTCTTTTATTCGAGTATCGTTTAAATCTACTTCAAGTGATGGAAAGAAAGATGGTCCCCAGGGTCCCGAAAGTGAAAGCACGACCAGTTCTGACAGTCAGGACGTCCAAACAGAGGAGGACTGGGAGCAAGCCCCTACACGGAAACCCATAGTCGCAACACCAAAGTAAGTTGTGTTTTAAAAAAGATTGTAAAATTCGTAGCAGCTTTAGTAATTTCAAGTCAATGGCACCGCTTTGAACTAATTCTAGGCTATATCATCAACACGTAATGAAAACTATAACAAAATTCTCGAAGCTGATTGGTCCAACACATTCGCGCCCTATACTAGATTGACTTCACAGTGGGCGTCAATCATGCGCGCTGTAATAGGACAGTTGCAGTTGAATGGGTTCCTTTTCTTATTGAGAAATTTGGTACGAGTTTTCTGTTAATAACCAAGTTTAACAGATCGTCAGTTTCCACACATTCTAGCTGTTTTAAAACCTATAACATCAACTGATAGGAGGAAATGATCTTGTCCAAATCACGTGATTAGCAAATCGGACTTCAGCTTTAGCATCCTATTTTTCTCGCGCAATCTATAGTTTCAAACGTAATTATAATCACCATGAACTTTATTTTTGTCAAATCGCAACGGAAAGTGCTGTTTTTAGGTGCCAAAATCCACTTTTTGGAGCGAAACTGTGTCCGGGCTCTGGAACCGAGGTTAAGGACCGCAGATAAGAAATTGTCCTTTCAATGGCACTTAAATTTAACTCTAGACAGTCCAATCATCATAAAGATTAGTAATGGTAATAGGACTTCGTGTCGTACAATTCAGGGAGTAATCGGGCGAAATTACGAGCACGATTACCCCTGAATTGTACGACACGAAGTCCTATTACCAATTAATTGTGTCAATAACAAAATGCATGAAACTCTTTGTTGTTTCTGTCAAGGCAGGTCGCTCGCTCGCTGTGCTTGTCGTGTTACTCGTATTGTTAATTTCCGTCATTGTTTCGTTTTCTTTACTCTCAAAGCTTTTGAAATCAATAGTGCTGAACAGGTTGTCAAATTCTAAACAGCTAGTTTCGTCCATCTTTGTTCTCTAGCTGGAGCTGGGAAACCTGCTCATATTTTTTCCTTGGTTTTGATTGGCTAGCATTAGCTAGGTAGTAAAATTTCATTGGTTACTTAGATTGTTGTTTAACTTTTATTGGCTGCTGAACTGTCCGATTTGACCTGTCCGATTACAGACTGTCTAGTAATCGGACAGGTCAAATCGGACAGTTTTGATGTTGCAACAGCCAAATTAAAGCATAAATAAGGGCTTTAAAGAACCAATCAGATTTAAGCATTTTTGTTATTGACACAATTAAAAATGATAACGGCTCAACTCATTTCCCACAGAATTCCATGATATGACACCTACAGTGTATGATAGACTAAATTCCAAGGTTAAGTGCAAAACAACTCGCGTAATTAATCACCACAGTTTCTTTAGAAACTTGCCCCTTTAATTAATTACCTGTTAATTTTTTCCGATTTTCTTCCGCTTTTCTTTTCAGTGAACGCAAGGCTTCAGAACAACCGTTGCATGTAAGTGTCGTACGCGTTGATAACTTAGATTTCTTGGTACATTTGTATTTTCTTCCCAGCTAATCGACACTTCGCTGACGCTGAAAGAAGCAACAAGCGACAGGGCAACTGTCGGCTTTTGTTTTTTTGTTGTTGGAAGTGGAAGGAGACGGAAGAGAAATAGAGAGCCAAATGCCCATCACTAGGAGTGTGCAGCTACCCCATATACTTGTTACGGCGTTTTCATATACCGATCTATTTTTATATTGAATTTACCGCGAATTCAGACCCTCACAGGAGCCTCAGTGACCAATCACAAGCACGGGCTTAATTTTTTTTTACTGACGCCATCATTTCACCAGAATATTAAAAAGAAAGACAACACTTTTTTTCCTTGCCGATGCGCGCTCATGTAGACCGGAACTGTCCTATTTCGGGGGGGGGGGGGAAAGAAGCCTAAAAGTAGACCGGTCTGTAAAAATACGTGACGTAGGCTTACTATGGAAGTTGCATGCTCTTTAATGATGGATTTCTGGGGGGGGGTTGGAGGTGGGAGTGGGTGAAGGGAGGTGAAAGGAGGTAGACAGAAGTGGGGGGAGGTGGGGTAGGAAAATGAGGGAGGTGGGAGGTGGTTAGGGCGGTCCAATTCTAATTGTCAGATCAGAAACAACAAAACCGTTCAGAGATGTCACGTCATCAGGATACGTCATGTTGCTTAGCAATAACTCTGCCAAAAACCGCAGGCTTAATCCTAAAAGAAGTTCTCTGCCTTGTTTTTATCTTAAAAGTGCTTAAATTATAAAAAAACTATTTTGTCCTATTTTCTTCAGGGTCTAAGGATCAGAGGACTCAGGATCTGCAGCAGAGAAGCCAGGTCCAATAAGGGAGTGTCTCACACCAGAGTACGACCAAACACAGCAATCGCACAGAGGGAACCAGAGAAAACGCCCCCCTCTCCTAAAGAAAACGTGGCTGCCTCTCGCGCCTGGCAAAGGGCAGGTAGATCAAGATGCAAGTCGTGCTTCTCGCGATTCGAATCCAGTTTTGACAGTGAGCTGCAAGGAACCCGGGTTGTGATGTCCCCACGGGCATGGCAAGATCCGGCACTGCTGGCCTCTCACTGGGAAGCGAAACTGAAAGCTTTGGCCTCGGAAGGCTGCGAGGATAGTGTTGGACATTCCGAGCAGGGTGTTAACACTGGCCCTGATATTGCGGGAAATAATTGCAAGAAATCGACAACTGTTTTTCACGTTGACGTTCGAATCGCTAAGTCCGAAGCGAGCCTCGATCAGGAACCTAACATGGAAAATTGGAAACCCTTGGAATGCACGAACGCTAGGAACTGTACTTCGAGTGGTATTTCTGGGGTGAAACAAACCATCGAGTCAAACAAAACGGAGGGTAACAAAACTGCGCAGACTCTACAAGGAAACCAAAAGTATCTTTCCTCTAGAGGTTCAGCTCGATCCCAAACGACTGGGTCTAAACTGTCTCCCTCATCACTGGCCGCACAAAACGCACACAGAGCTGTGTCGCCTTTGAATACGAGTCAGTTTGTTGATCTTGCCGACTACCATAAGTACGTGCCGCAGCCACCGAAATCGCGCGTTGCAACACTGGGTAATCCTGCAAGGCTGGCGGGTAAAGACAGCAAAACCGAAGGAAAGGTTGTCAGGTAAACTCATGTATTCCGTGTTCAGTGTGTCGTGTTGGATTTGAAAATCGTACGTGACGTCCTTTGATCAATCACGCTCTTTCGACCAATTGGACTTTTTTCCCTTGAAACGAAACGAACATTCATTATAATTGGTTACGACAACAAAACATGAAAGGTATATGGGGGATTAATCCTTTACTCTCTCTTGGTTTCAAAAACCTATTCAAACTATTGGATAAACTCGTTAGGGCAACAACGAACGGGTAACGAAGTATAGTCGCAGCCCAGCCAAGGGACACTTTCTAAGGTAATCCCTCCCGCGTTATTTTTACATCACCCCAGCTTCAGAACTCTCAGGAGGGTCTAGAAATAACCAGCTGTCTGATTGGAATTTGCGTGGACAGGCGCCTTTACTTCACTCACGCGCGCGGTAACGTTATTCGCGGAAGCACAGGGCACCATTGTCTAAAACTAACTTGAGAGGGATTGCCTTGGGAACAAGGCCTATAAATATATCTGGGTTATAGACCAAGCTTGAGGTCAAGATGGCTGGATATTGGCCGGATTGGACCGTTTTTGTTAGCCATGTGTGTAGGTCTTTTATGGACCGAGGCCAATATCCAGCCATCTTGACCGAACAAGCTCGGTAAACAAAGCATTCATTATAAGGCCTTCGGGGAAAGTTTTCTTGTGGGACACAGCGAGTGGTCCCGAGCGGGCAAGATAGCTCCATCTTTCCCGCTCTGGTAGCCAATCACAGCGCAGGATTTGGTTTATCTTGGCCGCGGACGGAGCTGGCCATGGCATAGGAGGGATAATTTCTCTTACCTTTCATCCTCCCTTGCTGCATTACAAAGGCGCTTCTTCAACTCAAAAAATTAATTAAGTGATAAACTAGCTAATTATAAATCACATTCTCGTGCTTATTTGCAGTCTCTCTGCCGCATGCCAGTCTTTCCTGAAGACCAGGAGACCGCAACACCTTCGCCTTTCGATAATGCAGGCGCAAG
Organism: Micromussa lordhowensis; assembly: GCA_964020085.1. Classification (NCBI taxonomy): domain Eukaryota; kingdom Metazoa; phylum Cnidaria; class Anthozoa; order Scleractinia; family Lobophylliidae; genus Micromussa; species Micromussa lordhowensis. The sequence goes on along the minus strand of OZ026596.1, from coordinate 5,667,513 downwards.
AAATTCTTCAGCACGAGTCCAAGTTTCACGCCAAATATGGTAGAAGACTGAACACTGACGCTAGCGCCGGTAACGTGTGTAACGCTGACTCGGACAAACAGACCGAAAATAAGGCGTCACGCCTCGGTCACGCAAGCACTCATACGTCTTCAAATGCAGTTCAGAAGAAGGGAGCAGCTGCGAAACAGCTTAGCATCGCTAAACCAGGTCAAGTTAAAGGTGTAGGCTTAAAACGATATCAAGGGGAGACGATTGTTGGCGATGTTAAACGAGATGAAAATATTGAAAAACAAGATGAATCGAGCCACGATCAAATACTCGCACCATATCCATCGACTGCACGAAGTTTGCGCGACGATAACCCGAGCGACGCCGATCTCGACACGGTTGAAAGTGGACAAAGGGGCCGAAGTTGTATCAACGAGGAAAACCGAGTGATCGAGGCTAGACTAAAACCGAAGCAGGAAGAATCGCTGAAAAGACAAAAAGAGAAAGAACTAATAGAAGGCTACGAGAGGGAAAGAGTCAAGTTTCTCAAAGAACTTGAAGATCAAGAGCGCCAAAAGATCATCACAGAATACCTTCAACACGTGTATTCACATCACGGTCAAACACCTTCACCTCAGACTAGTAACAAGAAGGTGTCCAAACAGGGACGCAAATATCCATCGGTCCTTCGACCTCAGGAGCAACACGATCGTGACGTACCCCAAGTGATTACAAGCCCCGCACCCATCTGGCACCAGACTACACGTGGTTCGCAGGGGGACAAGAAAATCTCTTTCAGGCCACAGCAAAGGAGGGCTGGTATCAATGGGGTGCGATACTTCAACGAATGGAATAACAGTCTGTTTGCAGATTATATTAACAGCTCAGATGGCGATGCGGAAACGGGAAAAGGAAAGGACAAAATACAGGTAAAAAATAAATATAGTAAAATTAGTGCATCTTTTACGTAGCCAACTCCATTGCTAGCGTAATTCAAAAGAAGCGGTTTGACAAGGGGCGTGTAGTGTCTGCATTATTGGGGATGAGCAAATACCGGGAGGGACGTGGGTCCCGTTCTGATGGTTTGGAGAAAAAGTATTTACAGTCAAAGCGTAGCCCTCAAGATTGCATTAATAAACTGATTATTTGAAACTTGAACCCGCTAGTCGTTTCAAGAATGCAATAATGAATTGATTATTCGAATATTGAACTCGCTCGTTCGATCCAAGAATACGGTTAACAGGTTCCGTTTTCGAAAAATCAATTGCATTCTAGAAAAGACTAGTAGGTTTGAAACCTACTAGTCACAACAGTGAATTGATTTTTCGAAAACGGAACCCGTTAGCCGTATTCTTGGATCGAGCGAGCGAGTTCAATGTTCGAATAATCAATTCATTATTGCATTCTTGAAACGACTAGCGGGTTCAAGTTTCAAATAATCAGTTCATTAATGCAATATTAAGGGGTACGCTTTGCTTAGTTTGACTGTAAATAGAGCGGTTGTCAATAGACCGTTTTCGATATTTTAAAATTCAGCTTGGCAGTGAGGCTTAGAGGACACAAACAAAGGAAATTGAATGACCATGTTTATTCATTCCTTTTGTTTGTGTCCTCTAAGCCTCACTATCAAGCTGAAGTTTAATATAACGAAAACGGTCTATTGAGTATCGTAAAACCAAAACCAAACAGTAGTGTAGCAGCTGTCCAAAGCTGCTTTTGTTTTATCATTGTAGCAGCTGCTATTGTGTTAGGGATAGGGCATTGTTTCTGTTGTTTGTTCTATTGTACTCTCAAAGGGTAGCAAGTCAATCATGTGAGACCTTAGGAGAGCTGCTACATCACCCAAACCAAACCAATTACTTACGAATTAGACTATTCAGCCAATCTCAAACCGTAGTCAAACCAAAACAAACACCATAACCAACTCTCAATTGAAAACCGCTCTAAAACGTCGTTTGCTAATAGCAATTCATCTTTGGCTATGTTTTTGAAGAACCCAAGTTACCAGATTGAACAACACCTTGAAGGAGTCCTGGACGAGACATCGATCAGAAGAGGCCTATATCACCATCAGCAACTAATACCAAGAGAAACTTGACTGACATATGGCAAAACGTAGTGCTTAAAAGTTGTTTTTACTCGCATAGAACAAACGTGTACATAGCGGGAAAAACCCTCTAACAATTCTAATATCTAATGTAAGATACCCATACTTTAAAAATACATCCAGACTAGCTATTATTTTTATTTAGACTGTTCTCATCAATTAAAACTTTAAATTTATCGTGAATTCAAAGACTTACCTGAAGCGGTATCTTATTGTCCGAATGTTGGAAATAGTTTTCTCAACAAGAAAACTAAAACTTTAAGCTATATTGAATGTAAACCACAGAGTAAAGTAATTTTTTATGGAGACTTATAGCTTTAAAATATAAGAATTTACACACAAAATAAAACAAAATTTAAAGAGTCACTCATTCAATACAATAAATCCAACAACTTTATTTAATTTGTCTAAACCGAATATAACCTCTAAGTTCAAAATCGTATGTTTTGTATTTGAGGGTAAAAATAAATTACTAGCATATTTACACAAATTTTAATTTGTTATATCTGCGTTTATATAATCCTGGAAAAGTTTTCTTTTGTCTTGAAACAAGAGAAACTGAATGACAAGAGAGTTATTCCAAATATAGGCTTCATTCTCAAGATATGGTATCCAGTTCACCCTCAGATGTTACCACGCGCGCAACGTGGATGTTTTCGTGGAGGCCACGCGCGCGACGTGGATACTTTCGTGGAGGCCACGCACGTAACGTGGATGTTTTCGTGGAGGATGGAGATCTGTGTGTAGCCACTTGGGCTGTCCACGCGTGTAAAATTTGCGTTAGAGGATTGGCTATTTCAAGACCCTCTTGGGATTTCTGAAGCCCGGAGTGATCCAAAAATAACTTGAGAGGGATGACCTGGGAATAAGGCCTATATGGAGGACTAACTGTCTTTACACTTTTTCCTCTCTGCTTGAAACGATTCCCCGTTTGTAAATACAACTGTCTCTGTTATCATGTAAAATTGAGATGATAAGCCCCGGGGTTTGCACTTGTTTAAAGGTTTTTGGGTGGGTTTCAAGGGATTTTGCGTTCCAAAAATGTTTAAAAATGAATGTTGTGTCCTGAAAATTGTAGGCGGACACAAGAATACAGCGCGTTAAACTTCCTAAACACAACGACACGAACTCAGAACAAGTTTTACAATTGTCAAATGAACATCGCCGAGTCTCTGAAAACACCGTGACGACACTGATAAAATGTAAAACAAAAACTCTCCAGGGCCTATCATCGGATGAAGATATCTTTCTTTAACAGCTTAATAGAAACATGGTCCCATAGCAGCAAGCGAGGGAGGAAGAAGAGAGCTCATTTTGAGGGCGACATAATATACCTTTACCCAATATATGGTATAGACATATTATAGTTATACATAACGAGACATTTTTCTCCAAGCGATTAACTTTTGATTTTAAATACCGTGAAACTACGCCTTACGATCTCCTCTTTATAGTATCTCGTTACTGCGAGTTCTTTCTTTTGTTCCGACCGTTTGGGGTAGGATCGACATAGTTTTGAAAATGTGTCTTCAAAAACCACGTGAACTGCCTGTGGAAAATTGACCTGCTCCCTATACCAAGCCCCATACGCAGAGGCTCTTTGGGTTCGTCACGCAATCTTCCTCCCTTCCTTCTTCCCCTTCATGGGGGGAAAAAAGATTGCGTGACGAACCCAAAGAGTGTCTGCGTTGGACGCTAGCCTATACCATACACTTAATAGATTTAGAGATGACATTATGAATCAACGATAACTACTAGCTGGAAGAAAAGATACTCCTTGTGGAGCGTAGTCGCGTCGATTTATCCTCGGGAAAGATGACACGCCACATTTGAGACGCAACTATCACGAAATAATACGGTCTTACCCGTTGGCAAAACTGCAATTTCATCGCAATACATGCCTCAAAAGCCCTAGCAAGTTATCTCTTTTCGATCAACTACCTCAAAGGAAATAATAATAAAAGCAAATGCGGTGGAGGTTACTTAAAAAAACCCCACTCATTTACATTGTTTTCCAGTTAAGCATTATTTCGGGCTATCATTTTGGGAAATGGGAAGGACTTTTAACTAAAATACAGGGGTACATTGAAATTCTGGGTATACAGGGGGAGGGTAATATAGCGTTCATGGTAACTTTCATGCATTCAGTTTTTGGCGGGAAACAGTTGGTAGCTGTGACAGACGCGGCACAGTGTGCTTTCCGTACAGGTCCCAGCTGTTTCCCGCCAAAACATCGATCAGGCAAATGAGTACCTGTGCAAAGGCCTGTGGGATACCTTTAATGAAGTTTCAAAGACAGGAGATTAATATACATAACTTGCTTACTTGTAAAAATCGTGTCCTTGTTTATAGGAGACTGTAAATGGCTCTCTTTTTCTTTTACAAATTCAGGAGCAAATAGCCATCATACGCACATTAATACCTTTTCTAGGCAAAAACGACGCCACGAGTTAATTCAAACTGAACGCCTTCTGAGATGAATTTGATGTTTAAAACTTGATATTTAACTGTTACGATGAATGCACAAGACTAATTATTACCCAACTCGTTATGGTGCTTTAAACGTCAATACAGGCAAGGAATTGTCTAACATGTTCCTGCGAACAGAAATTGTCTTATTAAAATGCCCCGTCTAAAATAGCCATAGAAACCGCGACCCGGTATAAAACAAGCGAATTTTGTAAACTCGACTCTGTCCAGATATTTGCAGGGAATAGAACATTCTAATTAATTCTAGACCTGATATCATGGACTGCACCTTAATTTAGTCACTTCTTCAAATATTTTTTCCCTAACTTCAATATATATCGTACAAAATGCATTGGAAATAGAGATTCATTATTATGGGTTACGTCATGTCGGGGGTTTTTGTCACCTGCCGTCCCAGACCCCAAGCTGGCCGTTGTAGAAGGAGAGGTTACGTGTTGGATAAGGGATAACTGACGCTGAGGAACCGAGCCCTTGTGGAGAGAATGTGTTCAAATCGCTGGCTGATTCTTGGAAGAGCGGGGCGTCCTGTAAAGAGAAGACAGTCGTGTGAAACAAACTGGCTTCAGTGAGCACATTTTTTCACGAATTATACCCTTGTCTCTCATTGAGACTGTCTCTTTGAGAGATTCGGAAGGCCTATTTGCAGTCTAACACACCAGAAATATAATCGTGTGCTTTTCCACTTTTCCCGTTACGGGAAATCAAATTCTAAGTGTTACACCTCCCAACTCAAATACGTTTCCCGATTGGAGGAGAACGAGTCAAGTCTCACTAACTCCTTGGGGAAACAACAACTTGAACTTTCGACTCGCACGTGATCAGGTCGTGCACCTTGAGATCGCGGCAAGTTTGTGTTCGGGAAGCAGTGAGTTTTGTTTCTCCTCGACCCTCAAATGTTCCCCGAGGCAAACATTGAGGGTCTCGGGCAAACAAACTCGCTGTTTCCTTTGACGCCAGTCATCAAGTGCTTAACGTCCAATCAAAAACTGATGCGCGTACAGGCGACCACACCGAAGTTACCATGTCAGGAAGACTCGCCGACATTATTCTCGGAAACGAAATTTTCACCGGAAAATAATTCCTTTGATTTAGCTGGTAGGCTCGACTAGTAAAGAATCACTGAAAGAGAGACAACCTACGGTAAGAAATGAGACGAGAACTAAAAAATGTTTACCTGATGCTTAGATATAAAATCCAATAGCCTCAGAGTAAGTTTACGGCTGGAGTGTACTAGTGAATTTAAACTGCAAAAAAAAAAGACAATTTAAAGATCAGTGACTTACCTGTCTGCGTGGATGCTGTTTTTAATGCAAAAGATTAAATCAAGATTTGCAACTCACAGATTGTCAAAAACTGACGTTACCTGTCGTCATGACATAATCCTTTGGAAGAGATCTGAAAAAGAACATCCAAAACACGCAATTGAAGCACAGTGCTGGTGCAACATAAACTCAAGCATCGCAAGAGCTGTCTTAGATTATTGGTTTAAAGCAAAACTTGTACACATTTGGCAAGCTGTTATTACTGCATTCAGCGAGTTGCTCCTCAAAATACGAAATTGTGGTCTTCACTTAAGATCCAGATACCCTACTCTACCGATCTGGTATATATCTACTAGCGATCTACCAAAAATGCCGTTCCCTTATTGGCTTCGCTACTCACTGTTATACTATCCTGTTGAAGATAGCGACTAGCCTAGCACTGTAAAGTTGTTACAAAATGGCAGCCGCTTCTTTGCGTTTTCAAAGTGTCCGTAAAGGATTTGAACGACTAATAGATCTATACTAAGACAATTAGATTATTCGGTCTCGATTTCTACGCACAACCAACACCTCGAGCTCATAATCTTATTGTTCAGTAAAGTATTTCGAGAAGTTTTTATTTGCATTATCAGTGACGATTGAGCAGTATCACGAAGCTTAATATTCTACCAAGCAGGCGCTCTTTGGGCTCGTCACGCAATCTTCCACATTGCGTGACGAACCCAAAGAGCTTCTGTGCAGGAGGCTTGAAGCTACCGGCCTTTTAAAACGATAAGATAATTTATTTGTTTTATAGTGCTGACCAATGTGTGAGTGACAATGACACTTAATGCTCAATTAGTGTTAATCATTTGTCATGAAGAGAAATTCTTCCATCATCTACAAACTGGCACACATTTATTTTTCATCTCTATTTCGTACCTTCTGATAAACCTGTTTGCACAAGTCTCCATCGAACAGAGGCAGACCATAGCACAGGTCTAGTGGCAGCCATTTACCAGCGGTAGTTTCTTCTTCATTCTCCTTCTGTTCCTTGCCAACCAACACCATGTCATCAACAGAACTACAAGACATCGGGTCTACTCCGTCCTCTTCGTTTTGCTCGTCGCTCGCCGAGTCCTGACTGCTGTCCGCGTCGTTGATGACGATCAGTGGCGACAGCGACCGAGGATCGTTCGCGGCGGGCGAAGGCATCCCGAAATTTGCCGAAATGGTCCTTCGGCGTGCGTTCGCCGCTTGTTTGGTCACCGAAGGCTTTAACATCGAGATAAAGCCGCACGTGTGTTCAAGGTCGAGACATTTCGAGAGGTGCTGAATGGCGGGGTGCGCTTCCATGTTGTCTTCGGAGAACGGCTCCCCTATGGAGAGTTAATCGACGATTAGCTGATGCCGACCATTTCCGAGGAAGACCGAAGATTATCCGAAAGATCATCGAACTAGTTGTTCACCGTAATTACGGGAAAAAAAAAACTTTGTAAAACAGCACTGTTAATTTACAAGGCGGCGAAAAAAGGTTTTTTCCCACGGCAAATTGTCAAGATACATGTTTCATTGAAAACTGTGTAAGTGTCAATGTAAGTAGTATGGGCAATATTGCCGAGCATAACACTATTGCAACACTATAGGTTAAAGGCAGTTATTATTCTTAGAGTGGTTTACAATTGAGTGTTGTGAAACCGAAAGCAAACTAATTACTTACTAATTAGACTACTCAGCCAATTTCAAACCGTAGTAAAACCAAAACCAAAGTAATTTCCTGATTACTGTTGAGACTAAATTAAAAACTGCTCTAAATAATGAACCAATTTGTTGTTGTTTTTATTTATTTCAATTTTCCTCTACTCACCGTATTTACAGTCTAATGGAAAAGGTACATACACTACATCGCCTTCAGTGTGAACTCCATGAGCCTGCATAGAAAAATGAACACAATATGTATAGCTAACGAGTTACTAAACCTTTTTTCACATTCTAAGTTACTAAACCCAACAGCTTCAGGGAGCATGTTTTTCCACAAGTAATAAGACGTTTATGTGGTTACCCATGTCACATTCGTACAACGTGCAACCTCTATAAGAAGGAAAGCTGGTAAACTCCCTACAAGCCACTGACATAATTTGGCTTTATCAACTGAGTTAATAATGTGAATTGGCCACCGTAAAGAGATTCGAAAGCTGACGTTTCGAGCGTTAGCCCTTCGTCATTATAAGCCAGACAACTCTCTAAGACAAACAGCTGGGGCAGCCAGCTGGGGCCGGTCCCGAAAGTGTCCGTCTTCGAGAGAGTTCACTGTAAACCAATCAAAACGAACAGGTTGAATTGTCAGCCAATCAGGCGCATGACTGAGACCAACCTCGATTTAGTTCACATCATTTTCCCGCGCTTTCCACCGGTCGCGGATTTTGTTCTTCCCGCGCTAACCTCCGGTTGCACGTTTGATTTTCCCGCGCTAAAAAGTTCCATGCACATTTGATTACGAGTTCTGATGGGCTTATCGGATTGGTTGTCACTGTAGTTAGCTCTGCTCTCTGGGTTTCTGAAAGGCATTTGACACCCGCGCTAATCAAGAATATCCAGTCATAGTTGAACTTACCTGCACTAAAACTGCAGAGTGGGACAGCGCGTCGTTCAGTGCCAGTAAAACGTTCGACACGGGAACAATTCCAGGATCGTGACCCCACGTTGTTATCATTAATCTTTCATAATCCTAAGAAAGAAAAAACCATCTTCAATACCTGATTTAGCAAATCTTTTCAACTCTTAATCGTAATCAATTTCCACTCTCAACACATTGACAAACATATTTTTTATATAGATAATCATAAAAATTTCAATTTCCTCGATTGTGATTGGTTTAATCGCAATCGGCTTCTCTTTTCCACTAATTCCCTTGCCAAGTTGTTATCAGACAGTTTGTTATTGGACAGTTCAATAAGCCAATCACATTCAAAGTTGCAGTTTAAATCAACCAATCACATTCAAATCTGTAGTTTAAATCAACCAATCTCAATTTCAGAGCAACATGAAACAATTTACATCTCCTTTGTCAGTCTTTTGATGCAGATTTTCCCTTTCTTTTATAACTTGGCTACTCTTCTTTTCTTGTAATTTTTATGATTAATTGGTAACAAGACTTCGCATTGTCCAATTCGGTCTGTAATCATACTCGGTCGTCCGATTTTGTTATCACTTGTATGATTACAGACCGAATTGGACTCCACCCAGTCCTATGACCATTACTAATCATTAACAGCTGTTACCTCAAAAATAAGTGGAGGCGCGGTGGCCTCATTGTCAGTGCGCTCGTCTCTGGATCGAGCGGTCCGGGTTCGAGCACTGATCGGGGACATTGTGTTGTGTTCTTGGGCAAGACACTGCTTTCACAGTGCCTCTCTCCGCACACGTGTACGAATTTCAAGCTGGGAATACCCCTGCGATGGACTAGCATCCCATCCAGTGGGGAGAAGAAACTGAATATTCTTACCTGCTTCATGCAACAGAAACCGGGATAAGCTCGGCCTGATGGGCCACTTGGCTCGTATGTAGACTCTTCACCTTTTAACTTACTTACCTCAAAAATCTTGGGTAACCATCTCAGCCTTGTACCCTTGACTAAAAGAAGTGAAGGCGGACCATTTTTCACTTGGTCATATATGAAGAGTTTAAACCACACTGAGTTAACCTCGGGTACCGCTGGACCAATGTGCGGTGGGCAACAGCTCGTTACGGGTCGAATCTCGTTACTAAGAGGCGCCATGGACACTAATAAGCTAAAAAGAAGGGAAAAATTAATAAGGCTAGGTCGTATCGTAATTCTTGGGTGCTTGTTTAAATTATGAGCTATAGAGCGTTTTCACTACGTGGCGAGCAGCCATGCAAAGTTAGTGGAACAAAAGAAAGTGTTAACATAGGAAAAGAGTTCAACTTCCACAGGATTGAAGGGGGTAAGTTTTTAAAGAAACTATGGTGCTGCGTCGGTGGGGAGTATTACAAGATAATTTGGTTTTATCAACTGAGTTGATAATGTGAATTGGCCACCGTAAAGAGATTCGGAAGGTGACGTTTCGAGCGTTAGCCCTTCGTCGGAGCGGAGCATTTTTGGGACACCAACATGGTCGCCGTTTCATTGTTTTGGAACACCAATATGGCTGCCGTGAGGTCACGTGAAACGCTCTACAACATCTACATTGGCAGAGGTAATTTCTGAGCATTAAAAGCCACGTGGCATAAAAAAGAACTAAATTGAACTCTCGTTGCATGACAAATGTCAGCAGTGTGCTCCCTTCTCATCAGTTACCTGTAGTTTTTCTGTAGAACCCGACCACAAGCAGCGGAATCTAAACTGTTAAGACTTTCACATCGCAACAAATCTGCAAAGAAAACAAAAACTAATAAGATTCAGTACCACGTTTAATGCCACACTTGCAACTGGAAACCTGATAGAGGTGGCTTAAGGTAGCTTCTAAACTTTATTAGTAGAATTCTACTAGTATACTAATGCAAATGCTGCAATCTGATTGGCTGAGCTACTCGTATACTATCAGCCATTAGAGTACAGTTGGCCGCCGGTCGTCCAAGAAGTGCGATGTTTTTATAGTTTTTCCGAAGTTTTGGAAGGAATTTTAGATGTAAATGGGTAATTAAATTCCTGAGAAGACTAAAAGAAGCACTTTTAAGGTTTCTTGACTTTAAAAACTTGAAAATATTGAAAAAGCAGGTACGCACGTAAACAACTGCAAATTTGCCAAGGACAGTTCGATACGTCCAACTTTGTTTATGGGTAAAGTTCAATAATGCGTGGGAAAATCATTGGAAACCGTTATTTGTGTTAATTTCAGTTAGAATTCTACTAAAACAATTAGATTATTCGCTCTCGATTTCTATGAGGCGATAGTTGATTCGGCCTTCGGCCTCATCAACTATCACCTCATAGAAATCTCGAGCTCATAATCTAATTGTTAAACAGACATGTTTGCACATTAATCACCATTTGCACGGCTTCTAATCAGTCAATTCATCTGTTTCTTTTAGTGTCATCCTCCGAGTCCAATAATTTTCGTTTCTTTCGATCAGGAGGTAACTAATTAAAGGTACAAAAAACCTGAAGGTAACCTCGTTCTTCACAAAAAAAGACTTCATGTACTGTACCTAAGAATTTTAACCTGTCACAAAAAAAGGGCTCAGACGGGTATAGGACCCTTAAATGCATTACTCACCTAAGCCCTTAGCAGGTACTTGACCAGGTTCTAAACCAAGGTTCCTGTTGTATCTCAAAAACAGGATAGTGTCCCTAAGTGTGATGGCGTGATCGAAATATCGTTGTGCTTCGCCTTCTGCCACACTATCCACCTGTAGATGAACAGTTAATACACACCTCATTTATTATCATTGGATGCATTTTTCCTTCCTTCTCATTGGCTGAAAGCCAACCACACGACCTACAAATAACTGCCTTCAAATAATGGTCTGCTCATGCGTAGTACCATCTAAATGTGTTTTGCTTCAAATAATATTCTGCTCATGCGTAATTGTAACCATGATATCTGGTGAAAAATAGCAGATTGCTCTCCTGAGCTGTCAGAGAGTGATTTAAATAACAAAACAGATTTGGTGATCAAATTATAAAACAATAATTATTGGACTCGGTTATTGCAGAATATTACTATTTGTCAGTGTCTCGCAGATTAATAAATTATTATATTATAATTGATCTGCTCTCCATTGACAAATCACGATATTTTGCTCAACCTCGTCCACTCATTGTTAAATATTTGCTATCAACACATAGTATAGTGTACTCTGTCTTAGGAGCATTTTTATTAAAGCATTAAAGCATTAAATAATTCTAAACAAGTGCTGGAATAGAACTTGCCTTTTCCAGCTCCCCGAGAAAGCTGTCCAAGGATTCGTCTGTGAGCTTTCCAACTTCAAACATAGTGACAGCATGACTTTTCAAACCCTGCATCGAAAAAAAAGTGATCACGTCATTTCCTCTTTTGAGCACTTTTCAACGGAGTGTCATGGAACTAGGCTAACTAAAAGCTAACCAAACCAACCACAGCGGCCAATCACAACAATTGTAAATGACATAACAAGCTAATCAAAACACAAAGCAAATGCAAATATTGAAGCGCTGTTCTTCAAACTTGGCACCAGAAATGTACATTCCAGAGATATTCTTTATTCAGTATTCTACCATTTTTGTTGCAAACCTCATGATGTCGTCATCCTAATTTGCATAATACAAAAACGTCAATATCTCTAAAATGGAAAAAGATATTCTAAAAAGGAAAATGTCATTCTTCTGTATTTTGAAAAGTGTTTCAAATGCACACCAATTATTTTTCATGTCATATGCTAAGGGAAAATTAAGGCAGTTTCTCACCGGTGACAGGTTGCCCATCATAAGAAATGCTGTCAGTGTAGAATCAAATAGGAATGCAATTCTCTTGGAATTCCCTCCTGAAATGCCCTCTGTAAATAAAAACCGAGTCAAGTTGAAAAAACTCTAGATCACACACAGCACACAGAATAAGAAACCACAACAATCACTAATACCAGATTGTCACTAATAAGTGACAGCTCCTTTAAAAAGGAGTTGCCGGTACATGTTGTTTTTCTACCTGTAGTGAGCAATTCCCCATTTGTTTCTTGGGCATCATTTGCCGGTGTGTCCAGTGAAGACACAGAACTTGTCTTCTCAGGAAGGTTGTTGAGATCTAGAGTCAACAGATTGTCTCTGCTTCCAGATCTGGTGTAAGACAAAACAAAAACAACAAATCAAAACAGGAAAAGAGCTTAACTAAACTAAAAGGCTGTCCTTCAAGCAAGGCTTGGTAAGTTTAATCAAGTCTTTCCCTTGCAAGGTTCCTGTTACACCTATAGGTTGGCAGCATTAAGATGCCCATTTGGTGATCATGTCCTCAATAAATTGTTTTCAAAATTCTTGTGTAAATTTAATTCTTTCAACACTCAAAGCACCAGAAGTTCTAAAAAATTCCTATGGCAAATTGCAAGCAAGTTGTTACAAAGCCGTACATGTGCACCACGTCAAGGCACGTCACGCTGATCACAAGTAACCTCTAAGGACTCAAGCCGTTCTTTCAGACTTTTGGAATATTAACCTTGCTTTCATAGATCATTTTTTCCTTCATTTTCCTGCTTTGCCAATTCATTCATAGCAGAATTTGTAGGTTTCCATTTCTAAATTGAGACTTACGGGTGAAGTTAGCTAGTACTCATGTTCCAACTGGATCTAAAGGCCGTGTGGCACAGCATGGATTCTTGAAAAGCCTAGCCTAGGTTACTGACAATTACCTTTTAATTGCCGAACTACTGACTTTCTCTGTCCAGGAGTGGTGTAGCTTCATCTCGTTCATTTCTTCACCCTTCTTGTGCGCAAATCCCAGTCGAATGTAAACTGACACAGCATTCTGAAAAACAAAATGCGAGATCAAAATGTCACAAGTCCAAAACCTACTATCGCTCAAGAAACCAATCTTTGTGCAGTTTCTGTAGGTCATAACATTTCTGTGAATTTTTTCAAATACATTTGTTTTAAATCATAAGTGGAAAGAAAATATTGTGCACATATAATCACTAGATCACCTAGTTCAAAGATTATAATCTTACCTTAACTAACTGTAAATCAATCTGTAAAACATTTGCTAACTGCAAAGTAAAAGACAAATGCAAAACATATCCATTACAGTGAACAAAAAAATGCTAAATCAACATTATTTGTTTCCTCCAATTTACAAAAACTATCAGCTACAACTCCCTGGAGGAAACATTATTACCAACACCCACCCTGAAGAGAAAATATCCTCACCACCCCACCCCAAGCAATGACTTTGTTTCACTTCACTCCAGGTAAAACTATTTTGAGTCCACAAAAAACAAAAAGATTGAGACATTTTATTTTAATTTTATTTACTTGAAAACTCCCTTGAAAGGCACTGATGAGGCATTTAAACAATTACAAACTGCTCCTTCAATTAGTGCATAAAATGAAATTACCAAAGTGAAAAAATAAATGACAAGCTTACCTCTGCTATGTTAGTGTGCTCATCTATTGAAACAAATATCTTGTACATGAGAACTTCAAAATAATCACCCAGTACTCTGTTCATCACAAAGTTCTCTAAAGGTGGAACTACAGGGGAAATGAAGGAATGAGAAGTCAGTTATGCAGCTGGATATAGACATCCCTTCATTAGAGTAACAGAGAGAGGACCAGAACTCCACTAGGATATAATGCCTTTTCAACATTATGTAACATTCTCAAAATCATTTAATTGGGGATGACTGCAGTAACTTAAATTTCCTTCACAAGGTTCCGCTGAATTGACCTAGCTAGAATGTTTGACCGATTGAACGTTACTGGGTAACTCACATCATAACAATTTATCACAAAGTGAAAACAAAATAATTGTGTTTACAGTAGCGATGTTGCTAAGGTCTGGCTAAGTGTTTTCTTAGCTAAATCCACATCACAAAAATCGGCTGCCAACTACTCTTACTATACTGAACTACATGTACATTTGTTTTTTTACCGACAATGTAGTCATCATCAGCAATTGGGACATCTATGTAGATAAGACCTTTTGTGTATAAACCTGCCAAAAAAACAGTTTAACTAATTAATTCTCATATAAATAGCGCATTTGAGACAATAATAAGAGTGCTTGCAAATAATGCTCCAGGATACATTTCAAAAATTATAAACAGGGCTCCGCAAAAATGATAAACTTTACAAAGAATATCAACATCTGCCTAAAATGAATCCTGTTTGAAAATCCCCCCACATTTTACTTACCATTCAAAAACACCTGTTAATTTGATGGACTCTGGTAATACATTATTATACATTACTAACAAATAATTAAAACATGGTCAGAGAGCAAGAGGCATTTGTAGAAAGGATTGAATGAAACAATGTTAAGTATCCTCCAAAATTGTAAGACTTCACACAACAACAGCACCCAAAATTATATGCATTATTCATGATTTTATAGGATTGCAGAAATTAGAAATTGACAAAATGACAAATATCGGTACCTTGCACAACTTTAAGGTCCATCATCCCAGCTCGCACAGGTCCTTTGTCAATCACGGAATCAATAGCCTGATGCTCAGCATTTGAACACATCTAAATGAAGATCACAAATTATCAGTTTTAACTAACATGCCAGTGATATGGATAGTAAATTAAAGCAAAAACGCCCAATACCAATTTTAACACTTTGTGAGTTCACAAACATAGCAAATATTGAGATTTGGCCAGGAAAATGTTGAACATTTATATCTTAATTCAAGATTTGGCCAAGAAAATACTAATAGTTCATGGTCAGACAGCTGAATATTGAAAATGCCACAAACTGAAAATGAAAGATTTTGCCTGTCTTGAAATATTTAAATTCAAGATTAGACCCTGCCAATGATCAATTAAAAATTCACAATTTGGTTTGCCAAAATTTGAAAATTCAAGATTTGGTTTGCCAAATATTGAAAATTCAAAACTTGGCTTGCAAATAGCAACTAAGCATACACCTTTTATCAAATAATGTTAAAACAACTGTTTTAAATACATATAAAGGGGGCAAGTTTCTAAAGAAACTGTAGTGCTGCGTCGGGGGGAGTATTACAATCGCGAATCGCGAATCGCGAATCGCTCCGATGAAGGGCTAATGCTCGAAACGTCAGCTTCAATGGCCACCCTGAGGGCAGAGTTTTCTGGCCATTATTGGGAGGTTAAAATAAGAGCAAACCTCCAAACTGGGATGAAAATATATGGCAGCTGTAGAGAGGTAACTATTGTGGGGAGGTGGCCGTTAGAAGAGGTTTGACTGTATTTCTTTTGTCGTTTGGTCTTTCTTTCATTACTTACCCTGATATCATCTTCTGTTACATATCCAATCTGCACAATCCACCAAGGCTCTAAAACCTTCAACAAGGCTGGCTTAGTCGGCAGGAGGTCTCTTACAGGCTTCTTTCTGAAAAATTTCTGGAACAAGGAACCATCACATGATGACTCAAAAGAAGACAATAGTATATGATGAACATATCTTAATCCTTAAGCTATCACACTCGAAAAGAATGCACTAAATTTTCCTTACTGAAAGACATACTTTTCTTTCTTATTATGTATCAAAAGTTGGTGATACTTTGAGGCGATTGCCAAAATTGATAAATGACATCTTTTATTATCATGATCTGCCTGGTTAACTGTGTACTGGTATTGTTAGTGGAGGAAAGACATTAATTCCTTAAGGTTACTATGCACCTTCAGGGGTGTCTCGCGTGCAAGCGATGTAGCGCGTCCAGTTTAAACTGTAGATATCTAAACCCCTATATCAAATTAAAGCTTATAGGACTGGCTATCAGACTATACCAAAAATTTTGAAAAAAAAATGAATTCTCGAATTTTTCACGACTCCTAAATGCGAGCGCCCAAATCACCTTTTGAGCGCTCCCTGTCAAAGCGAATTTTGTTTTTCGCTTATTTACACTGTAATGTGTTCCTCCGCTTCCGGGGCCAAAGCGCTAAAAAAACGTGTCTCCGATTTGCCATATTCAATTTCAGTGAAAAGTTACAGAACATTTTTGAAATAGGATAAAGAAAATGTGGATTGATCGTACAAAAATCGCTCTCGAAAAAAAAGTATTTTGAAATAAAAAATTTGGAGACACGTTTTTGTTGTTTATATGTAAAACTAGCTACTGTCAAAATTTGAGAGCAATCGAACAAATTCCCTTTGACTTGTAGCTCTTTAAAGTGTCCCCTTTTGGTGAAAAAATTGTTTCGAGAAAACAGCGCTGAAAAATTTTCCTGCTTCGCAAACAAACTCCGCCCACAAACACAGTCAACTGGGTTCTCAGATAACTGAGCCAATCAGCGCTTGGAAAGTTTACTGCCGTTGGCTTCCTGGTGAAATTTTCCCGCGTAATCTTCAATCAACCCTTAGTGTTTAGTGTCACGGTTGACTGCATATACGTCAACAGGTTTCCTACAGCCTGTCAATCAGACACGAAAGTTTTACTTCCGGTAAAAACGAAAAACCGTATTTTCTCCGCCATCATTTAATATTTTTGAGAATTTTTTTTTTTGGATGAAAGTTCATGCGTAGACCTACACATTAACCTTAAAATCAAAATTTCGAAAAAATGGTCGGTCTGAAGGTGCATAGTAACCTTAAGACAGTTATCCAACTAAAGGGCACTGACACTGAGTCTTAAAATGAAATAACTTAAAAGATTATTGCAAACTGCAATATAGCAAGAAAAATATATCCGGATCTTATAAAACAAGGCTTCATACTGAAACTTGGAAGTAAAATTTCACATGACATTCTGAGGACTTGAAGTCTGTTTATCCAAGTCAGAAACCTCAAGCTGAAAACCACAGGTAAACATTTTGTGGAATCTAGGGTGTCACAGTAGTTGCAAGCCCAGCTTTGGGGTTAACTATGGTTTTGAGTAACTGTACTTCCACATGGAAACTGTGCACAAGTCGTGTAAGGTGAAAGTGTTGGCTTTGAGTAGAAGAGCACTTTAAGGGTAGAGGTGTATGGTGGCCGAGAACTGCCAATCGAAAAATCCGTATTTTGAACGAAGAATTGTTTTATTTGTTATTTTTTCTTTTGATTTGTTTTTTAACTATAAAAAATTGCGATAAAATACTTCTAAACATGATAAAAAGTTAAAAAGTTTAAAAACGACGTTTCGATGTACATTACATCATTATCAAGTGAAATAAAAATGAAAGCTAATTACTATAAATACAAAAATGGACAATAGATAATTAATATAGTAGCATAGAAGAATGCTAAAACAGAAACTTAAACAAAAAGTTTCGCACGTATAGAGTCCGCTTGCGTATTTAAGCAAGGCTTAATTTTCTTGATGAACAGCATTTCAAAAATTAAACAATCAAATTTGCTCTGGCACTTACGTAAGATCTTAAAATGGCCCTCATTCAATAAGTGTTTATTCCCGTGAACTTCAAGAAAATGCTTGCCAATAGCCGAGTTCTTGTGTTCAGCAATGCATTGAAAAAGGTGTCTGGCTGTGTAGCCGACATAATCTGCATCACACAGATCACATGAAAAATGGTAAACAACGCATTGCTGATTCACAATCGACGGCTTAACTTCCCTAGGCTTAAGATCATTCTCCAATTTCCTGCTCACAAAAACTGGCTCTAATGTGGGGCGAATCTTATTACTTAGATCGTGAAATTTTTGTTTTATTTTTCAAATTTAAGTATTTTTATTTTAATTTAAATGAAATAAAAAAGAAAGTAAAACCAGTTCAAATCCAAATATAAATGAAATGAAACCAAAACCAAACCAAAGTAAAACAAAATGAAAATTTTCGATCCAGCCGAGAGCTGCCACTACCAGCATGCATTGCGTAAATTACTGTCAAATGCTCGAGCATAAATCATGGCCGATGCTGCGTGGAAAAAACTTAACGAGAAAATAAAAGCAAAGCGTACAAAGACTACAAAGAAAGATCCAGCTAAGAACCATCGACGGGGCGATCAATTAACAGTTCAACTTTTGTCAGCAGAAGTGGCTGGAAAGGCACAAAAGTACACAAGAATAGTTCCAAGGGAGTTTGTTATGATGGTGAATAAAATAGACAGGCCAAACACGACTCCTACGGTTCGTGACATTTGTACATTTGCCGTTTATTTTTCTGTCTTTCGAGCTTTTTGTCGCTTCACTCTTGTTTATGAAGGGCATTTTGTATTGTGTTACAAGGAGAAAACTAGAGCCGCTCGATCGTGCTACAGCAAATTTTAAGAGATTATAAGTCTGCACGATTTCCGCTGTTATCTGCATCTGTGTGTTGCTTTGTTGAGAACTTGAGTTTGACACCTATAATTTGCCATGTGTTAGTGTATTGTTTTGGCTCATTTCTTTTGCAAGATATGTTTTAAAGTCTCCAAGTATTAAAATACATTTATTTATAAGCTTCCAGGTTATTGTTTTGTATTTGCTCTTGTGCGAGGATGTCTCACATTTCCTTCAATCATCATTCATTCATTCATGGCAGAATTATTCGAATCAAGGACAGAAGGTTCGTGACTTGGACTTGCAAATACTTGGAGACTTTAAAACATATCTTGCAAAAGAAATGAGCCAAAACAATACACTAACACATGGCAAATTATAGGTGTCAAACTCAAGTTCTCAACGAAGCAACACACAGATAACAGCGGAAATCGTGCAGACCTATGACCTCTTAAAATTTGCCGTAGCACGATCGAGCGGCTCTAGTTTTCTCCTTGTAACACAATACGAAATGCCCTTCATAAACAAGAGTGAAGCGACAAAAAGCTCGAAAGACAGAAAAATAAACGGCAAATGTACAAATGTCACGAACTGTAGGAGTCGTGTTTGGCCTGTCTATTTTATTCACCATCATAACAAATTCCCTTGGACCTATTCTTGTGTACTTTTGTGCCTTTCCAGCCACTTCTGCTGACAAACGTTGAACTGTTAATTGATTGCCCCGTCGATGGTTCTTAGCTGGATCTTTCTTTGTAGTCTTTGTACGCTTTGCTTTTATTTTCTCGTTAAGCTTTTTCCACGCAGCATCGGCCATGATTTATGCTCGAGCATTTGACAGTAATTTACGCAATGCATGCTGGTAGTGGCAGCTCTCGGCTGGATCGAAAATTTTCATTTTGTTTTACTTTGGTTTGGTTTTGGTTTCATTTCATTTATATTTGGATTTGAACTGGTTTTACTTTCTTTTTTATTTCATTTAAATTAAAATAAAAATACTTAAATTTGAAAAATAAAACAATTCTTCCTTCAAAATACGGATTTTTCGATTGGCAGTTCTCGGCCACCATAGAGGTGTGGCTTTGAGATGGAAATGCAGTATGCAGTTAACTGCTGTTTAGACTTGAAAACATACTCTCAAGCTAGAAGTCCACTTAAAGGTAAAAGAGAGCTTTTGGGATGGCAGATTTTAATAGTTTTAAAGTGGAAGGTAAGTGAAGCTTCAAGTAGAATGGCAGTTTTGTATGAAAGTGCTGTTTTGTATAGTTCAAAGCATAGTCTGTCTCAGCTGGAAGGGTACATTTGATGCCAAACTGCCCTTTTGAATGGAACAGCAGTGATCCTGAACAACTCAAATTATCCAAAGTAAGAGGCCCAATAATAGACTCTAAGAACAGTAGTGTATTCCACAAAGCTTTAATTAATTTCCTATTATCAAATTGCTTACCTTGGATGAGCGACACTGATTCATGAGTTCAATATACTGATTTCTGCCAATTGCCAAAAGCCGTAGACCTGTATATTTTTTTTAAAAAAAGGAATTCATTTATTCAGCTTCCCTTTGTTGTTAAGTTGGTTAAATTGCATTTAACTGCAAAATTTAAAGACATAACTTTCTTGCAAATAAAATTTTATGCAACAATTTAACAATCTTTATGGTTACCATGAAATATATAGAGAGAGGTGCGAGCATGGAACCGAGGGGATTGGTTTGAATTTGAATCCAAGATGGCATCTCATTATAACTAATGTCATATTCATGGATGATCCTACTATGGATGTCGTGTTCTTGTTCTCGTTGACACACAATTTTTTTCAGCAACCCTCCTCCTCCTCCCCATTCCTGCCTCTTTCTTGTTCTCTAGTGTTGATTTCTTTAGCAGTTTAATGCCCTTAATGCTTTTGCAGGCCTGTAATCGGCCCATGGCCATTATGGGAGAATAAAGCCCTAGTATTACCCAGTCAGAGCATGTGTTATATCAACTACAAACCCAAATCATATAATAAGGTTTATTATTATCTTTTTGGTGTTTTTCCATCTTATTTAACTACTGTTTTCAGGTTTCCTTGAATTTAAAGGTAATTTTGTATGTGGTCAAAATAACTCAAAGTACTGAGTCTAAGCTCCTTTTAATTAACTCATCTACACACATCTCACAACTTACAATCAGCTGCAGTGAAGTTTGGCAATGAGTCATAACTCCTCTCGTTTGCCATGATGCTCTCCATGATACTACAGTAGTATGAGAATGGAGTGATCCTCAATCCTTTAACAATGACATCTGACAGGTGGTATGGGAAAAGCTGTGGAATAAAACTTATGGTTATGTTGTAGGTCCAAATGAAATTCAGGTTAAAATGAAATTCCTTTTTCTCTTAACCCTAATTATTCATGGATCATTAATAATTAGGGTTAGAAGACAAAGGGAATTGAGAATCAAACTAGGTTAAAATCATTTTAACCTGAATTTCATTTTGACCTACAACAGTTACATTACCTAATCTGATCAGAAAACTAATCGGTAGATACTCTGTCATCCAATTTTGTATAGTTGATAGCCTGTGAATACAATCCCCATTGGCAAACATGGCAAATTATATAACAATATAACAATGTGGCATCCTAAGAGAGCCAAGCGCGGTCTGGGAAAGCTTTTCTTCCCAAGATCAGTCTTAGTTCACTCCACTCACCCTACACCGCACTCGGCTTGATCTGCTTGCCAATTCCTTTTTGCTCATGGATGTTACGTAACATCCATGAGCTTAGGAGGCAGTCGGATGGCACTCGATCACTCACTCACTCACTCACTCACTCGATTCTGATTAATTTATTCATTAAACCGGATTAAATCGTTTCTCCCAACCCTCCCCTGCTTAGTATGGTTCTCTTCCTAGGCACTTCGTGATGTAGGTTCAGCAGGTTTTAGCAGGGTACTAGAAAGACGAATTTTTTGTCCGACAACATGGAGTTCGTACATATGGCGGCTAACGCGGCACGAAGATGGTTTTTGGTTCAACTCGTGGAGTTGTAAAATTGAAATTTGTCAAGCTAAGCAGCAGTAGCTGTAACAAATGGACATGGAAAGACAAGAAGCATAGCGCTGGTCAAAAACCATGTGTAAATTTATATTGAAAGGTCAAGGTGTTGTTTCATTAGACGTAAACAAAATTATCCGATTACAAGTCACGCTAAACTCACGCTATGCAAAGAATGTAATCAGATACTCTTTTTTTGTATATTTGCTGAAGGGCAAGAGAGTCACGTTTCGCAGACAGTGTAAATAACCGCGTTTTTTTAAAGCGCGGTTTTCAACCGCATACTGCGGTTCTTGTTCTTCCTGATTCGTGACCTGAAGGTTTTGCGTGATCCGTGAAGAACCTGAAATATTAACCGATATTCGTGATTTTACCACACAACTCTACGTGATTTTGAGACACAAGTTCTCCAAATAGTTACAGTGGTCTATCGAGAGTGCCTTAGCCATGCAATATGCAATACGGAGCCTTGATTTAGCCATTCGCGATTTTGCTTCCTACAAACACTGTTTTTAATGTAAGAACAGGTCCTTACTTTCTTATTTTCGTAATTCGGGAAATCGAAATTTTTTTATCCGTGAACTGTGATCCTCTGTATTTTAGGTTCGTGAACCGTGCCAGAGACTTCCCTCTACGACCCTCTTGATATCTAAAGCTTTTAATCGGACATTGTAAACAGACTACGAGAAGATGGTAAATTTTTTTTTTGTTAGATTATTTTTTATCAGTGCTGGCCTGATGGGCCGCTTGGCACAAATGTAGACTTTGACTTCCACCGTCTGAGTTTCTATTTGCAGAACGAGTGCTTGTGCCAAACGTTTCTCATCAAAATCACTTGATTTTCATGCCAATGACCGTGTAGGTGACATATATTTTCATACCAATAGTTTCGCTCAAAGACTCGTTTTGCCACAGGGGCAAAAGTAAACTTGGCATTGGGCTATTCATCCATGAGCTGCTCAGGGAGCCTTTGATTTTCTTTATAGCCTGTTCACAGGCTACAAAGTTGGAAGGAGCCACATCAAAATCTCTTTATCATTTAACTTAGAAAAGATGTTATAAAATGTTTAATACTCATTTCTATTCTCTGTAAGCAGAGACTATAGACAACAGAAAAATGTGCCTGATTTGAATTTTACAACTTACAACAGTTGCTGAAAGGACTAGAAATAATTGCTGCCACACAACGCACATTTTTTACTAATGTCATTTTAATAACTTTGTTCAATTTCTGTTTCTGTCTGGATACTTCTTTTCTCCTCTTATATTTGTTATCAAATAGAAATGAATCAATAACTCATTGTCAGACTCACCATGAGATGTTGCTTACTGTATTGCAGTAATTCTTCATAGTACTTTCTCTCATCTCGTCTGACTTGCCGTACTGAGAGAAAGACAACAATACTAAACAGTATGTTTATGTACCAGACATAACAAAATATACCAAGTGAAACTTCCAGAAAGAGAATACCCTTGGGATCAAAGAAGTGTTCACTTCTGAGAAGTTTCAAAATGTAAGTGATTGCATGTAGACCAGACCATGCGCTTATGGGAAGTGTCTGCTGGTGGAGGTGTCTATTAACAGAGATTTGACTACAGGTATGTTTACTAGCATTTTTGAGTCGATTGAGCTAGGCATTCACCTACATGTCAACCATACAAAAACTCTCCCCCCCCCCCTCAAAAAAATTTCTCAATTGGCTCTCAAAAACACTGGTAAACCGAGAAAATAGGTTTCTCCATCTACAGAATAAGTTTCATCTCCAAATGTGAAATCAAAACAGAAATATAAACAAAAACATATGTTTTACAGCTTTGCTTCTTTGTAAAT
Source organism: Micromussa lordhowensis (assembly GCA_964020085.1). Classification (NCBI taxonomy): domain Eukaryota; kingdom Metazoa; phylum Cnidaria; class Anthozoa; order Scleractinia; family Lobophylliidae; genus Micromussa; species Micromussa lordhowensis. The sequence goes on along the minus strand of OZ026596.1, from coordinate 5,644,002 downwards.
TTGCCCAGATTACCTCTTATAGCATGAGGGGGCCTATCAAGTTCTTTTATTATATATTACAAACACATGTAACATGTAAACCCTCGGATGCAATTTGAAGTCAATTATGCAAAACAGTAAAGTTGCATAACGTCAAAAACTGTGTTCTCATGGGTTCCAAACTTGAAATAAGTACACGTAGCTACTTGTGGATGTTCTTCACCGAAAAAATGATTGAAAAAGAAAAGAAAAAGACCAATGGTTTTAAGCAAAGTCCGTAATTTCTACACTGTCTCATGAACAATGCCGTCAAATTAGGCTTGGAGTGCGTCAGGATTTCGACCTTTAGCTCAGACTTTTCTGTTTCAAAGGCCAGCCTGAAGCAAGAAAACAGTGCTCACAAAATCTTCTTAATGATAAGAACATTTCTGTAATAGCAATTTCCATTGACATCAAAAAAACTTTACAGTTCACAAGTATCAGCCCTAACACTGAACTCCGCACAGTTAAAATAGATAAGAAACACTGCCACTAATCCAAAGACGATTACAATATAGACCAAAAATGTTCCCAATACCTATTGCAAATAAAATAGATCACAAGTATCAGCGCTTAAACGCAAAACTCCCATAGATCACAAATGCACTGCCACTAAATGTATGGTCAAAAACATTACCAACGCACATTACAAAACCCAACATTTAACAATTATTGGACAAGGTTGAGCAAAATATTGTGATTTGTCAGTGGCGAGCCGACCAATTATTTGCCGAAGCCGAAGGCTGAGGCAAATAATTGATCTGCGAGACACTGACAAATCACGATATTTTGCGATACACGAGTTCATTAATTGTTTTATCATTCGATCACCAAGTTTGTTTTCATATTTTAATCACTTCCTGGAAGCTCAGGGAAGCGGTCTGCCATTTTTCTTTCGAGAACATGGTTCCAACTACGCATGAGCAGAATGTTATTTGCAGCAAAACACATTTAGACGGTACTACGCATGAGCAGACCATTATTTGTAGGCAGTTATTTGCAGGTCACGTGGTGGGCTCTCGGCCAATGTAAAGAAAGAAAAAAATGCATCGAATGATAATTGGTCTTATTTGCAGTTAGCTGTTAATTTAAGGACGTTCGCGCCCAAAAACTTCCCACACACAGATTTTTTTAAAACTTTGACTGACGGTAGCAAAATGATAAGATTAGATAAAAAACGTAAAAAAAATCGGGGGTCACCGAACTCGTTTTCAAGATAAAGCGTAGCTCAGACCATAGCATTTCTACGATTCTCAGTCATTCGAGGCGATTCTGGCCGGATTCATTACTATCGGCATATATTTAAGTTGAAGAATCATCTCTAAGCTATGAGTGTTTAACACGGCTTATATAGGCCTAATTGATAGATCTTTGCTACATATGTCATTAAATCTGCTAGAATTAGCCTTAAAAAAGACAACTTCTGAGTCACGCACACCTGTCTCCATGTACCAATTCGACCCTTTTTTAATAGTATATGACAAATAATTACAACTTCCCACACACAGATTTTTTTTGTTTTTTAGTATAATGTAGAGAGTTAAAAAAGGAAGTGATCTGCCGAAAAAAAAGTGGGGGTCACCGAGCTTCCAACAAAAATATTCGCACACCAAGTTAACGCAAAGGTCATCAGCTCTATATTTTGTTAAGTTTTCGACTCGGTGCGCGCGCTTGAAAATGACGTGGCACGCGCGTGACCAATGAATAGCGTGCGCACTAGAGATGCGCAGTAGCAATGGGCGCGAACGTCCTTAAGATCAGAATTGTAATAGAAATGTCAAATGACCCTGAAAGCAAACAAAATAAGTTTCCATTTTTAGTGCAACAATTGAAGTTGACCTGGAAATGCAGGTGCATAGGAGGGGGAAGGGGGCAGGGGTTCGAGGGGTTTGAACGAACCCCCTTTGGAGGTCAATAATGGAGGACTAAAAACACCAACTGTTGATTTCAGCTTTTAGCAAATAGTGGAGGAAGATCAAGGTGCAAGCACCTGAGGATGATGCAATGGTCAAGTTTGCTTTACGAATAGTCCTGTAGTGAACTAGTAAGTGGCCTCAATATATCCTAGTGACCTAGTATTATATGTAGTCAAAATAATCCCATCGTTGAAAATATTTCCTCAACAGGTATTCGGGATTTCATAAATGGAGTGTTGAAAGACGAAAGGCAGGGAATATAATTTTAGGCGACCCATGTGATACGTGTATTTAATGCATATTGACGCTTTGACGTTGCTCTTAGTACATTAATGGCGGAGCCGAGGGGTGGGGAGCTTAAGCTTTTACCCTGAGATTCCTTTGCAGCACACGACAAGCTTTTGTAAAACGTGTAGTGTACTAAGCCGGTATGTATGTATGAATGTATCAAGCTAACAAAACGTGGGAAATATTGTTGTTATGACTGAAAATACCTGTTATTTTACACTCCATTGAGTTTGAAATATTGACGTGGACAATGATGAAAATAGTATTTCCGGGCCTCTAGATTTCAAAATGTCCCGGTGGGGTATACCCCCAGACCCCCCTAGAGGTGCCTTCAGCAATAGTATCTAATAGCCCCCCTTAATAACTATTCCTGTCAATACGAACACCCTTCCAAACACCTCAGCTACGCGCCTGAAATGTAAAATGATACATGTGCCTGCAATATTGGCCGATACAGTGAATTTAGCAGCTTTATGTACTGGTCGACAGAATTACTCCAAAAAATGTTTAAAGATGATGGAAGGACATCATTTGCATACATTTGCTAAACATCTCGTTAGCAAACCTTTTGCTTTCATTTGGGTCATTTTGAGGGAGTTGACTGTGAACTCCAACATACAGGAAAAACCAAAAAGCTTTGTGGTACTGTTAGTGTACTGTAAGCAAAATTTGGTCTCTAGACTTCTGTTTTCCTTTGTTTTGTTTTGGTTTCATTTTATAGACTACAGAAAGTAGTTTTGAACATTTGGACACCTGAAAGATCATCACCATCCCCTTTTAACCAGATCATTCACGCCTCATTGTTCTAACACTGAATACGATAAATATTTAAAACTTAACGCTCTTACATTAACATAATCGGAAAGATGACTTCTTCCTCACGTGCTGTTAAAAGCATTTGAATACAGTATATTATTTGTTCAATACCACTGGCTATAGGATGTAATAACTTGTCTTTCTTTTTCAAAATATTGAAAAAAAGACAAGTTACACAACGTATAAATTAAAAAAGTTTATTTTATTCACTCACCGATATTTCCGCGATACCTAAGTTGATTCCGCACACTATAATCAAAAACACATTTTTCCCACTCCTTTTGGCTGTTAAACAGCGACTAAGAGCAAACAAAGTGGAAAATGAATATACAAGCGGCGTTCTCAAAGGTTTGAAAATTTCAACGAGATATAATTGGGCAAAAATAGACTCCAACTAATTCCAGGGCATCAAAAATAAGTAACAAGCATCTATTGAATTGTGAGTCGCGAGCGGAAATCATACTGTGTTCTTACCTGCTTGACATTCGTTGGAAGTTTGGACCAGGGATAGTTATGAAGAATGTGGAACTCAAGGTCTGCACTTAGAGTAGATCTAGCCATTTAGTCATCTAAAAAAGCTACAAAATGCCGAAGTATGAGACAACTTTTTCGCCCTTCCATCCTTCAATTTTACTTCCCTCGTAGTTAGTCACTGAAGTTAGCCGCTGGCAAGGCGATGTATGGCGGGCTCGCAACCCCAGCAAAACTGAAACTTTTAGCAGGAAATCATGATTTGTTTTAAGCTTACCTTTTCTTTGCATTTATTCAATCATTTAAAAAAACACAATGAAAATAATCAATTTTGCCTCTTAATTTTTAAACCATTTACCTTGGGTCATGAATTCGGGTTTATTGGCTAAGTTCGTTTCCAGTTTTCTCGCCGTGACCATGCAGTCTTCCGAGAAAATGGCGTCCCCTGATTACTTGTCCTACGGGTTTTCCGTAATAGTTGCCCTTGGGGGCGTTATTGGATACGTGAAAGCTGGTAGGTGCTAGAGAAGATGTTAATGTAGACGAGATGAATAACAACTTTGTAGAAAGTTTGGTTAGAAAGCCACAGATAGCTTGTTTTGTATTTCTTATGTAACAGTTTTAATTAGTCTGGGGCGCCAAATGGTGGTGAATAATAAATAAATTGTTCCTTTTATGAAAATTGGCATAGCTGTACAATTTAGGAAGTTCTTTTCGTGGTCACTAAGTACAAGGGAATTTCTTCGGGACTTTTAACAAGAAATCTAGAGCTGCATGGAGCAAAACATCTCGACTTTGTCTGCAAGATCTTTCAACTTCACTTGCAAAAAGCAGTGAACTGTGACCTACGTTAGTGGTCGTAACTCGTTGGTGAAATAAAATGCAGAATACTGTTATCTGTCTTCCACAAAGCCCATGAGCTGTCCAGTATCTCAGTATCTGCACAGGGACCATACCATTTTAAATCTAAATCCACACCCCCACCCCACCCCTATTGACAAATCAAGTGCAAAATTTACCCCCTAAGTAAAAGATCGAAGATCCAACATGATGCTCTCCTTCAAAATAACCTGTTTTTCTCTACCCCTTCAAGAAAAAGCCATTTTTCTTCCATATGAACTCACATGTTCCCAAACTCAAATGATGCAGATAGAGCAACCCTCGGAAATCACTCTCCTGGCCAATTCAGCAAGTCTACTCAGTGGGGGAAAATGCTTCCTGTGACATGTTGATGTTGTAGCAAGTACTTATCCGCAGGCACCGATCCAGGGGAGGTGAAATGGGTGAATTTTCACCTCCCTCCCCCCCCCCCCCCCCACTGCCACTTCTTTTTCCTGAGCCCCCTTCTTTCTTTTTTTTCTTATCCCTCAAATATTGAAATAATATTTGATTTCTCCATTTGAAAATCCTGGATTCGCACCTGATCCGCTACTCACTATTCAACAATGTGCAACTGAAGATTTCCCAATCAACTGTTTACCCAGTATCAGCCACACTCATGAATACAGCAATGCTGATTGGTTGGTTAACTGATTTACTGACTGAGGGACAAAGAGACACACAGAAAACAGAGAGACAGGCGACAGACAGATAAACAATAAACAGATAAACAGCAAACAGACAAACAACAGACAGACTGACAGATGGATTGTGCTTGCTCACATCAATCTTTTAGCTGTCAGGTGGATAATCATTGACCAACTGATTTATTGATTGATTGACAGGTAGCGTACCATCTCTAGCTGCTGGACTGGCATTCGGTGGCGTTTCTGCATTGGGTGCTTACCAGACGTCCTCGAACCCAAGGAATGTTTGGGTCATGCTGGGTAAGTCAAAATCAACAGAGGCAAATGGTAGCTAATAACCTACTGATCTCAGCCTAGCCTCTTGGTTTTCTCTCATTTATGTGTCACTTCGAAAACCAGTGAAAAGTCTGATGCAACTGTCGTCAAGCTAGGATTCAGGCTCCTTGCTAAAATCTGAGAAAATAGCCTGCATTATCCACCTTTTATCTCAAATTGCAAGAGACAGAGTCTTGCCTTGGACTCTGTATCTGGAAGTCTGAGTCAGAGCCTGGCCAGGGTTATTATGAAGGGTTGTTATGAAGAGGACAAGCATGCTTTGACAGTTTATTCTTGTAGTGTCTTCCATGATACTAGTATCCTTTGTAGTCATTGTTAGGTTCGTCACGCAACACAGTGCATCTCCCCAGGGGAGAAGCATTGGGTGACAACCATAATAACGGTTGCAGAGGAGACTATCGTGATACCAGAGTGTAAATGGGGTATCAGTGAATTGTTAAGGCAATCTGAAAAAATGCTTAGGGTAACCGGCTTTGAGCTAGCACAGGATCTGGTCACAGCATATGCTACACAGAATTCAGGCCTCTTGAACCTATTAACTGACTTTATTAAATGGCTTGTGCTTGTAGCCAATACAACAAATGCCCTGATTGGCTAATTCTAGTGCATTTTTCTCTCGTAATGACTACAGCCCAATTACAGGCCAGCAAAAACAAAGCAAAAAGCCATATAAAAATTAACCTTGAAGGTTCTGTCTTTATGGGAAAATCTCAATCCTTGGCCTTACCATATTGACCTCGGTATCCCTCAGTCAATACCACAAGGTCTTGGTTTGAGATTTTCCCAGTCACATATTACATGGAAGCTACCATCTTTTATTTTTGCAGTAACATCACTGGTGTTGTCCGGAGTGATGGGCTCTAGGTTTGTGAAATCAGGAAAGTTCATGCCCGCAGGACTTGTTGCTACCCTGAGGTAATTATTTTAATAAATGACTTTAACGTTGAAGGTTAACTCATGTGTATAATGCTGAGAAGTTTTCTCTCTTTTTATTTCAGTGTTGCCCAAGCTGTGCGTATGTCATACCGACTGATGAACAACTAGTGACGTGCTTGAACAGCAGTGATCTTTCATATTTATCCTTAAGAATGTAACATAAGAACCACTGCAATAAACAGAGGGTTTAGTGTAAACACACAACCAAGCCAAAGCTAGAGGACAACATCTTGCCAGTAAGCATGCATGCACCAGGATCTATTAAACACACATTCAGTAACATCACTTGTTAAAAACATTTTGTTTAATAAAATAGAAGTTTTGCTGCACTTTGAGTGTGAATGCCATTTTACTGGAAGTAAAAATATAATTATTTCTCAGTCTACCAAAGAATAAACTGTCAACCTTGATGGAAATCATCCCATTAGTTTGACCTGCCAATTGATTGGTTGCAGCACAATTAACAGGTCTAAGTCAAATTGGAGAGTTTATATGCTTTTTGCAAACATGAAGTAAGTGCCTCTCATGTTTTTCGGTTCCCCTTACTTAATATGAATATTTATAACATCTCAAGCAGACAGCTGATAAGAGTAAAGAAATAAATATTGGGACATTGCCTCAATACAATGCCAAATTCTAAGAAGTATACGTATATGGTATATTAAAATGTTTTCATGTAGGGGGAATTTTCACTGCCTGTCTGTAATCCACATTTACGCACAACAACAACTTTATCTACCCATTTAAATTTTACATGGAATATTATAATTTAGTAAATTCTCAGCTCTGACTAGTGCATTTCTAGCTTTTTGATTGGCTAAAAAACTCTGACTATCAGCCAATAGTCAGAGTTTTACGTCATATGGAAAATAGTGCGCCAAGTTTAAGAATTTTCCACACAAAGTTTTCAACTTCAGCCCTCTATAATGGACGAAATAAAAATCGGCAGCAAATCCCGGTTTGAGAATTTATTAAAACAATTATTCCATTCGCCCTTGTTGGATATGAAGTGATTATAACCAACTTGCGCTACGCGCTCGTTGGTTATTTTATCACTTCATATCCAACTCGGGCTCATGGAATAATTGTTATATAGATAGGACCCTGTGCACGCTCCTATTGGTCAAAAACCCATGTTTTATGAGAGTATAAAACATAGAAAAAGCTTGTTATATTGTTTTTCGCTTCATTAACTCTATATCATAAAGCAAATGAATAAGCCTAATCCATGTATTACACTGTGATAAAACACTACGGACATTTGAGAACCTCAAGAAATGTAGAAAACACTCACCTGTGGCTCGTGTTTTCTACATTTCCCTTGTGTTCTCAAATGCCTGTTGTGTTTTATCACAGTGTAATACACAGCTTAGGCTTCTTTATTTGTTAAATAAAAACAATTAAATTACAACAGAGAGGAGTAATTACCTCTTAAAATAACTAAAAGATTAAGAAGGTTAGGAGGGCAATTTACCTAAGGTAAGTTACATTACTATGGTTGGGAAAAAAGAAAAAGCACACATACAGAAAAACACACAAAACACAAAAATATACAGTAAAGACTGGTGACTACTTACTGTTACAAAGTATCTGCCTACACACAAAATGACTTGTAAAGGTTATAAGCTACCTATTAAGTCTTTTAAAAAACTTTTTAAAAACCCTGCATAACAGTTGCATACCGGTGGTATATAATACATGTACAGGGAGCTTCATTGTCAATGCCAAATACCACTTATAAATTGTTTATATATACACAGACCTTCATAATCATACACAAAAGGAAATTACCTTTTTCAAGGTTTGTTTTTCTCATTTGCATTACAATGTAATTCAACGTGGATGTGAGGCAATTTTGAACTGAAGCAACAAAATAGCCTGAAATTGCATCACATACACGCCAGATTATATTATAATGCAAATGAGAAAAGTTAACTGTGGAAAGGGCTATTGCCACTACTTGTGTACCATGCATCCTAAAAAAATAATTACAGTATATAGCATGTGTTTTTATTTCTGAGCACAATTTTCAAAGAGTGCTTCAATATTTCTTCATCACTACCAGCAAAGGCTAAAAGACAAATGCAGCACCAGAAATGGACATTTTGAGTAAAAAAATAAACTTACTAGATAAAAATAAATAATATTTTAAATAGAAAAATTGACAAAGTGTGGCATTGTTATTTACAATGTAGTTCTTAGCACTTTGATTGTCTGAGAAATGTTTACAAGAAATATACTGCATTTGTTAAGTTTTTAAAGAGCATCCAGTAATGAAAAACGTCCACCAAAATGCATAACCACAGACTAGGAGAACGCCACAACAGGGCTCAAAAAATGTGTCGTCAAGTTGTCCGTGGCATGTAGGTTTTGCTGCTGGACAAGTAATTTTTCATTCAGGCAAGTTGTCAAACAACTAAATAGGAAAGTAAACCAAGACTTGCCCAGGGCAAGCAAAATTTTAGAGTCACTTGTCCAAAGGGCAAGGTGGAATTCAAGTTATTTTCAAGCCCTGTACAATACTATAACAAACTAACAATTAAATTGTAAGAAATACCACTTGAATAATTGTCTAATTTGGTAGGTTTTCCCCAATGTTCCCCTTTTTGGGAGGGTATGCACATCACATTATAAGCGACTCCCTCCCCTGCAGGGGTCGAAATGTTCCAGACTGTTTACCTGTGTCTAGTGACAGGCAGAATGTATTTTTACCTGTCTCCACCAACATCCAACTTGAACAATATTATTTTGATATTTTATTTTCACTTTTTGAAACTCAACTGGGGTTGTACAATCATTAGACACCTTAAGATCGAGGTTTACCGCGGACCGCAAACCGCGGTTTCAGGTTTGCGGTTTGTCGTTTGCGGTATGCCTCCTTCGTGTATTAAGAATCGCGTGATAACGATAATGTGCTTCCAAGCCGCCATATTGGATTTCAACGTTGTGCAGCAGTTGTCGTTCAAACCTTGTAAAAAACAAAACCTTTGTCTTCTTAATATTAAAATTCATATGAAATGAAGGAAAAAGGTTTTTTCTGTATATCAGTGCCAGGCATACGTGGGATCACAAAACATTCATGCAAATAAAAGTTGACGTAAATGACTTACGCGAAAACCTACCTCTTGCCGTCGAAAACGTGGAAAATTTCCCGTAAACGCGAGGTTGAAGTCTGGTCACGTGACCTGCAGAGGTTTGCAGTCCGCGGTAAACGTCGATCTTAAGGTGTCTAATAATAATAAAATGATAAAAAGCAATGCCTTACGGGTCAGAAAACGATCCATATTGCAAAGTCGCGCTTGATTGGCAAAGAAACGTGGGAGAAGACACACTTGCCGTCTTTGTCATGCGCACTTCAAAGATTGCATCATCTTGCTTTTATTGAGTAAAGTCTGGTAAATAATGTGCAAGAGCTGCATGAGTAAAAACGCCTTCGGGTGGAAAAACGAATGAAAATATTATTCAAATCAATAAATTCTGTATTACTAAGGTTTTCTTACCTGTCGCCAGCGACAGGCATCAATATTTTTTACCTGTCACTTTCTGAAATTACCTGAAATCGACAGGTAGACAGGCAACATTTCGACCCCTGCCCCTGGGATTTTATCATGAAGAAAATGAAATGTCCATTTTAGATTAAGGATGAGTTCATCAGCTTCGAGCAGCAGGTGACTTGCTGCTTGTCCTTCGAGCCACACCTGGTCTAGCAGGGGATTTACTCAGAGTATCTCTACTCCCTTCTCTACCCCTAGAGTTGCTTCTACCCCTTGTTTCATTATCTTTTGATGTCTTGCGTCCTGACGTCATCTGTGATGTCCTCTTTGTCAACGGAGCAGCTTTCTTTGCAGCCTCACGAGCTTTCTTTCTCTCTGCTGCCTTCCTAGCTTCTTCTTTTTCTTCCTCTTTTCTCTTCTTTTCTTCTTCAAGTAACTTTTCTTTTTGCTCGGAAACAGCATGGACTTCCTCTATCATGTTAGTCGCCTAAGAGAAAAAGTTAGAAAAGTTAACAAGAAAAAGAAAAAAGTTAGAGTTACTCTCAACAACACAACATACCTTTTTCAGGCTTCAGGTATATAAAAGGGTAGGGTTTCACAAGTTGAGGTATACACTTGTATGAAAGGGTAACCTGGAAATCTGTCATTTAGGTATTTAATAGGGACTCAAATAAAAATATTTTGAACAGATGCACCTTATGGCATTAAATTTATTAAATTTATTAAGCTCTACATCATTGACTTGATTTCCAGGCTTTAGAAAAGGGATGCTGTGTGAAAGGGGTACCTTTATCAATAAAAGGTGTACAAAATGGGTACCTTTTCTGTTCAAAATGGTATACAAAAGGGGAAGGGGTTAGAATTTGGGGTAGACCTTTCCCATATTAAACCTTGTAGAGAACCACCCCCCGTCTCCGTCCCCTGTCCCATAAGTGAATTTGAAGCCACACTCACCCAAACATAGAACGTAGCAGCTCCAGCGCTTGTGTCTCTTATGGTTTCCAGATCAGTCTCCCTGAGGTACTTGTCAAAAGCATAATCAGCCTTTGCCATGTCCACATGTAAAGGATCTAAGGAAGTGACTTGACGTTTAAGTCCTTCTTTACCTGTCTTGCCAAGTAGCGCTTGCATGTTCTTCCAGTTGAGTAACTCTTTCTCAGGGTAATTCAGAAGCAGGTATGTGGCAATCATAACCTGTTGGTTAAGATGTTTCCAACTTACAGTTATAAAAAGAAACCTAAAATATATAAATTTCTTTTTGCTGCTTAGGGTAGAATTGTTGCCCAAGAACCACTTCTCTCAAGAATGCCAACTGAACCTTTGATGTACTAGCAACAATCATTCTCACCAGCCCCCCAAACGTTCGCCTCTTACACTACATGTACTTCTTTTATTTGAAGTTCGTCAAAGGTTTTCCTATGAGATTTCAGTTACGGTAACTGGAAAATCCACTAGTCCCAGGTTATTGAACAGGACTTTCTTTGCACACTGCTGCCTAAAAGTGATCAAACCTCAACCAACCATTGTGTTTTATGTTGCCCTCAATTTTTGGTGGACATCAGATCTCAAAGAAAGGTTTACTCACATCTGTGCCCATTGCTTGCAATTAGTGCACATCAACATATTTTCTTGGTTCCTGCTATTGTGCATTGGTTAATAAAGTATTTAATACATTAAATATGTACAGAAATGAAGTACACATGAAGAGTGAAATTACGGGTAGGAAATAATTTCACACACATTTTGTGAAAATTCTTATAATTTTCCAAGCCTTCAGGCAAGGGAAACTATTGTTATAATACTAATTTTGACAAAATGTGTGAGAAATTATTTCTTAATGTCATGAGTATACCATTTGATTACCTTTTAATATCATGGACGGACAAATTATGCTTACAATTGAGCGTTTTTTATTTGCTTATTGTATCGAGAAATTTTGCGCCAAATGTTGCCATGGCAATTTAAATTTTTAATTTCACATGTCAAAATTGTGAAATTACAAATTAACACCGAAATTTTGCACCAAAATGAAGGAGTAATAATAAATAATTATTTTTGTCAGCCATGATATTACAGTATAAAATACAACTGCAACTTGCATTTTGAATTTCTGTATTATTGGAGGGTACAGCAAATTCCATCTCTTGAAGGAGGTGGCATGGCCAAATGACCACACAAGACTTGAGATCTGGTCATTCCAGTTTCAAGCTCCCACACTTGCCACAAGCTGGCGTTGTAAAAAGGTGGACTTAAGGTTTCCTTTACATACCTTATGCACGGCAGGAGGTGGATTTTGGTAGCTCCTAATCTCAGAAATGACACTTTGTTTAAGTTCCATGATTTCTGCTTTCAGTTTCTCAAGTCTTCTCAGCCGGTTAGCCAGTTTTTCTCCCTCTTTTAGTTCAATACCCCAATCTTTCTCCCAGCCATTTTTGCGAATATCGGCCATTGATTTCTCCAGGTCACCTAGGTGACGACGTCTTATTGCGCTCCTAAGTGCCTCCCCTGCTTGGACATTCTTAAGGGTTTTTTCCGCATCATCAATATCCTTCTTCAAACCTGTCAGAAACAAAGAACTATTATTTCAAATTCTTGCCATAGTATTGAAATGAATTGTTGAAGGTCATAGATTTGCTACAGCAAACTACATGCAGCAGTGCTGTTTGATGAAAATACTGGTGTTTTGCATTTACAGTGTAACAGCCACAGTTGTGATGAGATCTTACATTTCTCTCTTAATTATAAAACTGAATAGTTTGAAACATTCCAGGGCCATAGCCAGAAAAAAATTATGACTGAGGCAATGTCACCGGTCAAAATCTTTTCCTTGGTATTTAGCAGTGTTTTACTTACTCCCTTAACAAAAAAACAGAAAAGGATGACTGAGGCCTCATACTGGCTACAGCCCTGCAAACACTCTTTAAGAGAGTATGAATCCCAAAACCATTATTCTTCTGTATATACCAGGTATACACATGTTTGCATTTGTTTTGTATTTCTCAAAGCTACAATAATAGTGTTTTGGACCTAAGGATTCACATTACAGCCTACCTGGCATCTTAGCATTTTTAGCTTCCTTGATTGATCCATCCAACCTCTCAACTTTTCTTGATTTGATCGCACCCTTCAAGTTGGCACGCAATCTCTTCTCCTTGTTAGCCATTGCTTCAGCAAGAGCTTTCTTTTCTGCTTCTTCTGCAGTCTTTCTAGCTGCCTCATCAGTTGCTTTCTTTGCTGCTTCAGCTGCTAGGCGAGCTGCTTCTGCTGCAGCTCTTTCTGCTTCTTCTGCTTCATCCGCAAGATCTTCAGCCTCCATAGCTTCCTCCCTCTCTCGTTGTTCCCTTTCTTGTCTTTCTGATGTGGTGATGAAATTATGTAAGCATTAGTAATCAAGCAAATATAGGAGTAAATCTCCCCAGAGATACATTGATAATATCCTTGACTCAGAATATTAAGCAGGGTTATCCTACATCCCATCTAGGAGAAGTGACACTACATGTACCTGAGTGCTACCCATTTTGTGCTTCAGACATTGGCATTCAAAGTGGGAGTCACACAAATGTTGCTTAGTCAAAGCATTGCATAGCAGTAATTGTCATCTTTCATAGTAAAGGATCTTGAGTTTCAGTAAGTACAGCTGGTATAATTTATAAAATAGACTACAACATCCCCCACCCCCTCATTTTTTTTCTTAGCCAAGCAGAGGAAATTAAGCAAGCCTCCACAATCTCCATTGTCTCACAAGTGGCTTATAGACATTTCTTTGGCTTGCTTAAACTCTCCACAGTATTTTAATAGGTCCTGTCAATATCCATTTATAGTATCCCTGGGGTATTTTCTGTAAGTACCTGGGGCTATCTCTCCTTGGGATGTGCCTCTGAGATGCTCTTTACTATCCCACCCCCCCCCCCCCAAAAAAAAGAGCCCTATTTGATTGATGTCTAGCTTACCCCTTTCCTCCCTCTCTCGCTCCTGTTCCTGCTGTTTGAGTAGTTCGTCTTTCTTCCACTTCTGAGCTGCTTCTTCCTGTTCCCTTCTCTTCCTGTCTTCTTCCTCCAATCGCTTGGCTTCCTCCTGTCTCAGTCTCTCCTCTTCTTCTCTTAGTTTTGCTTCCTCCTCACTAAGCTTCTTCATATCCTCCTCGTATTTCATGCGATTTCGTTCTTCCTCTTCTTCTCTCGCCTTCCTCTCTGCCTCTTCTTGCTCAGCTTTTAATTTAGCGGCCTCTGCTTCCGCCTTTCTCCTAGAAGCATCTTCTCTCCTCCTTGCCGCCTCCTTCTCCAACCTCGCCTTGTTTTCGGCGGCCTTTCTTGCGTCTTCCTCGGCTCTTTCTTTCTCCTGTTTGCGTCTCAACACTTCTTCCTTTACTTTGTCCTCGTCTTGTTTCTCTTCGTCGAGCCAATCCATGGTCGGTATATCGCAGAGCGGAACTTCGATTTCGGCGAAGCTGATTCCAGAACCGGGTGCTGCGCGACTACGAAGGAATTTAAGCCAACGTCGATGAGAGAAAAAATCGTCATGTACAGCCTGAAAAAGAAATCTTGCTTCTCTTTCACTGATAATACCTTTCTTTTCCCTGTCCAGCATAGCGAATTCCCACTGCAAGTCCTTAACAAGATAATATCTACGATCCATCTCGTTAATGACATCGTGAAGTTCTTGCCGATCGCACGTTTCGGCTGCACAGACCGCCTCTATTGAAGCCTCTACCTGCGGCAAACTGATTCCTCCATCTCGTAAGCCAGCATGAAGCTCCTGTAGTTGTTCAGCTGTCAGTTCACCAGTAAAATCTGTATCAAAGCGGTTGAATATGTACGTGAGAGCTTCTTCCTTGCTGATCCGGTCTACACTGATGGCCGCCATGTTGTTGATTGTTTTCATCGGAGTCCTGGACACCATGACGTCAGAGGTACGTGAGCTCGGGACCGGAAATTCTGGAAAGGAGATTGGACTGAATAAAGTGGACAATGAAACAATGAACAATCGAAACAATAAATTTTGACCAAGGATGACATTTGTTTTCAGAGTTACGTGTAAATTTATCGGCCGTAAAGAAGTTTATGCCATAGATAATTTATTTGATTTGTTATTTGTTACTATAAAATTGTGATCATATAAAGGTCAAAACATCTATATTCACCGCCCACTCTAATTGGACGGTATATTATTTATGCAATCTTGTCACTTATGACGTACCATTGCTTACTTTCATACTAAACAGCTATTTTGTGATATATAAAACTTGGAGAAACACCGCCTAGAAAGTGTGGTGAAATTCAAAATCATCTGAAACTTCACTAATCTTTCAATTTTTCAAATTTGCCAAACTTTTTTCTCCTGTTTACATCAAGCTATCGGTATGTAAACAGAGTGGCATTTTCTATTTCTGAATTGAAATAACGAAAGCAGGTCTAGCCAAAGAGCGTCTTTGGTAATTTTTTTCTCAGCATTTTGGCTGGTCTGCATAAATACGTCTTCTATTCTGGGTCTAGTATAGCTCACTCGCCGAATCGTAGTGAATCTAAACGGGTCTTAATCTTGTTGCAGTATCGAGAAAAGAGTCTTCTACAAGGTGAAAAGCAGATATTGAGCAAACCCAAGAATATTAAAATTACAGTCCCACAAACAAAGTCTCAGTAACATAATCAAACAAGGTTTCCCGTGTTTGTCCCAATGTGGAAACATAATCCTGGTCAATCCTGTGTGTCTTATTTGTATTTTATTTACCCAAGGAAGCCGTTATTCGAGATATTAAACTGACAAGCCAAAGTACAACTTGTTCTGCGTACAAACTGATTCCTGTGAGCGGAAGTACGTGTGGCAATGAGGTAAGTAACCTCCTGCCGGTTCTTGAATTGTGCAATTTCTGTCGTACTTCAGTTTAGTGACTCAGCTTGGGTGAACTGACAAGTGTCATTATTTAACAACGAACCAATGGTGTATCACTTTCAATAAGCAAATGGTTTATTAGGCTTATGTCTATAAGATTACAGTAACCACATAAAGGTAGATCAGTATCTGCGAAAAATAAGCGCATGTTAACATCCTTGTGAACTCCAAAACTTCCCAAGGGCAAGTTTGCGTGATGAATATATCAAATATCAGAAGTCCATAATTGATTTATAGACTTCAGTTATATATGTTTCCTTTCCTCTTTAATGACCATTAGAATGCTACTACGAAGAAAAAACTTCAAACCTTGTCGCATTAACCGGTCATTATTTAAGCGGTATATGAACTTAACGAAAAGCTGTTAATCCAAGCGTAGTTCATTAAACTTAGTCAGTTGTAATATGAAGATAACATTGGAGCGTAACGTTAGCAACAAAAGATTAATACTGCGAAACAATGGAAAAGTATAAACTGTGTCAGGGTCAGTGAGTTTCTGTTTAAAAAGGTCAGGGATGTGTTTTTTTTTTGTAGTCACATTATAAATAGGACAAACGGGAGCCTGACATCATTCATGATTTTGATTGCGCTGTCGATCCTATCAATATAGCACCAAAAATGACTTCAGCAGACGAAACTTCTGCCTTAAAAAGGAACAGTGTTCATCAGACAAGGCTGAGTCTTGAACTACAGCAACTTGAAAAGGACAGAGCAATTCG
The DNA here is from genome assembly GCA_964020085.1 of Micromussa lordhowensis. Classification (NCBI taxonomy): domain Eukaryota; kingdom Metazoa; phylum Cnidaria; class Anthozoa; order Scleractinia; family Lobophylliidae; genus Micromussa; species Micromussa lordhowensis. The sequence continues at coordinate 5,627,593 of OZ026596.1, read as the reverse complement.
CTTGCGTGAAATGTCGAAAGCTTCCCAAGCATTTGCGAGGCGACAAGAGCAGATTCACGGTATACGGGAGAAAGCTACCTTGCGGAGAGTGCCAAGCGCTCCTGTTGAAAACCTGCCGTGTATAGCCTTACCCGCGTCTAATTCAACTGAGGATTTGACTCGTCAGCCGTTTATAACTAAGACAGCAAGACTTCAAAGCGCACCCGGTGCGTCGAATTCTCGAAGGCCACTTCACAAAACGGCGACGATGCCTTCAATCGACCTGCTACCTTCTCGCTCAAGTTCGAGTCACTTGCCATTTGTACATAATTCAGCGCACAGAGCAACGTCTCCGAAGAGAACAGGGTCTTTAACTCCACTTGAAGAAAGACCGCATAGTTCTACTAGAGTACCTATGTACAGTCGAAATTTCTCCGGTCTGCGACCCCGGGACGACTTGGCTTCTCGACCTGCGAGAAAATCAAGTTTACCAGCAGGGCTGTTGCTTTGCCCAAAGAAGACGCCAACTAAATCAGTGTCCAGCTAGGAAAAGGCAGTTTAATTTCCTTCTTTTCATCAAACTCAAAGTCGTAACGTTTCTTCTTTAACTTCTTGAAAATATATAATACACAGTGTTCAAATGTATGAAGCCTTCGCGACCTTCCATGTCTAGGACTTCAGTGAGACTTTTGAAAGTGCCTGTTATTGAAGAGAAATCTTGTTTGTCACATTTTGTCTACTAAATGGCTAAGTTGTCTAATTCAATGAAAGTGTCACTTGCGGTTACAATATTGATTTTGTGATTTAGGTTTTTGCTCATGCTTTTGAAGGTTAAAACGCGATTAGTCCGCAAATGATTCCACAAGGAATACGTCCTTCTTCTACCTTCAGTGGACCAAGAAAGTTAGTAGTAAAATGAGCATTTTGTGAGAGCTTGTTTGGCGAAATTCATTTCTCAGTAAACTCTTAAGAGTTGAAATAAGTACTCGAGCGTTCTAGAAGATTTTTTTTCAAGTGGAGTTCTACTTTAATGAAGACGCATTGTTACTGACGGCAAAAGCAGTGGAAGTTGTAATGGCTTCCCGAACATTGCGTGACTTTTTTTAAGTGTTCTAAACAAGAAGAGGGTTTGCTTACACAGTTTGTCAAGCGGCCTGTTGCTACTAACACAAATCAATCGACGATGTTTATTTTCGTTATAGAGATACCTGTGTTTGTAATACAACAAATACTGCGAATTAATATTCAACGAAAACAAAAGATTTAAACTTCGCCGCAACTCAATATCGTAGAGAGAGGTCAAAAGTAAAGCGCTTCGCTCTCATTTGCATTTTCTTGTTCAACGCAGAACTAACTGAGAGGACATACAGGGGTGTATTATATTATAAACAAGAGTGGCACATTCTTTTTCTTTAAGCAAGAGTGTGATACTTTTATTTATTGATTGTAGTAACATAAAAAGTTATTTTGGTGTGTTCAGTGGCTCGATGACAGCTAAACAATGGTTCTTAGTAGATGTCACGACTGAATAAAATATTTGTTTTCAAAATATTAGACATGAAACCTCATTTTCGTTCAGCGACAGTCATGAAATCTAGACATCGTCTAGTTTACAAGTTAATAACTATCGTGTTTTATATTCTCACCACCTGATTGTGTGAAAATGCCGTAAAAAGTGTAAAGAGAAAAGCGTGATCGATCACTCTCTTAGAAATTATATCCACCTGATCAGGATAAGTCATTCAGAACGCCGCCCTTTAACAAAGAAGTGAAAAAAAATCTCTTTTGAGACACGCGATCACGTTATCACACAATCACCTGATGGTCACGTTATTCGTCAACTTTGTTACTCTACATTTTCCAAGTTCGGCCTAATTTAATCTCATCTATGAAGTCGTTATTTATACTGATAGCATACCAATGAAGTGATTTACCGCATAGTGGGATTCCGATAAAATTAATCACCGGTTAATGAACATTTAATGGTTAAACGACTGGGACAAACTGACAAACACTGCAATTTCAATGAAAGAAACGAACTGAAAGAACTTCAAAGTTATAGGTATTGAATCATGCACGCTCACTATTTTTTAGTCGAAGACAAATTTGCTGGGCTTTTTTTCGAAATCAAAGGAAAGACGTTTTACGTTTCAAAAATGGTTGATCTTATTTTAGAAGGGATTAGAAATTCGGAGGGGCGAAGCCTCAACGGGAGGTCGGGAAGACGAGATACCCTGGAAACGAGGTCGGTACAGCCTTCTCCCACCCCTCCCAGCTTGTAATGGAAAAGCCCTTGGATTGCGTCTCCACAAATGATATTTAAATTTTAGGTATCATAGAAGGTGCACAATAGAAAACTGCACAGGGGAACTTTCTAAATACGGACGGTATCGTTTATCCAGAAATGAATGTTATCTATCTTTAAAAAGTTCTAAATGTAGCTGTGACACCTTACAAAATATCGTAAAATTTCAACACCCCACTAAGAAAATCTCCCCGGGCCAAATGTAGTGAAACTTAAACCTCCCTAGGAAAAAAAGATGGCGACCGGTGCATTAACCCATAGTTCTTAGCGCACGAAAACCTTAACAACGTTTATAAATTATACAATCTTCGAACCTAGACAATGTCCTTAGTACAGGAACAAACATTGTAAAATTTTGGCTTTTAGGTGCGCAAGGTATTGTGATAAAATGTACAGCCGCCATCTTTCTTTCATATGGTGGATTGTATTTTGTTCTATAAAAAGGCTACCCTGCGAGCAGAGACTCCTTCGATCTTCCTAGACAAATCGAATTCCCGATTTGTCTAGGAAGATCGAAGGAGACTCTGCTCGCAGGGTATAAAAAGACTGATAATTATTTCTTTTTATTGTAAGCCCACCATTAGAGAGCTTATTTTAGCGTCGTTAATTGTATTCAGAGATCTATTAAGTTCATTTATTGGCTATTGAACCTCTTTAGTAACACTACGCTATTTGTACGTAACACGGCAGATTTTCGAACGAATTGTTTATCGTCAGAGAGGTAAACAAATGACAGTTTGCAAGGGCTGACAAGGGGTGCAAAGCGCTAGCGAGGTCTGTTGGTTGTCTGTTTGTTTGTTTTACAATATCTGTATTTTGCAATTCGCTAGCCGACACGGGTGATGTACCTTGAGAAGAAGAACAAAATGACAGAATTTTTTACAACTTGTTGTTTAAATCTGTCCGACTCTCCGCCAATCTTAGCCATCTTTGTTTTTCTTTTTCTTTTTTACATTACCTCTTTCGCGTTCATTTTTCCTTCGTAAACTTTCCTTCTAACTGAAAGGCGTGACGTATATCCGAAAAATGACTTAATACAACATGACAGTGTTCCTTATGTTACGTTAAGAAGACTGTGCGTCCAAAGAAATCTTAATTAACTTTACGCGCTTGATGTTCCTGTTAGTCTCATAAGTGTTTAATATGGCAAGGAAACCAATGAAGCTCTTTAAAATCTTCACAGCGATTCCATCACTGAAAAAAGCAAAATGCAGGAGTTTGTGTTGGACGTTCCTACGTATCAACTCTTATTCCACTGGCTGGTAAAATCGCAGGCTCTTCAGTCTTGGACTATAGAGACGTTTCGTTGTTTTTAAATGAGGTATCTTCTGCGGCAGTGGGTTACTTTTTCCTGGGCTTCAGTTCTTCAAGGCAATTTCTTAGAAAGATCTTGGGCTTGATTTGAGGGTTGTAGTATTCGTAACCCTTGGAAAAAAAAGAAAGATAAGCATATTTGTTACTGGTCCTTTCCTTAGGAAACCATTCAAGTCTCCGGGGGGTGGGGGTGGTGGGGGGTTGGGGGTTGGGGGGATTTCCGTACATTTTTGATAGGTGTGTGCCGCGAAGGGTCTTAAACCCTGACCATGTTTAAGGATGAAGAAAAAGAAAATTAATACCCTACTAAAGAAAAACAAAAACTAAGAATAGCGTGAATGGGTCAACTTCATTTCGTTTCTGTAACATTGGAATAGAACAGATCGTTCAATATTAATGGTAGCTGGAGGCTTCGCACCAATTGTGGGCATAACGAAACAAAATCACACAAAACATGATTATTTCTTGTTCTTTAATCCTCTGAGGGTGAAGGCGAACTCGAAATAGAAAGTTCATAATGAGTTCAGCGGTGCGCTCGATTGGGTGAGAAACAGATAACATTAATTTTAACAGATCATTTGTTTTACGTTTAGCTCTGCATTAACGCACTACAATTTTATCTGATACAAGTTAGGTACCCTATCAAAGGATCACTCAGGCAACACAATGCCAACAAGGGAAAATGATATCGAGAACTTCAAAACCCTACCCTATCCCACAGCGTATACCTATCTAGTCCATAAATGGGAGTGTGGGGAATGAGAAAGGATAGCCCACACCGTCTCGTCTTCACTAGATTTTATTCTTCTCCTTTCCGCTCCGCGCTAGATTTCACAACTCTTCAACTCGACCGAACCAAAAGATTACTTTTACTAAAAGCTCAAATAAAACACAAAACAATTGTTTCTTATCGTCGCGGCACACCTTAGTTAAAAAAAACGCTGATTGGTAAGACACTAATCTTCCAGACATAACAAAACAAAGATTTCCAGACAAACATTCCACGATCACTATTTGATATCTATGCTATTATTCTGTTTCCGACAGGAGTACCCCTCCCCCCACCGTCCCGGTCAAGTCTATACCAACCTTGGACCAGTCGTAACTTGAGGTGTAAGCAAATATGTTTCCTTTCGAATTGAAACAACAGGCTGTTATCGGCATGTTGAGCTGCTCGGAAGTCTAGAAGTAGAAAATTGTAAGATAAAGCATTTAAATTGACATGAGAAAGATTTTCAGCCGACTGTTAAAAGTAGCTTCGCCCCAGCTACACGCCTTTTCTTCGAGTTTCTATTGGTCCAATGGACTGTCAACGTGTCTGTGATTGGCCAGGGTTTGCTACAATCAATCGAAAATTGCTCTATAACTATAGCAGAGTGTTGAACACAAATATTCTGCCTTATCAGTCAATAAAGTGCATTTAGATGCACACACACTCTTTTTTTATAAGGAGATATCTTGCAGATTAATATATGAAAGATCATGTATTTGAACTGCGGAGAAAGATATGAAGACATGATTGATCACCGCAGTTATACACACAACTTAAGCAGTTGTGAAATTAAAGCCTGAAAAAAAATCAGGCCTGAATGGGATTCAAACCCATGACCTGTGCGATACTGGTGCAGTGCTCTACCAACTGAGCTATCAAGCCATCAGGGAGCAGGTCACATTGAGAGTTCGTTTTCAGGCTTTAATTTCGAAACTGCTTAAGTTGTGTGCATAACTGCGATGATCAATCATGTCTTCGTCACAGGCTCACTTGTTGATGTAGGCCCACAGGAAAATGCGAAAGGGCGACGGAGGGCGGGGAGAATGGGGCCCGCCTCCGACACCCTTTCGCATTTTCCCGTGGGCCTACAACAAGTGAGCCTGCTCGCAGGCTATCATTCATATATTCTTACAAACTCACAATGTGACCAGCTCCTAGATGGCTTGATAGCTCAGCACTGCACCGGTATCGCAGAGGTCATGGGTTTGAATCCCGTTCAGGCCTGAATTTTTTTCAGGCTTTAATTTCACAACTGCTTAAGTTGTGTGTATAACTGTGATGATCAGTCATGTCTTCAAGGATGTATCTAATAAGAATATTGAGGCTGAAATTTGCGAACTGTTAAGAATAATTTAAGAATAAACCAGAGGCTGAAATTTTGAAACAAATTTTGTGCATGGAAAATTTATTAATTCTTGTTTAACTGAAGTGTATTAAATTACTCCTTTCTCTAAACGTCAAAACAAGCCAAATGTTATCAGAGAAGGCATTCAGGGAGAAAATCTATCAATATTTGATATATATTCGTTTCTTGTAATTGATGTCATATCAATTGTTTTTATATGTGCCAGTGCCCAACACGAAAGCCTATGCTACTTTGGTCACTGAGCACACTTTATCGTGGCTATTTATTGCTATATTTCTTTCCTCTTTTTAATATTAATGTAATTTCTGTAAACAATGTTAAAGTTATAATTTCTGTAAATGGTGTAAAACAATAAAAAATCTGAAATCTGAATCTGTCCTCCACCCCCAGGCTACACTCCCATGCAGACACTCTTTGCACTTGCCACACAATCTTCCTCCACATGGCAAGCCCAAAGAGTGTCTGCGTCAGAGGCTACCCTCAGGCATGGTGAGCACTCACTTTCAACTTTGTGCGAGCATCCTTGTCCCAGAAACTGAACTTTCCGTCAGATCCCACCGTGGCCAGTAGACAAAAATGCACAGGATGGAAGGCTATGTCATTTACCTGCAAGCAAAAAAAAAAACTTCACTTGTTACCTCAGACACTTCAAAAATGCGAAGAAGCTGCTGCTTTGAGACAGTTGTATTGTTTATTGTTTGTACGTGTCCGTGACCAACTTGAAAGCCTAAGCTACTTGGGTAACTGAGCACATCTTAATTTGGTATTAATTACTAGCATTATATATTTTTTTCATTTTTACATTTTTCCTTGATATGTATTGTACTTATGACAATGCAAAGGCATGTAAATAGTGCATCTTAATCTAAAATACTACAGTTTCGATTTAAAAAAAAAATTGAACATCCTGCGTGAAGTAACAATATTATGACAAAAGTAGCGGCATAGTAGTAACAAGGTGGTACACATCATAAAACAAAGAGGCTTACAATCCAAGAGTTAAACCTCATAACTGTACCACGAGGCATGGAGTATTACTTATTCCCCTGGAGGTATGTACTTCCCTCCCCACAGCATTTGTTAGATTACCCTAAAGGATGGTTTTCATAATTCATAAGCATAAGCTTAGGCTGACATACACAGACACAGTAAGATGTTGATAACTTGTGCCTTTTGTTTGTAGCTTATGGAGGGGGACATCAGGCTTTGCAGTATTGCGGTGTTGATTATTCTTCTAATACGGTGAATGCAGTGAATAAAGTCCCACCTTACAATGTTCCGGTGATCCCAAACCCTATGGTGTGCGGCGTTTGAGTTTTTCACGCTACAGTGTTTGGCAAAATGAAATTATTTGCGGTGCTGTGTTATAGAAAGTAAAGTGTCTTACAGAAATCACAAAACAATGACTAAGAGAGATTTTGAACCTGGAACACCAGAGTCCAACCCTCCATGGCATTAGATATCACTAATATAGCTCTGGTCATGATAATAAATGATATTACCACAAACTTACAGCAAATATGTCCTGAATACTAGTTGTGCCTGTACCGTTTGATCTGTGACATTTGAATGTGAAATTATCTTTCCTATGAAAACAAAGAGAAGATGGGTAACATGCCAAACTGCCAAGGCCCTGAGAGATTGACAACTGTTTTCTCCACACAGTATCGATAGTAAGTCAGGTAGATACATGTAGGTGATGAGAATAAGGAAAACAATTATCTGTCTTCTGTTTCCTTTTCATTGCATCACAGATCTCATTTTCAGGCTACTTCAGCTAAAGGAATATGGTCAGTGTAAAATTTTATTTTCCACAATCTGTATTTTTGATCTGGCAGTTTGCAGTTACAGCCCTGAATAGAGTAACATCGGCATTTTTTTTTTTCATTTCACTCTAATTCCAAATATTTCGTAGCACAGATCCATTAACTTGAGTAAAGCATTTTTTTATTTCAATCAAGCAAATAGAAAAAAAAACATCACAGGTTGACATCTATACAACACAATCATGCATATCTGTATGACTGCAATACACAATTAATAAACCTAATACATAGATTTAGCCAAGCCTAAAAGTGGAGCTCCTGATTATAATAATTTGACCTGGCTTGAGCCTGCAATCCAATCAGAGGCCAGTACCTGGTCAGCAGTCAACTTCAAAAAATCATGTGACCTTGATGAGCTCTAAGCCCCAGCCCACTATATGGTCATGTGATATTGGTCAGCGGACACCATGTTTTTGACGGGTGTCAATTGACCTGGAGTATGGCAGGCATCTTGTGCAATACTGACATTGTTTTTTTTTTTTGTGGTTCTTTTCCTATAGCGGCGGCCAGAACTCCACCAAAAAAAATAATTTGTCTCAACTTTTTCAACTTACGGATTTTGTGGTTGGATGAATTGGATTGCAACTCTTCCCTCCACAGAGCCAAGAGCAAATCCCACAGGATTATTGTTCTTCTTTGGGTCTCGGAAAATACTCACACAGCGATTCTACAACAGTAAAAGAGCATCATTAATTAGTGTATAAATGAATTGGAACCAGAAATCCTAAACAAGTTACTCACTCATGGATTTTAAAAGTATTTGAAAGTGTCAAATTAATACGAGATTTTTTTGGAATGTGATTTTTTTGTTCTGATATTCGAAGCTGTTTTTTTCTGCATTTAACAACCCCCTGCCCCTTCTCCACTGTCTTTCCCTGCCTCAGTTGGTTTCAGAAATCTTGAAATACTTGGGTTTGAACAATTTCAACCTTTGTAACACTGCATGTATGTGGGCACAGTGTCACCAAATGTTAATTGACAATAAATGTGTGAGTTCTAAACCTGATATTTTAATGGTGACTCGATCCTCTTGTATTCTGATGGCTGATTCTCCAACTGATAACATATTATTCCCCTCTGCGCAGTTCCAACAATGGCCATGGGGTACACCACATCTGCACAGTACACCCTCTCTGGAATTTGTAAAACAAGCATCGGGTTAGGGGACCGTGTGTCCCAGAACTTCAGTGTCTGGTCCCAGCTTCCAGTCATCAGACAGCTATAGTTTGGTGCTTGAACCCAGTGACAAGTTTTGACTGCTTTGTCATGCTGATGACAAGAAAGAAAAAACAACATCAAGTGATCAGTCTTTCTCATTGATGCTGAATTTGTATTTTGCCTTCACTACAAAACTGTACTATGCTCCAATCAAGATCTCTGTTTACCATGTATGGATTCTTACAAATTATTATTTTTTCTTTCCATCAAGATGTTCAAATATTGCACTGCTTTGCTAGTGAGTTGTGAAGCCACTGAGAGCTTAGTTGATAATTACAAATTTAAAAATTCCATTAGTACAGGCTACGGCAAGCACAGGCTACAGCATGCACAACACAGGCCAAACAAAAATGCTACTTACACTTCTTAAAACACAGTTAGCGTTACCTACAGTAATACCAGACTCCAAAAGAGATAAGTTTGAAAGTTATGTTGTGACATATTCATGACCTGCAGTTTGCCACTTTATAATTGAAGACCATTAGTATTTAATAAACATCTGATTTGGTATTGCCCCTTTAGACTTTAGACTGTACACTGTCCTTTATTTTTCCATGAGATCGTAGATGTCAATCGTTGAGTTTGATGGGCTGCCATCTTGGTCTCTTGATGCTAGCGAAGCTGGGTAGAGTACAAAATGCCCATGGGTAGAGACAGTGGGCCAGTCGAACTAAAAGATTGACATCTACGATCTCACGAAATAGGGGACTGTGAACAGTCTTTCCCATATTAAACTTACTGACATTTGCGGTGCCAAAATGATCCCATAACATAGTTACATGGTCGAGCTTTCAGACCTCTGAATAACACACATTTTTAACAGTACAGTAAAAAAATGTATTTTTTCTACCTGTGCCACCTGAATAGCCTGGTTGGAATTAAGATCCCACATCTTACACTGTTTGTCAGTAGATGCTGTAAACACTTTTGTTCCATCCTGAAATTATTTTAAACAATTCTGTCAGTGGTTAAGACTCTAATTTCTCAATTAATTGTGTGTTTATCATGACTTCTGTTAACCATTCAAGCCCTGAATTCCTTCAAGTGTTATTTGTACACAGATGGTGTAAAAACTAACTTTCAATCTTTGCAAGTCAATAGAAAGTATTTTTTTGTCAGGTGTGTGTAAGTAATCAAAGTTACATTGTAATTTTCAGTACTACGTTAACTGTTGGGTCAACTTAAAACAGTCTGTCTGTGTTTTATAGAACATTCTAGACTGAAACAACTGTACCATCTTAGGAGAAATAAAAAACAAATATGGAGCCACAAGCTAAAAGAAAGTGTCTCCACAGAATTCCTTGTTAATCGGTGCTTTGTTTGGTGTTTCTTTTTTAACTCTACCAAAAGACATTGATAAAAAGTCTCCCATTTCCACTTACATCATGCCAGCAGCAATCCAAGATGGGTCCTGTATGAGACTGTTGTGCCTTTGGAATAGTCTGCCCATTTTCTTTGACTTCCCAACATCGAATCTACAGAAGACAAAATGCAAAGTACAGGATAATACAGTCATGGTCACCACTTTGAAAGCAGGCCGCAAAATGGAGTAAAATACACAATTTGCATGGCAATCTATGTTAAGCAAGATACAGTATCAAGGTTCATGCATGATTCATGGCACAATTTACATAAGTTATGGACTTTAAAAGCATGCAGCAAACTGTTGTACTTTCATCATATCTTATGTTCAAGGGATAGTTTATGATGAGTAGGAGGCGCGGTGGCCCCATGGTTAGTGCGCTCGACTCTGAAGTGAGTGCTCTGGGTTCAAGCCCTGGCCAGGGACATTGTGTTGTGTTCTTGGGCAAGACACTTAACTCTCACGGTGCCTCTCTCCACCCAGGTGTATAAATGGGTACCGATACTGGGGGAAACCCTGCATTGGACTAGCATCCCATCCAGGGGGGAGTAGAAATACTCCTAGTCGCTTCATGTTACTGAAACTGGGATAAGCTCCAGCCTGACGAGCCACTTGGTTCGTATGCAGACTTTACCTTACTTATAGTTTATGATGACAAACATGAATATTGTTTGTTGTACCAAGGACTGTCTACTATAGAGTGCAATGGCTGAAGTGTAGGGACCAACTCTACATGCATGTATTCATTTTAAATGGATTGTGTGGTTTCAGGAAATATCTATACCCACTCCAAGGGGAGCTATTGGAAATTTCAAGGGGGAGGAAGCTCTTAAAAGCCAAAATTTTAAAAGAAAAGGATGAATCAAAACTTGCCTTTCCAGAGGGATTTGGAGAGCGCAAGATTCAAACAGAAATCTAATCTATGGGAAGAGTACGGACATTTTCTGGAAGAACACACTTTTCTTCTCAGAGAAATGTTTTTTTAATGACTGAAAATGTGCCAAATGATTCCATGAGTCAATGGGCCTTTTGCAGCAGATGGTCACAACGTAAAAAAATCCACCGTGCTGGAGAGCAAACCATGCTCTAGGACATTTGAAACAAACAACAGTAAAGCTCGAGTGTTGAAGGTCACTTTAATTGCAGATGTGTCACAGTATGCAGCTTGCTCTCCAGCATTACGATTTTGACCATGTGACCATTAGCTGCAAAGGGCTACCTGAAAACAAGCTAAGGGCATCCACCGGAGTGTAAATAAGCACTTCATTGAGGCTAATTAAAGGACTAGATAAGCCAGCTTATTATATTCACTTATTTATGAGTTTAATAGGACTAAATGACTCATTAACTCATGACTTATAGACTCATTTGACTCATGAATTATGGGATCTCAAGTCTACACACGTTCGCAAAAGGAGCGCTTAGAACTGATCTTTTACAAACCAAGACTACTGTACATTCACAATACTCACATCATTGGCCCAAGATGAAGCGATAAGAAAGTCTGCTTTCGGACTGAATTTCATCGCGCTGACTGTGTCGTCTGGAGGCGCTTGGACCTCTAAATCCTTCATGGGGTTTTCAAGATTTCCAAGTCCCAGAGTATTTGTAGTGGTGGAAGTCGAGCCAAAAGTTCCAAAACCTGACGTGCCACTGAAAGCTGTGCCTGTTGAGCCAAACATGTTTGTCAGCTATCGATGCAATGTTTTTTTTAATCCCGTATTTTCATTGGTAAAGAAAAGTAATCTGCTTCGGTCCGCTTCGGTCTGCTACAAGATGGCGCGAGGCTGCGGTTTTGTCATCCCCAGTGCCGCCTGTCTCTCTCAGACGGCGGGGCCTTGGCACAAGCAGCATTGGGGAAACCAAAGGGTGTGTTCCTTTGGCGTGATACACGGATCATGGTACATCAAAGGAACCGATGAATCTACTCTGGTCACGGATTCATCGACTTCTTTGAGGTACCATAATCCGAGTAATCTTGGATCACTGATCCTGCATGATCCAGATCATCCCAAAGGAACGCACCCACAGAATCCGGAATTCACAAATCGAAAAAATAAGTATCATATAAACTCTTGCTCTTAGGCCATCGAAGCTTGATTAAGAAAATAACACAAACAGCGGTGATGAACATTGTATTCCAATGCATTTTATAGAACTTGACGTTTCGTATGCTAGTCAACATACATTTTCAAAAGTGACCGTTACAATATTTGAAACCTATATATATATCGTAAAACAATAGAGGTCTGGAACCTAGACTGAGAAAAATTATCTGCAGCAGTACGTGTTTTGACATAATGAGGAGTAATAGTTAAAACAGCAACAACTTCTCACTACTAATATTGACATTAAGGGAAGGCTTTAGCTCTTGAATGAACAGAGTCAAAACACGTACTGCTGCAGATAACTTTTCTCAGTCTAGGTTCCAGACCTCTATTGTTTTACGATATATATATAGGTTTCAAATATTGTAACGGTCACTTTTGAAAATGTATGTTGACTAGCATACGAAACGTCAAGTTCTATAAAATGCATGCATCTAAACTAACGTGCGTCACAATTCTTGGCTTGCACTGTCACGCAATCAAAAAATAATTCGAAAACCATTCAGTATATAAAGTCAAGAAATTGTGATGTTATTGCCAACGAGCCAGCCGAGCGAAGACGCTCGGCTGGCGAGGCGGCAGAGAATAGTGCCGCGCGAAGAATGGCGTATGCGAAAAAATTCTCGATCGAGCTCTGAAAAGTGTAACTGTAAGGTGTAAGATGTAACAATGGCTCAGTTTGAGCCAATTACAAGGACGGAACTATTCGAGCTATTGTAGTTTTTAGCCAATCAGGAGGCGCGTTACATCTAGACTTGTCTCGTGGAATATCATTGTTTTCTTTCCTGTTGTGTTTATCCAACTGTGAACAATTTCATAGTCTCAGAACATATCGAACCAGCGTGTTTCCTCTCTCACTTTATCGAAATGAAAGTTCAATTGGGGAGCGTACCCTTTACAAAACTCTTCTTCTAATTCGAATATTCAGGAAAACTGTTAGACAAGAGCAAATCCAAGACACAAAATCGACACGAAACCGAACCAGCGTGTTCACCACAGAATTGAACGAGCGTGTTCATGAATCGAAACAGTGTATTCCTTCTCTGTTTACCTATATCGAACTGGAAGTTCCATCGGGCAGCTTTTTTGGAAAGATTGTGTTCACCAGTCGAACCACTAGAGCAAATCCAGTGTTGAAATCTAGCATATCGAACTGAAGGTTGAGTCGGCAGTGTTTCCGAACAGAACTGCTGAACGAGCGTGTTTATCATATACAGTCGAATCCAGTGTTCAAAACAGAAATCGGATCTGTTTTGCCACAGAATTAAACGAGTCGTGTTCATCAATCAAACTAGCGTGTTCACTTTCAGTTTGACTTTGCCCATCATATTGAACTGAAAGTTCGACCGAGCAGCGATACATTCCAATACTCTTGATATTAAGGGATTGCGTGACGAACGTTACCTGCCGGTAAACGCGTTATAATTTTTCTCGGTAATGTTTGCAACAGAAGAGAACCAAAAATCCGTTATGCTGTATTAATAAACCCCTTATTATAGCACAAATTATTCGCTCGTTGGCACTCTATCGATAGGTATACCTAGTAGGAGATTGATAAAAAAGACACTTCTCCAAGTTTTAAGTCTCTGCGTTTTCCCAAACTTCAGATATTCGTCGAGATATTTTGCACCAATTTACAGAGCCCAGTACGGAGACGCCATGTTGATGTACCTCAGTGCTACACCAACATGGCGGCCGGAAAATAGTGCAAACATCTGGAACTTACTTTGGCTATCTAGGCGACTGATTATCTGCACTGAACAAACAAGCATTTACATAATACTTTACCTAATACTTTAACTTCTGAACAAGCTAAAAATCACGAGATAAGTATTTATTTTTTGACAAACGCGTTCGTAGCTTGAAGTCACGCACCGCCATGAACTCTGAAATTCAAAATGCGCTGGTTTCCAGACGAAGCGAGCTACTGAGCTGTAAAATTGTAAAGAGATATGAAGTTACCCCCTCTTATGTCTGAAGAGGATAAAAATTTCGGTAGCTCTTTAGTTTTGGATTTTAGAAAATGATGACGTCACGTGCAAGCCAATAATTTGAGAACGTCTGAAATAAGCTTGCAGATTATTGCCATTTTGTTTAATAAGTGATCTGTAATTTGCCGGAGGTATAGATTTGGCCTTCATGTCTAGTAAATACTGAACATGGCAGGAAATTTCATAGAGAACAGGGTCTCCACAGCAGCCCATATACTAGTCTCCGTCAGTGGTTGCCACCTGTGACACCTGTACTTCTACGGTTGCACCTCCCACGGCTAACCTGGCTCGTCTGAATATTTTTTTCCCAACAGATACAAGAGTAATTCCAGATCAACATGTTTCACACTGATGCTGTTACAAATCACAACTAGATATTTTTGTCGCCCATCATATAGACCACTTGTTATTGGACAGTTTGTTATCGGACCTGAGCCTATATAAAATAAGCCAATCACATTCCAAGTTGTAGTTTAAATCAACCAATCACATTCAAAGTTGTAGTAGTTTAAATCAACCAATTTCAATTTCAGAGCGACATGAAACAATTTACGCCTCCTTTGTCAGTCTTATAATGCAAATTTTCCCTTTCTTTTGTAACTTGGATATTCTTCTTTTCTCGGAAATTGTAATTGCTGCGGAGCGAGCGTAGCGAGCGTAGCAGCAGTTCATAATCTAAATATAAAAGAAAGGTAGGAAAATTTGAGATTTTGCCATGGTTTTTAGCCTCGCTTTCAGCGGACCACAATGCTTTGCACTGTGGTAGAGCCTCGTTTTCAGCGGACCACAATGCTCAGCGCTGTGAAGAGCCTCGCTTTCAGCGGACCAGAATGCACTGCGCATTGCCTCAATTCGAGACCAAGACAACAAGCAACTGAGAAGTTCTAACATAACATAACATAACATAAGGTCTTCTACACTGTCATCTTGCTTTTTCGAGTTTCGACGTCAGTTCAGTTGAGTGCCAGTGCATGATGATGATTTCATTGCAATGTTAGGTATCAGCCAGGGTTCAGAATGCGAATTTTCGAAATTTTTGATTTCGAGCCGTTCAATACCCGTTGACAAGTCCTGTCATTCTGGATTAACTTGTAGGTCAACGCGTCACGAAATAATTACAAGGTATCGTGGTGTCATTTTATCACGCATTACATACCGCAAGATTGATTCAAATGCCTGCGAAAAAAAAAGAAGAGGTCGTGTTTGTTTTCATCTGCAACGGCAAGGCGGAAGAAGCCGAAAGACTCGTTTAGCTCTGATTGGGCTGAAGAATTAGCGGAGAGTGACAAAGGCTCTTACTTCGACCAGGAGCAATGGCTAAAGGAGTTGACCGAGCCGCCAAGCGCCGAAAATGTAGTGCAAGCCGGTCAAAAATTACGGTTGAAGAACCTCTTACAGATCTGGAAAGCACTGAAACATGGCAAAAGTTCTATGGCCACGCTATCGTAGCCGGTCAAAGACTGCAGGAAAAGATCAATGAATCGGTGACCTGTCGCTTTTGTCAAGAAAGCGTTGAACTTGTGGAGAATTTAGGAAGTAAAAACGGACTTGGTTCCATTTGGATGTTTCAGTGCCAGAACGAAAGCTGTCCGTCGCACGAAACTAATCTTCCATTTCCGACGATGGAATAAAAGCAGGGCGCTCGCGATAAATTGTGCATCGGTTCTTGGCTTTCGAGCTATCGATGGCGGTCGCGCGGCAGTCTCAAAGGTTTTTAGTTCTCTTGGTCTATCGCCGATAAACAGAAAATACAGTTTATTCCCGCCACGTCTCGCGTAAAGATTTGGCCTGCTGCATATCACCTGTCAAATGCCTATTGTTGTTGCAAGATGATCCCTCGCTGGTAAACTGGATGATTAGGTGTTATAATCCTATTGCGGTTAAGATGCCGCAAAAAATATATCTTTCTTGTTTTCTCGGAACGAAAATTTTGGAAAGTTAAGCGTACGTTTTTAACTCCAAGTCGGCAGCCCCTGAACCGATTTAGCTGAAATTTGCCCAGCTATTTGTCAGATTGTTTTTCTTGTACATATATATAGTTTTATTTTTAAATTCTTAAATTTTTTAGGTAGTATTTAGTGTCCCCAGTTAGTGGTTGTATAACTGCTATTTTAGATTTGACACATAAATAAAGGTTGTTGTTGTTGTTGTTGGCTTGATGACAACCATTTTTACACAAGCTCTATACAATCCCTACTTCGATTTGCAAACAACATCCCAATTTCCGCAGCACTTTCATAGCTTTGGCTACACTAGTGTTTATGATTAATTGGTAATAAGGCTTCGTACTCGTGATAAGCAAATCGGACTCTCGCTGCTCGGTCGTCCGATTTTGTCATCACTTGTCATGATGATTACAGACTGAATTGGACTCCACTCAGTCCTATTACCATTACTTATTAGAGGGAAAGCGTGATACACGAGCGCTTTCGACTCGCGCCTCGTGCCCGCGGTCGTCTATGGCGCTAGCCCGCTAATCCGCCTGTTCTATAGTGCGCCAAGTTTAAAAATTTTCCGCACGAAGTATGGCCGAAATAAAAATCGGCGGCAAAACCCGGTTTGAGAATTTACTAAAACAATTATTCCATTCACCCTTGTTGGATATGAAGTGATTAAAACCAACTCGCGCTACGCGCTCGTTGGTTATTTTATCACTTCATATCCAACTCGGACTCATGGAATAATTGTTTGGCGGGGGTGTTAGGTAACTTCACCACCACAAATATTCCGGCACAGCAAAAACTGCTGAAAAAAATAGTGCAAGGGGAGCCATGGGGAAACATCCAGCAAGTGCTTTCTACTGTCAAGGTTCTATTTTTGATGTTAAAAAAAATCCTTGCACAAGCTATTACCAACCACAAAAAAATTATGCACAACCTAAAGGTGAGAAAAAACATTTCATGCCCCAGAAAATTGCTCCCCCCCCCACCGCTCATAGAAACATAATGGTCCGTCCCTTACTTTTCATGCTACAGCGCTCATTGAAGTATTTTTAAGTGAGGAGTTTTTTAATTTCCGCCACCCCACACCCTTTCCCTCCTCCCCTCGTCAAAAAGCAATGACGGAAAATTCTAGTCCTTGGCTGGATGAAAGTCAATATAGAAAACGGGGGGGGGGGGGGTTAGAATCAGCACAGTGCAGACACTTGATGTGGATAATTGTCGTTTCTGTTTACTTGTACTTGTAGTTTGAAATTTAACCTATTCAAATTCAAGGGCTTCTATGCCCGTGAAAGGAACGTGGAGCTCCCCCAGAGAAATCCCCTGAGGGGGGAGGGGAAGGGGGAGGGCATAAGATCACAGAGGACACAAAGTAGTTTACTGACAACCGAAATAACGTTATTTAATTCATTTGAAAACTCTAGCTGAGACCAACGAAGACTCGCAGACAAACAAGTGATTGATTATACACTACTAAAGCTCTTTTGAAATCATTAACAAGACGCGCTTCAAGCTACTCCAGGATATATTTATGCCGGTAGTATTTCGAGAACTCCCGAGTTATTTCCTAATACAGCACTCGGCACTAGGGGAACCGTTACATAATTCGCAAGTTTTAAAGGATGAGCGTTGCCAAAGAAGATGGGAGCCGATATAAAGGCTTGGGGGAAAAGAACGAGTACCAGTTTTCATCGAGGATGTAATATTGACTCCTATTAACAATCCGTTTCTGCTTCAAGCCTAACCAGAGCCGCCAGCGGGGTCGCATTGGAGTAGGCGCACGATAGAGGGGTCACTTTTGGCTCCTTCGATGAACTCGGGTAGTGATAGCTTTCCATCCAGATTTTTATCCATTTGCGAGAAAATCTTATCAACTCGCTTTTCGGGCGTGCTCTCGTCTTCGGGCATTTTCATAACAGAGCCCACCATCTTGTAGATGGCCCTGACGATCTCCAGCATTTCGTCTTTCGAAATGTATCCATTCCCATCAAGGTCGTACATGCTGAACGCCCACTTCAGCTTCTGCTCGAGTTTCCCGCGCGAGGTCACGGAGAGCGCGCAGATGAATTCACGAAAGTCGATCGTGCCGTCGTCATTTTTGTCGAACGTGCGAAAAACGTGCTCAGCGAACTTGGAAGCGTCGCCATACGGGAAGAAGTTGCCGTAGATTTTCTTGAACTCTTCTACAGTGAGGTGACCGCTCGGGCAGTCCTTTAGAAAGCCTTTGTACCATTCCTGTAGCTCTTGCTCGTTGAATTCCGTCTGTTCCTTCAGGTCAGACAACTGCTCGGGCTTGAGCTTACTATTTTGTTTTCCCATCTCTCAGTCAACCAACTGCACCTGCGAAACGAATCAAACACGGCGTCTCTGTTAGTTTAAGTTGAATTTTCATTGACAATTCTATTTACACGACTTATTTTATGTACTCCCCCGCGTCTCTACGGACCTAAACCAGACGCAAGCAGGAAAATGTCGTATTAAAATGCAGCCTTACACGAATGTGTCGGGAAGAACAAAACACTCAAACTTATCCTGAGTCAGTTTCGTCCCGAATTTAACGAAAGCAAAAAACAATGCAGTTCCTAAACTAAGCAGGAAACTTATAACTCTTATTGTAATGTAAATTATGCAGATACGGACAAATCAAGTTAACAGAAGCGAACCACAAGGGCGCAAATATTTTCCTACTTTATTACAACTTTTTTTTCTTTTCTTTCAGTAACTACATTCGACCTTTGCGATACGTAGGAAATCAAATTGCGCGTTGACGAATAAGTAGAAATGATCCTAATCGTCGTGTCTGCAAGCGCAGACAAATCAAATACACTAAGCCGTTTGCAGCTGATTTCAGACAGATTTCACCTACTGTGGAAGTGAAAAGTGTACACTAGTTGTTTGCGCTTGGCAAACACCTCTAACTCAGTTAATTTACATGAAGACAATCACCGCCACACGACACTCCGCGCAAACATGGCTTGATTATTCACACAATTATCCATAGCTTGTTGTGATTGCTTTACCACGAGAATATATACAAAGCCTGGAGGGCAAAAACATCCCAAACATATATAGATAGATATATAGATATCAGGCCGACACAATATTGTAAAATTCGAAGCATATTTTCACCGCAGGCAGTGGTAAAATCAGCGTGTCTCTACTGTAGATGTTGTTGGACTCGTTCGTTCATTGGTAGACGATACCAATGCGATTCAGTAACTTCCTGCCGCTGAAAAAAGGAGAAAACTGACTACAACGGCTTGACTCGTTCGTCGTAACCTTCAACTTTTTTCTGAATACTGTTTGATATTACACATACCTCAAAAAGAAAAGAATCTCCTAGAGAAGATTTCGGACATATTCCTAAAAAGTATAATCGAAAAAAATCTAAGCTTTCGGGTATTGATTCTTTTAATTCAGAGTTTGTAAGGATTGTGTTGGCTTAAGTCCTCCTTTGACAGCAAGGCTGGGTTATCAAGGCTCTAAAATATGAGAGATTCTTATCTGTAATTGTCTATAATGTCCGTGTTCACATTCAACTCCTACTGATTGTATAACTCTAAAATTATGTCAGATTCGAATCAATCCTTCAACACGTCTAAACATAGCCAGAGTTAACTCTTGCGTCCAGTCATTGTTCGTTGTTTGTGGGCTCGATTTCTTGGTATTTGTATCTGCCCCTGCAGTGGCGATCATGAGCAGGTGAAACGAGGTGAAGGGAGCGCGGTTTATTTCAAAAACAAGAGGAAGTCCCGAGCCATTTCCCCGGTTTAAACTCTCGTAATCACTTGGCATACAACATACTCGTGCAAAAGCGATCGAGTACGTCATCGTGATGTAATCATTTCCAGCCATTGAGTGTGCATCATTAGGGAAATAAATTAGAAGACAGGATAATCGAATATTTTTAGAAGAAACCATCGCGGGATGATCTCATCCCAGTTATTGCTCCGACGAAGGGCTAACGCTCGAAACGTCAGCTTCCGAATCACTTTACGGTGGACAATTCACATCTGATTATCAACCCAGTTGATAAAACCAAATTATCTTGTAATACTCCCACCGACGCAGCACCACAGTTTCTTTAGAAACTTGCCCCCTTTATTCATGATCAAGTAGGTTATGTTACTTTTTTTTCTGTATGGAATAGTTTGCGTGGTCGCGATTGTGTTTAGATCATTTTATTATCCGCATGTAACTCCTTCTCTTGAAGAAGCATGTTGCTAATGAGAAAATTATCTAAGACCATGCTTGAAGTGTTTTTTTAAGAAAATGAAAAGGTTGAATTCGTTTCTTTCGCTGTTTAATAAACGATCGTTAACCGATAAAGCGTCAATGTTAAAGACTACAAAGTTTAACCCAGAATTCGTCCCTGTTCCCTACTACATCCGCCGGTACTTTAGATGCGCATGCGTACTGCGGTGTAACGCAACCTTGTGACAAGTTGACCGGTCCGCAACCAGTCATTCTTGATACCAGAGCTACGAGGGGCCTCAACACGCAGGCACGTTTCAAGAGGAAACAAGTTTTCACAGCAGGTGACAACATTTTATTCACCATTTAAATCCACCCGAGATAACTGTCCAATTCGTTCGAAGGAAACACATATTTATACACGTTCTCTTCAAGTGCAGTGCACGGCGTAAGAAAATGCACCCCGTCTCAGTTCACCCAGTTACCTCAGGAGAAAAAACACAGTCTATCTATCTAACATTACAGCTGATGGAACAAGTCCCGTTGTTCGACAAACCTTCGCCAAAGTTCGGAGGTTACCGAATGAATCCGATGGATATTATCCAATCAGGAATGTGCAAGAGCATTCGGAAATTGATTACGTCAGCCAGGATAGACGGTTTGCTTAACAACCTCCAGACGACAACTGCACTTGTTCCTCTAACTGAATGGACCTGTCATGCTCACATAAGTGCGTTTGCGTGACACGGCACAAAAACCGTACTCATTTCCAAAATATAAACAAAAGTATACAGCCCCAAATTGCGCTCTTAATCCGCTAAGGTGCAATAGCCAAACAAGGCCTCTGCGCTAAGGATTACATCGTACACAATTATTGAAGGGAAAAGTAGAAAGGTAGTCTTTTTGCGTCAAGTCGAGAGGTTCCATCAATACATCAGAAAAGGTCCACTTTCGGAAAACTCAATTTTGTCTAACTACATACCATCTAATCTACTACAACTCAATCAACGACATAAATAAATAAATATTACTCTCGAGATCTCCGTTTAATTGATTCAATCTTTGTTCTATCCGATTCGAAGTATTAAGTGATGGATTCTCTCTAAGTGGCTGTCTCAAAAAAGACAATAATATTGCTTACGAGGACAACTACCCAAGGACGCATACAAAGATTCAAGAAAAAAATCGTTTAACGATGAAAGCAACTGTTAGACTACTTCTAAAAGCGCCAATTGCAACGGCCTGTCGAGAAACCAGCTTTTGACTACCTGCGTCAAAAGGTCAGCTATGCTAAGCAAACTTGACATACTCGGTACACTGTTTGTCCACAGTCTGCAAGCTCTGTCCATATCGGCTGGCTCGTCGTTTCAAGGAGGAGAGTAAATATTTAACTGGAGATACGTTAAGTCTAACCAAGGCACGCGTAGCCCCAAAAAAACATATTCTTCTAAAGAAATCCAGGGGGGGGGGGGGGTAACAAAAAGGAACACCAATTAATTTAGTCTCTAGGTCGAGGATCCAGCGCCGTCACACTGAAGTAAGCGCACGATAGAGGGGTCACTTTTGGCTCCTTCGATGAACTCGGCTAAAGAAAGCTTTCCATCCAGATTTCTATCCATTTGCCTAAAAATCTTGTCAGTCCGTTTCTCCGGCGTGCTCTCGTCTTCGGGCATTTTCATAACAGAGCCCACCATCTTGTAGATGGCCCTGACGATCTCCAGCATCTCGGGTCTGGAGATGTACCCGTTACCATCAAGGTCGTACATACTGAAAGCCCACTTTAGCTTCTGCTCGAGTTTTCCGCGCGAGGTCACGGAAAGTGCGCAGATGAATTCGCGGAAGTCGATCGTGCCATCGCCGTTGCTGTCAAACGTGCGGAAAACGTGCTCCGCAAACTTTGACGCGTCACCGTAAGGGAAGAAGTTGCCATAGATTTTCTTGAATTCATCGACGGACAGGTTGCCAGATGGGCAGTCCTTAAGGAAACCCTTGTACCACTCTTGCAGTTCAACCTCTGAAAACTGCGTTTGTTCTTTGAGATCGGCCAGTACCTCGGGCTTCAGTTTGCTGTTTTGTTTTCCCATCGTTGACGCAACCTGTAAAAAGGGCGTGCAACTCAGTTAAGTCAGTGTCAAACACTGCAGTTTATACATGCATGCACGTGACGACCCCGCCAACTGAGTGTTATCAGTACACGTGGTAGGCATGTGACGAGGCAGATACCACGCGTTGATTGATGGACGTCAGCGGTGAGATGGGTTAATGTGAGATGTGAAGATTCAATGCAGCTCTATTATAGCGCGTCGTTGGTTGCGTTAAGGAAGAGAGAAGGTGATTTGTTATCCGTGCCCCAGCAGTGAAATCCGACTTTGTTAGTTTGCCCATCATCATCATTAACTGTTAACATCCTTTTATTTCTTCTTTCCTTATTACAAACATTTTACTGTTGAGTTGCATGGAGAGCACTAAAGAACACGCCTCTAACTTAAATACGAAATCTGGATAACTCTCTCAACTACAGTTATATCGATTGCCGGCTGGATGAAACTCGTGTTTAAAAGGACTGGGAACGAGGAGCACGGACTAACGAAAATGAGCGGGACAATGGGCACGAGTGTAGACTGGCCAAATTGGGTACTGCTTTCCATCATGCCAAACCGACCGGTCAGAGATCAGTGGGAATACCCGGGGAAAAAAGAACAACATTTTCCGACTAAACCGAGCCAACCAATTGAAATGGCTCTCACCATTTTTTATTCCTTTTCCAAATTCCCTAATTAGAGCAAAGAACCGTTTTGTTAAAAATGGAACGGCGAATTCCGGTCGGAATATTCCGACCAAAATAAGTGGACCACCTCCAGAGGTGATCCCAAATATTCCGGTCGGACGAAACCGAAACGGGCCTTTTTCATTTGAATTCCGACCGAAATTTCCGGAATCTTTGGCATAATGGAAAGAACCCATTGTTTTTCACGACCTATTAAAAGTTGGAGTATGTTAGATTATATTTAAAGTTCTGAACTCGTAGAGGATAACATTGAGTGTGTAGCTATTCAAATAAAAGCTATTGAGAAGTATTTTGTTCGAGGTACCGTTTACCACATCGCACAACATGGCCTAACTTTTCAGTTAATGACTGAAACCCCACTGTGTTACCATTTAAATGAAAGCTACTGGAAATTTTTCATTTGGTACTTTTCAATTTGCATAGCAAGGTGCTACTAGCTTGCAAATGAAAGCTATTAAACTATCAGTTACTGCTGTTTACATAGCAATATTTTGTGAATGTCACACTGCATATATAACTATCACCTACACTAACACTATTTAAGCTTAACTACAAACTGTTTAACCTTGTTATATCACAAATTGTATTGTCACTTCAGAATCACATACACAGCAAGCCAAGGTGTCATTAACGAGTTCATTAATTTAATTATATTATTTAGATAAATGTCAACTGTATGAACAACTGAGTGAACTTTCTTCCTCTAAATTGTTTTTTGAAATTATATTTAAGAACCCCTTTAACAAAATTAGGATGAATCACTGCTTCACTGCTGGGAGTAAAAGGATTAAAAGTGGTGAGATTTCTGTTAAGCTTTTACACAGTTTGCGACATAAGACATTAGCAGATCATGGTAAATAACAGACAGACAACAATATTGTAGTAACAGAGCGGAGAGGGGCAGGCTTGATTAGTAGCCACTGGTTGGGAAATTGTGTGTGTGTTCATCCCATGGAAAGATCTGGCAGGGACACAGATTGCACCTTAGGTGGTGAGTGAATAAGAACGAGATAACACAACAAATTAAACATATTACCTGCTTCTATGACACTAATAAACAAGTTAATTAATCTGACCAACATTCAATTTCTCTGCACATTACCAATACAAATCAATGCATGGAGGTTAAGAGAACCACATGTCTGATCATCAAGGAGAACTTACAGGTGTACGCCAAGTAACTTTGCTAACTTCAAAATGACATGGCAATGAAGTTGTAAAGTTAATCTAATTAACTTTGATGATCTTTCATTATATAGTGGTCATGTGGGGTTTGCTTGATCTACAGGAACATAACAAAATAGAATCGGATACAATTTTACCACACCATACTATTAAGACTTTTAGGACATTGAAAATGTTCTTGAACTTGACCTATAGCACCAAACACAAGTGACCAATCGCAAACCTTCCAGTCTTTGGTCAGTCAAGGCTGCACACACTTATTCTAGCAGTACAAGCCCATGAGGTTTAAGTCACATACATGTAAACCCCCTAATTTAACAAAATTTTGGCCTGTCTGTCTAGTGTTATCAAATGAAATTTCAGTGACATTTTGACATTTAACATGAGAGGCACTACCATGGAATCACTTTGAAAGTCAAACGCCTTCTAGTTCTTGGCCAATCAAAGCTGTAAACACCTTTTCTAGCAGGACAAGCCCACAGTAAAACTGGTTCCTGCCAAGTAACAGAGTGACACCAACGACTGCAGGTAACACAAGAAAAGGCACACAAAGTTCTTTATTGTTCATCATGTCACAGATGTCTTAGATCTAAACTAAATTACAGATTATGTGTAGTCACTTTATTTCACAAAATCATGATATCCTTGCAGTGATTGATGAAGACAGTCAAGTAATACTAATGTGGTTGGATCTATCTACAGCTTTTGATACAGCTGACATGATATCTTTCTTGCAAAACTGACAAGTCTTGAAAGTTTGGAATATATGGAAATGCTTAGATCTTATCTACAATGTAACAGATTTTTGCTACAAGTCTGCTGACATGTCAAGAGACTACTAAATCCCAAAGTGA
The DNA here is from genome assembly GCA_964020085.1 of Micromussa lordhowensis. Taxonomy (NCBI): domain Eukaryota; kingdom Metazoa; phylum Cnidaria; class Anthozoa; order Scleractinia; family Lobophylliidae; genus Micromussa; species Micromussa lordhowensis. The sequence goes on along the minus strand of OZ026596.1, from coordinate 5,602,390 downwards.
AATAGAACAGCCTTGTAGAAATCAACATCACTGCTCTATTTCCCTGTGAGACTTTAACTTTCAACATGACTCAAAAGTTTCACTTACTAGTCTAAGCACTGAACAAAATTTTGGTAGGTCTACACATTGTATGAAATTTCAGTGAAATTTTTACATTTAACACGAGTTCAGGGATTTTAATGAACTTCATGGCTGTTATTAAATTTAAAAAGTAACAATCCCCTTACTTAACCATCCTTTAGAAGTGGTGATAGGAAAATACTTTTAAATATGAAAGCTGTGAGTGGAATGAGTGGAGCTGCTTTCTTTTTGGAACTTAGCATATTTGAAGCATTCTCAAATAGATGACAGAGGCCTCATAAGTCAATGTTTTTTTGTTAACATTGTATAACAGATCAATAGACTAAATCCTAAAGTTAAACGGAACAGTCTTGTAGAAATGTGACAGCTCACTTTCAATTTGAGACTTTCAAAGAGTTTGGTTTCTAAGTCACATACATGTAATTATGGCAATTTAACAAAATTTTGAAACATCTGTTTAGTGTTAACTATCAAATGAAATTTCAGTGACAATTTAACATTTATCACACAAGGCACTATCACAGGGTTCAACTTGAATTCCAGCTTGCCCTTGGGACAAGTAGCTCTAAAATTTTGTTGCCGTGGGCAAGTCTTACCTTGCTCTTTTAAGGATTTAGTTGGCAGATGACTTGCCTGATCTCTTGCCCATTGGGCAAGTGAAAATGAAAAGTTCCTTGCCCAGAAGGCGAATCTACTTGTCCCCGACAACTGGACAGCACTTTTTTCTAGCCCTGTATCGTGGCATCACTTTGAATGTCAAAAGCCAAAAGAAGCATTTCTATCACTGGAAACCTAAAAGTGATGATTCACTTATATAAGCTTTGCTGAAAACTACATGTACTTTAATTGTACTGCATGGTTGTTACCACGACTTACACATGTAGTGGGTCTAGATCACAAATTAAAAAAGTATGACAGATTTTTTCAAATTCTACCGAGGTTGTGTCTTGGATAAATGGCTAATATCACTCAATCTCTTCATCTAGGTGTGCATCAAGATAATTATACATAAATGTTATCAAGTTTACAACCGTTTAAATTAAAAGAGCAGCCAAATTACCATACAAAAAAAGGATAATAATGCATACTAATGTATGTAGCAAACAAAAAGAAATAAAATCATCCACTTTTAAAAATAAAATTCACTTTGTACATTTAGTATAAAATCAAGAAGACCCTCCTCCTCAGAAAAATAAGAATAGTAATTGATTTCTATTTTCTTTTTGGCATTCAAGTAATCTAAATATGATTATTATTATTGTTATTATTATTATAATAAATAACATGACCATCAATTTATGATATACTTATGTTAATTCAGGTAACCACAACAGAAAAATATTGCAGAAACAACTGATAATTATTGCAAAACACTTGGAAACAAGTAACATAAGAAAACTTGCAAAGTGAAGGAAAGAAATATCCAGGCAATATTTACCTTCCTCATTGCTACTTAGGTGCACTCTGAACTGCAAAAGTCAAGCTTTATACATGCTGCTATTGTTATTTAAATACTCTATGTTCAAGTACTGCGTGATGCATCACACTGCAGAAGTCGGACAATGGATGGGTCACTCTTTGCCCCTGCAATAAACTCCTCGAGGGAAAGTTTCCCATCTTCATTTGTATCCATTTGGTTAAAAATCTTGTCAGTACGTTTCTCTGGTGTGCTTTCGTCATCTGGCATTTTCATAACAGTGCCTACCATCTTGTAAATTGCTTTGACTATCTCCAACATTTCGTCCTTAGAAATGAATCCATTGCCATCCATGTCGTACATGCTGAATGCCCATTTTAATTTGTCATCCAGTTTTCCCCGTGATGTAACTGACAGAGCACACATGAATTCACGGAAGTCAATACTGCCATCATCATTCTTGTCAAATGTACGGAAGACATGTTCAGCAAATCTGGACGCATCTCCATATGGGAAGAAATTGGCATAAATCTTCTTGAACTCATCGACAGTGAGGTGCCCACTAGGGCAATCCTTAAGAAAACCTTTGTACCATTCCTTGAGTTCAAGTTCGGTGAACTCTGTTTCTTGTTTTAAGTCAGCTAACACTTCAGGTTTGAGCTTACTGTTTTGTTTGCCCATTATATAATCTAAAGGTACAAAAATGGAAATTTGTTAGCCTTTAAATGTTAGTACATCATAAAAAAAAGTCTTTAATGGTTTAACAACTTCCTTAGCCTCGAAATAGTAACTCATCTCTGTCCTTACTAATTAGCATAAAGTGATATTAAGGTATGGTCAGAGAATTAAGAGGCAAATCAAGACAATTCTCTCTTTGTTGATAACTTTCTTTAGTGTCATCACCTTTCTGTTTGACAGCGTATTACAGAGAATTAAATACTGATCACATACTTGTGAGGGTGATTTTGTTTTAAACCATGCATGTAATTTGCAGATCCTACAGCTTAAAATACACACAGCAGACGATAAATGAAAGGTTTAAAGAAAAGGTGTATAATAATTTATAAGTTTAATCACCTATGACAGCATGATAATATTTAATTGTATTACAAATTCAGCATTATTCAGCGTGTTCAGCTTCAAATTTCCACGTGTGTAAAATTACGATAGACAAAGCATGCAAATCATACAATGAGTATATTCAATTACTCAATGATCAATCCAAAAAGGTTTTAATAGTTTCATACTTTTCAGACCTTTTTATTTTTAAGTTAAAGTTTATGCCACACAGTTAGTAAATAATTTACATCCCATTCACAACACTGTAAACATGATCTTTTTTCAAAGCAATGTTGATGGTAAAAATTAGATTTATTTTAACTAGAATGTGTTAGAATGCTTCAACAATATAGCTTCATCATAGAGGCAAAGCACTAATTATCACAACTGAGGAAGAACTGAATCTTAGATGTAGCATGAGATGCAAATAACTATTACAATGTTTGAGACCAACCCTATCAAACAATATGAAATGAAGCAATCCATAAAGTAAATATGAAACAAAATGGCAGTCCATTTCTTAGTAATCCTTGAAAATATTTTGATCACATTGAATTGTCATCACATTAGGGTGTATGAATTTTCACGAATAACCATAAGAAACTACATTTGTGTTGAAACCTAGCCTGTGTTCAATTCAGTGGAGAAGATTTACCATAGCACTCCTTTATTTTGATATTGAGATGCTCAAACGTAACAGTAACATGTGTACATTTGCATGGTTTGACTTGACAAAATGATTGTCAGAACAGATCAAAGAGAACAGTTTTTTTGGGGGAATTATTTCTATATTAGCACAGACCGGCTAAATGACTGGGGCATACCAGACAGGAAGTTTTTTCAGGGTTTTTTCCAAGTAGCTAAGAGCTGGCAACTGCCTAATTTCACGGCTAGCTGAAAGACGACGAACACTTCAGGCAATTTTGAGGGACTACAAGTAAGAAAAGCCAACTGAGCTTGTTAAAAAGCCACCTTTAGTTAGTTTTTACTTACCCAAATCTCTGAATTTCATTGACAAAAGGCCCAGGGACACTGTCTGAATTAGGATTATGCTCAAACTATGACAAAATATTAGCAGCGATTGCTTTCTATATGTAAATTCAGTCATGATAAAGATTTCCTTTTATAAATTAACATTAGACAGAACATCCTGTGTTTATTACAATTTTATGCAAAATACATGCTCTTTCGCATATCATAGGATGTGCTCAGAAGACAATTTACAAACACGGGTGGCAAAGGTTTTAAGTTAATAATGAAAGATATCACACAAGGAAAACTCCTGCTTTGAATTACGATGCCCTGCTACCCCCTACAGCGAGGAATCAAAATTTTGTTAACATGTGTAATAATTTACAAGGAAAAAGCAATAAATGTTTATACTGTAATCTTGCAATCAAACTGACAACTTGCAGATTTCCAGTTATAAGTAGAAAATTAGGAAAGAGGTCATACAACAAGGAAATAGCACATTAGCAAATTCCATTGACTGTTAATAACAAAACCTCCAATATATCAACTTCATTGACAGTTAATCAACTTGAAAGGGCAATTCCTTTCTTTGCAATTATTATCTCCTCAATCAATATTTAAAACTGTTCTGAAATTACAATTATACAATGTACAGTAATTTATGAGTGGGGGTTGTTTGGAAAAACTGATTTGTCAGAGTAATATTCCATTAAGTCACATTAATAGTAAAAGAAAGGAGGTTTTCAGATAACAAACACTTAAAAAACGTTTACCTGTGCTACAATAATCATAAAATATAAGTGATACCTCTTTAATTTTTTTGCACAGTGAATATAATAAGTCACAATGCAAGGAAGAATTGAAAAAAAAAAAACACTCCTTAAAAATATTATCATGGTATTCATTTCTTGCATGATAAAAGTGCGTAGTGTTGATGTTATCTTTAATCAAGTACTTGGCCAAAAGTACAAAACAGATACTTGTTTGGTCTAGGCAATAGAAGGAAAATCATAATACGCTAATAAATCCAGGAAGGTAAAATATTGAGCTTCCCGTCATTGTTTTTAGAACTCGAAATCAAAGCATGCCATATGTTAACACTCACTGGAATAACATTTATTGAGGAAGCATGCCTCAAAGTAAGTTGAGATATAGAAGGATCTTTACTAAAAATACACTAAACTGCAATTGTCGACTGTTATTGAGATAGCCCCAGGCGGTATTTTATGTTTACAGAGAAAGGCCGTCTTGAAATGTACTCCTCTCATCTGCAGCAAAATCACTGGCATGTTTCATACTGAGAGGTTTAAATACAGTCCTAATGGTACGAGTAGCCATTACTGAACATGAAATTTGAAACATCAGACAATCTTTGAACAGTTATTAAAAATAAATAATGTTTTATCATCCAGGTAAAGTAAAATGTAAACACAGCAAGCCTGTTTACCTGACATCCAAAGTGGTTTATCTTACCATATGATGAAATATATTGGAATGATGTTGTATAGCAACATCACTATAAAATTATGTGTAGTTTATTTTTTTACTTTTATCATTAAAGGGCCAGTGTCCCAATAAAGCGCATGCATGGCCTTGATTGACACTAGGTTTTTTTTAACCAATAGAAATCATAATACCTTGTAATACTATCATGCCCACCACAAATTCGCCGCAGGTCACCTTGGAGTTTCATGTGCCTTTCGAAAATCTCCTTATCTGTCAGCTTTTGACCTTTTGTTCGTAAAGAATATACATCATGCTTACATGTATGTTGAGTGAAGGCTGTGTCCATTGAACGCAAGCCCGTACATTTTACTTTCTTCCAACTTGCATGCACATCTGCAGCTATATTAGTCCCTGATGTTCGTCATCCAATCTTTTCTTCATTTTTTTCCTTTTTTCTTTCAAAACAAGACGGCTTCGGGGCGAAAGAAGCATTCGTCTCTAGCCGCTTTGAAAACCCCTCTTGAGGAAATCGTCTTTCTCGGCGGTATTCAACTCAAAACACAAAACATGCCGTTGAAATCTTTGATGGATGATTAAACAGTTCCTCAATATCCGTATTTCTATTTTCACACCCCTCACAAGGTTGATAGAGAAGGATTTTTCTCATAAATATCAACTTTTAAAACTGTTCCATCAGATAACAAATTGCTAAACATGCGCATAAGTGTGTCAAATACCCTTTAATGGGTTTGAGAAATTCACTAGCGGATCGAAATTTAAGCTACATTTCAGTCATCTGGATCAAAACAACCACAAATATTTCTTGTGTTTCTATTCAGTTAAAGAAACATGATTTAGCATGTGCTATCTAACATTCTCCACAGTAATTGAGCAGAATGTGCGTCAATGAATCCATGGAAATCTGATGATATTATTCCTTGACTATTGAATACTGAATATAATCAGGTTTAATAATTATGGAAATAAATAACTGTATATTATTCAAGTTTATTTTTTTAAACTTCCTTTTCCTTTAGTTTCAGCAAAAATAACACATACTTTTTATAATCAAGTTTTAAATTAGAACTTTTAACTCTTTGTTTTACTGGTCTAACCATTACCAATGTTGCTTGTGATTTTACTTATGGACTTGTGTGAGGCAAATAAAAATATATATTTTATCTATATCGCAAAAAACAACTAAAATGGTCTCGACTTTTTTTTATTTTACTCTTTTCTCTAAGGAAAGTTTACTTACATAGTTTAATCCATAACAACTAAACACTTTTCCTGAGTAATAAATATTTACACTGCATTGTACATGTACATACATCACACGTACAAGGTTCGTGTAATTATGGATATCAGTTTTCAAATAAAATATGCATTAGCAAAATGTAACTAAAATGCACTGTGAGCATGAAATAAAATAAACAAATTAAAAAAAAGATTGTGCAGTACATACCATGAGCCGTTGTATCATGTTGGATGTTACAACAACAAGCATTCCACAGTACAACCCAGTACTAAGCCTCCAAGTGAAGTGGTGATGGTCTTCAGTGATTATATGCATGATGTGCTGATAAGTGCTCTGTCAGTCGAACATGTATTTCCCGTACGTAACCATGCTTGAAAAACGTCTTTGGCAAAAATGATTGTGCAAGATTGCAGTGATGGACAACAAATATTTGCTCAAAATGTAGTACCGAAGATCATTGTTTTCTTTATGTCAAAGTCATAAGTGGTGTACAAATAAATAGTGAAAGAACGCAAAAGACAACATGGAAATAAAATGCTTTACTGTTCTGATTACTGGCAACAGATATGCAATTAAGGCCTGTTACGAAGATATACTGGCTTCAAAAAAATATTTTAATAAGCCTCAAGTGTACTTACAGACCAATCCACTCCTTTCAATAGACCTACATGTATTTCAATATATTAAAATTCAGCCTTAACCAATAGACCTCAGCACGAGACTCCAGGGAATAACTACAGAGTTTGTGGGGTTTATTCCACGGAGCTTCATGCTCAGGACTATTGTTTTAGGCTGAATTTAAATATATTGAAATTGGGCTATTAAAACACAAGGCTGGTGTTTTCAGGAGTTTGCTTCAAACTCTCTGTATATAATCTCGCAGACTTTGAAACTCCTTATGTACCTACTTTTCTTGATTAAGTCAGGGGTTTCAGTCAATGAATTAAGAGGTCGTTATTAGCATATTTTATTATTTCAAGGAAAAGCTAGAAGGCAGTCTTCCCATTAAAACAATCAAATCCACAACAATATCGCCGAGATATGGAATGAGAACTAAAAACGTTTGTACATTAACTGAATATTTCTTTGCACAAATGAAGAGATATAAAAGTATTACAGGACCAATGAAATCAATTTTACTCCAGCTCATTTCGGTTATCAAGTACAATACTGTTCATTTATTTGGCATATAACAATAGTCACAAACAGAAATACAGAAATAAGTTATTTGCATTTAAGAGCCATCTTTGCCACATGTTTACATTTGGCTAATTATCTACTCTCATAGAGAATAATTATTGTTGGCAAATAAGAAGGCACGAGAGGACAACATGGATCTATTTCAATATTGTACTTGATAAAAATATAAACTATAATCAAAAGAAGTAAAATGGCTAAGACATGCTCTAGGTCATGAACCACTTTTAAGTTTCTGGTGTCATTTTTGACTGGCCATGCTTTAAAAGCAAGCACTTAGGAATCAAACCCTGATAATCATGTTTTATTTTCTGTAGACAGCAAGATAAAAAGAATAACTGAATCTAAATTATGTTTTCTGTGGGTGTCCCACATTCAAGGGTAACACAATTACCACAATGACTAAATAATCCCTTTATCACTAACGCAGCTACTAAAACTAATGCTAAGAAAAATAGGGACCTGAAATGACAAGATGTACAACCCAAGTATAAAATCAAAAGTAAATTGTTTGCTGAAAGACCCATGTCAAGAACTTTCTTTCAGACACATCTTTTGCATGTGGTCTTTAAAACATAGCAGAATAGATTCCGCAAACAACATAGTAAAAGGAAAGCTCTATAAATAACAGTGTATATGAAGATTGTATAAATAATTACCTATTCTGACTGTGCCAAATTGTTTTGCATTCTTCTTCTTACTACGCAAGAACCAGCTTAGTAGTCTTGGCCACATTTCAATAAAGGATAATTTCACCTGGCCTTGATTAAAAGTTTGTGGTTCTTGGTTTAATTCAGTGACATTGATGAAATATTGACATGATCAACGCTTTCATCCAAAATCCTTTCAATCAACTTGCAACAAAAAATACACAAACATCTTGGCTACTCCCTTGAGAAATTCAAGAGGTATTCATTAACTATGATTGTGTAACTGAAAGAGAGTAGCTTTTTTTTCTAAATTCAAATCAGTGAAATCAATGTAAGTTCCAGGAAATAGCAATAAATTTGACCTTTTCGAACCAGCTGATGATGTAAATACCTTCCACACAGAGAAACTGCACTTTGAAGAAAACAAACAACACAATGAGAAAGCCTTTGTAATGTCATTTAAATGGTAATTCAATGGCAGTGCTCAAAACACTTAAGCCAGGCAATTTACCCGTCTTTTGAATCCACCAACTGTTGACTTTTTAAAAATAAATGTTCGCTGATACAAGAATTGCACAGCAAATTGCCTTGAGTGTAAAAACAACAAAATTAAACTGCCCAAACCGGAGACAAGCATCCTTTTAAGAAAAATGTGCCCACACTTAAGACTTAGAAGACTGCAAATAAACTTTGCTACCTGTCAAACTTAAAGGAGACATAAAGTCAACTTTCCTTTAATCCAAAATAGATTGAATCTTCTGGCTTACAATGCACAAACGAGGAAGGATGAGTTATAGGTTAGTGAATCCTGACAAATGCAAATTTCTCTGGCAAAGAAAGAAAGAAACCATTGAAAGAAAACCTTTGACTCAAGGGAAAAAAATAATAGATTTGTGCAATCACTATATTCTGATCCATTGTCATACATTTTTCTCAGCTAGGTAAAAGATGATCTTTTTGAAGCAGAATGGAAGACAGATTTTGAACCCAATGACAAAACAATTAGAACCATCAAGAAACAAAACATAACCAAGGTCAAATAAAGGAAAATAATTTCCAATAAATTTTCCCTCAGTGACCAAAAACCATGACAACTTGGAATATGACACATAAGTCTTCACAATACATATTCTTTTGTCGGTAGTTCAATTCGAGATCAGCGGGGAATACAAACCAGTAATTATTTAAGAAGATCTAGTAAAACTCTTATTTTCGTTAGAGAATAAAAACAACAGTATCATGGCAAATTGGAAACCACTTTGCCCTTTTCAAATTTCAATTCCACTGCATTTGCATCAAACGGTTTACAGGAGAAAGGAAATAAAGCGTGAATACATAAAGTGATAAATTATTTATAGTGAAACGATCCTTTACGGCTTGCAATACTGTACATTATGTGAGTCATCCCAGGTATACAAAACATTATGAAGAAACTATCGATATGTTTAACGAACCCAAATCTTGATAATGAAAAAACTCCCGCAAGTTGTAGAAACACGCGCGACTTTGACAAGCGCTAAATTATCTACTCAACTGTACATTCAAACGAAACTCACATACCGAAATTTGGCGAACAGCGCGTTCTGGACTAGAGCAAGTAATTTCATCTTTCTCAGCTACACAAAAGCAATAGAAAACCTACACTCTTCCCCAACCGAAACAGAACTCTTTTCGATCTGTATATATTTTAATAATTCATTGGATACGGTCTAAAAGATATCCTCATAAACAATACTTGGCCTCGTGGAAAAAGAAGCCTGGAATTGTTCTGAAACAACACAAAAGATGTACCGACGTATGTACAATAAGAGGGTTTGACTTCTGTGAAACACCTGATTTTTTGCAGCGTGGATGACAAGAACACAATCGCACTCGGGATCTCTGAAGCAGATTTTTCCGGAATGCGTACGAGGAGTAGAAAAAATGCTTCCACGATGTCAGCTGAAGTTTAACGGAAAGCGCAATTGATATACAGTAACAGTTAATCTTTTGAAAAGCCTAAACCTGCCCATTGTGAGAAAAAAGCTTCTGTTTTGAAAATAATCAAGTTAAATTCGTCGCAATCGTGCTGGTCGAAAGCGTAGCGGAGTGCTGCATGTATAAAACATTAAACATGTCAACAAAACCTAAGGAGCGCCTCGCGAACCTCTTTTGTCGCGCAATTCAAACAACTTACAGTTTTGTTAGCCCTTTCTTCGAGACCGAAATATTCATGCCTTGTCTTTGCAAGCAACCAACACACATACAGCAGCCTAAAAGCTTGGCAGGAACACTGCTCGTAGCTGGAGTTGTTATCGCAGATTACCAAGAAACGAGAGTGCGCGACAAACGAAGCCGAATCGTCTTGAACATTCAAAAAGCGAATTCCGAATTGACGATTCGCGGCAAAATGCTGCTATTTATCAGCTAAGAATCATACAAATCTGCTTGGCTGACTGCTGCCCGCTCGTTGAGTGCACTCAGCTCGGGTAGCAGAGAAATTGCGAGCGCAGGTGGCACTGAAGTTTGCTACAAGTCGCTCGATTTATCAACAAACATTCGGTTTTGCGTGGAGAAAAATTGAGCAAGATTGCCAAATTATTGCAAAACCGGATGTATTCTAAACACTTAAACATCTAAACAGTAGCACAAAAGGCCTTTCTAAGTTATCTGCCACTAAAAATACGGAGGGAATACTCACCAAAGGAAAGAACCGTCTCCTTAAACCGACTTTGCGTACAGAGTACAGCCACAAGCAGCCAGACCGTGACTCTATGACGTCACGGAGAATTTAACGCATGCGCTTTGAGATGTAGTCCTCGCGCGATGAATTGAATGGATCACGCGAAAAATAGACATCATGAAGGGAGTACACAATGAAAGCCAAAACACGCTAAATGAGTTTTCTTACAACAGATTGCGACTTTGTTTGGGTGCGACACATTCTTTTTTCCCTTGATATTGTGCGGCAGGCGTTTTAAAATCTAATGTTTTCCTTGTTCATGGAAATTCCCCCAAAGGCATATTTTCAAGAAAGAGCCACTTTCCTCGTACTTTTTAAGACAGGAAATAATTGGTGGCAAAAGTACTAACTTAAAGGTCGCGAGAATTTCTTGTCCACGAATCACTCAGTGACCCTAGAGTCTACCCCCTCAGGAGAGAAGACTTTCTTGACAGGTAAATAAAAGAAGCAATTCAATTTTTAATTTTCAGGCTTTTTATAAGAGTATCTTTGATAAGCATCCCACTGGTGTTGTTTCAGCTTGCATTTACGCCAGAAATGAATACGAAAAAATATTCGCCACACGACGCCAAAACTAAACCCTAGTACCTCTCAATTATTACTTTTTACTCAATTTTTTAATCTTTTCTAACGACACATGCTTTAGGGGCCGTTAAATCGATTTTTTTAATGTTTAAATTTACGAAAAGAAACCCTGCACTTTTAAAAGCCTGAGATTTATTCGTACCGGAAATGTGCGGTTTGTAAAACAAATCTGCTTCGCTCGTTTCTATCGATTCACTTTTTTTTCAAATTACCATTTTGAAGATTACGCGTTTCAGTGGCAACAAATAAAAATATTGCTAAACCCGGAGGTTTTCGCAATAATGTAGTATTTTTTTCCTGAATTTGGTCGATTGTCGCTTTTTTTTGGTTTCGTAAATCAGCTGATCGGGGAACTGGCATTTTCTAAAGACACAGAGTATGGAGAGAGGAGGATTCTTTGAATGCAAAAAAAGCCAGTGGGATCTTCGTGATAGTTTTCTTCTTTGCCCTCGGGCGCCGTTACTCCCACTTTGACCGGCAGCAAAATTTAGGCTTAAAATGTTTTAGCTACAAATTAAATACGGGCGTAAAGAGTAGAGGAAATTGACTCGTTGGCCTGAAACCAAACTAATCATTAGAGGTGTCAAAACTGGTTTGTCCTTACACTGATTTGATTTCTATTTTCAAATGCAAATTCATACATATAATCACTTGAACTCCATCTATTACGTGTTAAATATGTATTTAAGAAAGCGTTCGGGAGATTTTTATCAAAGGACGCGCTGAGCGCATAATTAATTCAGAAGTTGGTGCGCGGAGTCATATATATGTGCGGCTAAATTATCGCTAGCGTGTCAAATGTGACCAGTATACATTGCAAAGTAATAGGCTCAACAACTGATCTTTTCCGGAGAAACACGCTATTTAGATGCAAAGTGAGGAACTTCGGAAACGACGTACAAACAGCTTTTATTTATGGGTTGCAAACGAGGGATGCCATTTATTTTGAAAACAAACATATTTTGGAGAATTAGGTTCTATTTTAAGAAATCAATCAAGCTTCTAAAGGAAATATCTTCTTTTAATTAAAATTCAGCTTACAGGATAAAATTAATTTAACTTGATTTAACCCATTCTTGAATAAAACTTCGATATTGTGTCAACTGCAATAGCATTCTGCTATAAAAATCGCTCGTGTCCTTCAGCTAAACAAAGTGTGTTTTGTCAGCTTTGGACTTGGTGACGTAAAGCGTTTGAAAAAAAGTTACCTCATTGGACAATAGACCTTTTTACCGATACGGCGGCCATCTTGAATTCTATTGTTTTGACTGAGAAATTATGGGCTGCCGAGGGGGCAATCGCTGGAAAATTTATCGTATACACAGCTTTCAGGATAAATTTTTACTGCTTGTCTCTCATATTCCATAACAAATATTACAAGCGTTACATCTTTCCGTCACGATATTTGGCAGTTGTTCCTATGGTTTTCGAAAAATTATTGTTAAAAGTTATCACGCCACAGTATTCTTTTTAATTATTTCTCATCTGCTCCCTGGCCATCCCATAATTTACTCGGAATTCAAGATGGCCGCCGTATCGGTAAAAAGGTCTATTGAGGCAAATTGACGTCAGAAAGGAGTTCACCTTTTCAAAAAGTCCTCGCCCACAGACTTGTTGACTGATTTTCAAGGAAAAACAAATGAGTAAAATAATCAGGTAATTTAGCATGTGAACTCTACTCCGGAACGAGCGTTCCAAGCGGCGCCTAAGCGCGACCGTACACACCCGAGGAAAGAATAAGGCGGGAGGGATGGGAGGGAGGGATGGTCATTCTCTCCCTCAAGATTTCCCTCTGATGATGGCATACCGGTAAGGCAACACACAGACAATGCGGGTTGAAGCGCTGACTGGGGCCACTATGGCAAGCCCTTTGTAGCAAAATTTAATCCTTGTAATATATGTTTAATCTTTTAAATAATGGTTCTATTTAAAGAATAAAAATGCCTTCAATTCAATCGTAAATATAATTTTTGGTTCAATTCAATCTTTTGATTTTTATGATTCAATCCAATGCCCGGAATATTGATTCAATCCAATACCTCATATATTGATTCAATTCAATACTTGGAATATTGATTCAATCCAGTACTTGGAATATTGATTCAATCCAATAACTCGAATACTGATTCAATCCAATACTTGGAAAATTGATTCAATCCAATACTTCGAATATTGATCCAATCCAATACCTCGAATATTGATTCAATGCAATACTTGAAATATTGATTCAATGCAATACTTGAAATATTGATTCAATGCAATACTTGAAATATTGATTCAATCTTCCTGGGCCGAGCGCGGCCAACAGGAACGAGAGTGACTGAGCGCAAGAGAGCAAGTGAAAAACATGGCGGGCGAAGAACGATTTGATTTAGAAGTCTTGCTGAAGTGGATAAAAACTGAAATACTTTTTGAGAATTTTGACTCAGAAGCTTTACAAGGTCACGCCGAAGTTCCAAGTCACTTCAATCCATCTGTTGGCCACCTCGTTCCATCAATTAGTCACTTCGTTCCAAAGAAAAGTCACTTCGTTCCAAAGGTAAACAAAGCTAGATTTTTCCGAAAATTCGAAGCTAAGGAATGCTTGGTTTGTGTTGAGTGTTCTTCGTACAAGATTCATACAATTCTTTCGATCGCTCTCGGATATGATGCGAAAATTAAAACACGTTTATTGGCTTTTCTACGCGAGTAAACCAGAAGTTTGTGTTAAACCGACTTCAGATGTGTATCCAACCGACTTTTATGTATATCGAAACGACTTCGATTCATAAGGAAACGATCGCGAGGTGATTATTCTTTCGAACGACGTGACTCATAAGGTGGCTGAAAACAGTTTCCACACTTAGATTTTGATGGGTCGTTACAACCACTCTTTATCACCTGATGCTACGAACATGGTTTCAAATTGACCGCTGATAATGACTCAAAAGTCAAATTCTAAAGTAAAATCCCTCCAAGAAGAGAACGACTGTCTAAAGAAAGCAATAGAAAGCCTGAAGGATGAATTTGGACGGATCGCAACCGCGCCAAAGTCTCATGAATCCTCTTGCGGCAGCCATAAGCCGCATCCTAAAGTGGAAAAATCTCTGGAATTTATTGTGGCATGTGTGCGAGCAGAGGACGCTGCTATATATATTTCTGTGAGAAAATAAAATGAAAAAAATGAAATGAAAACAAATGATAAGCATGATAAGACGCAACTTTTGGCAAGGTTTCAAAGAATTCTGTAGGTGGGGTTCAGAGCCACCTTAAATTTTCGAAAAGTTTAGGTGGCTCTAAACCTTGGCTCAATTTCCAGCCGTTTCTTGAGCACGCGTTCCTTGCCCCACACCACAGTTGAGAGGAGGATCAACAACCGGACTCCCAAAACGGTTGGATATCAAGCCTACTCGAGCTCTGAGCCCCACGTACTGAATTTTTTTGACTTTGCCAAAAGTCGCATCTTATCATGCTTATCAAAAGTTGATAAGAAAAAAAAATCACTATTTTTGAATAATAAGCCCCTGAGGCAGTAATTAAGGGTGTTTTTAGGAGGCCATTATGTTGCTATGGTAACCTATTGTTCGATATTGTGTTACAACAATGGTAACAACGTGTTTACCAATGGTTAGGCAGTGTTTTGAAACCATGTTTGTAGCATCAGGTGATAAAGAGTGGTTGTAACGACCCATCAAAATCTAAGTGTGGAAACTGTTTTCAGCCACCTTATGAGTCACGTCGTTCGAAAGAATAATCACCTCGCGATCGTTTCCTTATGAATCGAAGTCGTTTCGATATACATAAAAGTCGGTTGGATACACATCTGAAGTCGGTTTAACACAAACTTCTGGTTTACTCGCGTATAAACGTGTTTTAATTTTCGCATCATATCCGAGAGCGATCGAAAGAATTGTATGAATCTTGTACGAAGAACACTCAACACAAACCAAGCATTCCTTAGCTTCGAATTTTCGGAAAAATCTAGCTTTGTTTACCTTTGGAACGAAGTGACTTTTCTTTGGAACGAAGTGACTAATTGATGGAACGAGGTGGCCAACAGATGGATTGAAGTGACTTGGAACTTCGGCGTGACCTTGTAAAGCTTCTGAGTCAAAATTCTCAAAAAGTATTTCAGTTTTTATCCACTTCAGCAAGACTTCTAAATCAAATCGTTCTTCGCCCGCCATGTTTTTCACTTGCTCTCTTGCGCTCAGTCACTCTCGTTCCTGTTGGCCGCGCTCGGCCCAGGAAGATTGAATCAATATTTCAAGTATTGCATTGAATCAATATTTCAAGTATTGCATTGAATCAATATTTCAAGTATTGCATTGAATCAATATTCGAGGTATTGGATTGGATCAATATTCGAAGTATTGGATTGAATCAATTTTCCAAGTATTGGATTGAATCAGTATTCGAGTTATTGGATTGAATCAATATTCCAAGTACTGGATTGAATCAATATTCCAAGTATTGAATTGAATCAATATATGAGGTATTGGATTGAATCAATATTCCGGGCATTGGATTGAATCATAAAAATCAAAAGATTGAATTGAACCAAAAATTATATTTACGATTGAATTGAAGGCATTTTTATTCTTTAAATAGAACCATTATTTAAAAGATTAAACATATATTACAAGGATTAAATTTTGCTACAAACGGCTTGCCATAGGCCACATGAGTCGTGTTATTGGGAGGGACAAAATTAAATGTATGAGAAAAACTTGTTTAAGTGTGACCGAGAGGGTGAAAGTTCACCATATTTGCGAGTCTTGAGAGGGGTGCAAGTGATGTTAATCACATAATCTGTCATTTAAGGGTCACTCAAGACAGTAGCAGTCGTTTTGAGCAGCACGTTCTCCTCGGTTAAACTTGAATTAGACTTTGTTTGTTCAGTTAGAACTACTCCTTGCATTGCAGACACTACATCAAAATACTACTCGAAAGCTTTCTTGTGAATGACCATATGACCTTATCTATGGTGAATCGCCGGTGTCGTGCCATATTTTAATTCCTACGCGCCTTGTCAGGCGTCTCTTCTGGTTGCACCCAGTGCCCGCGGTGTTGCACGCGGAACGCAACCTATCCATCAAGCACCGCGCCCCTTGTTTCCAGTTTAGGGCAGCTTTCATCCACGTCAGAAAACATAACTCATTCGTCTTGAAACCGAAACGAGTGCGCAAAAAGTTGAAATAAACCCAAACAACACTTTTATCTTGATACTTTTATCGCCAATAAGGTTGCTGGCTGGACATCATTATAATATGTATTTATTTGTCTTGCTTTAATCTTATTTAAACCGGTTGTGTTACAGACACATCGCTACCGAAATGCAGAGTCTTCTGGCCCGGGTTGTTCGAAAGGTGGATAACGCTATCCACCGGATAAATCACTATCCAGCGGATAGCGTGGTTTGTTTTGTTAACACTTATCCACTGGATAGCGATTTATCCGGTGGATAGCGTTATCCACCTTTCGAACAACTGGGGCCTGGTAGTTAACGCAACCTCGTTCCAAGGGGGTGGGAAGAGAGACCCTGGGAAGGAGGAGTGACATCGTGAGATTTTGAGCGATCGAACTTTGCGTAAGATATTGTACACACATTACCTTGCCTTTAGGCGCTCCGACTGGTTAAAAAATATCACATTCAACATGCTGCCTAACTTTTGCCAAACCCTGGCGCAGACATCCATGTAGGCCTTTTCCCACGTGTGGAACAATCTCGTTTTTAGAACTCGTGGGTCGCGCCCACTGGGAACGAGATTGCGCATGGATTCGAATTGTGATTGGTTAACTGGGATATTCGCGTTTAGTGATACTTAAAAGGAACTACAACAGTTGGTTTGATTCTCCGAGAGAGATCGTGCGTCCACGGACGAATTCCGATAACCTCCGAAAAATGACGAACAACAATACGCAACGTAGCTTTGCGTGAAAAGAGCTAGAGAGGGTTACTGTTTGTCACGCTATCTTGAGACACGAGATGTTAAACCCGTCTCCTCGATGTTTGGCGACCAGTTCGAGAAGTTTTTGCTTCTTCTGTGAACTGTAAGAAGATTCTAGTTCGTAAATTGTGCACAAGTTAAATACTAGTCCTTCTTGAAGGTTTGTTTTAGGATCTTTCCAGATAATGCTTTCCAGCATAGCGAGGGCCTGAAAGAAGAATAAGAAATGATATGGTAAAAAACAACGGTCAAGTCTGCATACGAGCCAAGTGGCCCATCAGGCCGGAGCTTATCCAGGTTTCTGTAGCATGAAGCGACTTGGAGTATTTCTACTCCCCCCTGGATGGGATGGGATAATGGAGGCGCGGTGGCCTCATGGTTAGTGCGCTCGACTCCGGAGCGAGCGCTCCGGAGTCGAGCCCTGGCCGGGGACATTGTGCCGTGTTCTTGGGCAAGACACTTTACTCTCACAGTGCCTCTCTCCACCCAGGTGTATAAATGGGTACCGGCGAATTTAATGGGGGTAACCCTGCGATAAACTTGCATCCCATCCAGGGGGGAGTAGAAATATTCCTAGTCACTTCATGCTACTGAAACCGGGATAAGCTCCGGCCTGATGAGCCGCTTGACCCGAATGCAGACTGGATGGGATGATAGTCCATCGCAGGGTTACCCCGCAGCATTAAATTAACCGGTACCCATTTATACACCTGGGTGGAGAGAGGCACCGTGAGAGTAAAGTGTCTTGCTCAAGAACACAACATAATGTCCCTGGCTAGGGCTCAAACCAGGACCGCTCGGTCCGGAGATGAGCGTACTAACCATGAGACCACTGCGCCTGCAAGAAATGATATACCGCTGCCAAAAAATCCTTTATCAAGGATCTTTGACGAAGGGAGAATCAGTTTTGACTTCAATTTCATAACTTTTCAGCGAGGTTTTCCAGATTTGACGTGGTGAAATCTCAAACTCCAGAAAAAATAGCAAAGAAAAACACCATTGTTCAAGACAAATTAATTATTCGATCAACTTTTAAACAAAAAACAATCCGGGCCAGCTTATTACTTCGGTTTTAGTTTAAAGACAGTCGATTAGAAAAACTGTTTGAAGCAGTGGACATATAAAGCAGATACAAGAGAGGATGAAGGCAAGAGAGGTCATTCCACACATAGGCCTCATTCCCAGAGTAATCCCCCTCAAGTTATTTTTAGATCACTTCCAGTTTTGGAAATACCAGGAGGGTTTAGAAATTAGCCAATCCTGTGACGCGAATTTTCGTCACGTGGGCAACCCAAGCGGCTTTACACGCAGCTTCATCCTACACGAAATGGTGCACGCACAACATTAAGGCTGGAACATTAAGGCTGGTTTTCACCAGCGCTCAAGCATAAGCATAAGCCGACATACGCAGACACAGTAAGATGTTGATAATTAGCGCCTTTTGTTGGAACATTTCCAACAAAAGGCGCTAATTATCAACATCTAACTGCGTCTGCGTATGTCGGCTTATGCTTATGCGCTGGTGAAAAACAGCCTTTAGAGAGTTTAGAGAACTTGAGCACTGACGACGGCGCCGTCAGGGATGACGCCTATTAAAAAATGGATTTATATTTTACCCTTGAGTTTCGTAACTAGCTAAACCTGTTCAGTACGCAAATCGGTCTAAAAAGCTGTTCAAACTAAATATGTAATGCCAGCGATCAATTCGAAAATATTTGCTTCCGTGGCCTACGTTCCCCAAAATATGAGGAACTTGTTCATTTGACGTTGTCGTTTTGCAGTGGATGGCTAAGAAATGTACAAAGATTTATAACGCAGCTGCATAGCTATTGTTCTGCTCATTAAACCTTTTGTTTGGTGACGTTCTCGTTGCCGTTGTCGTCGTGGTTTGCCTAAGTTCCCCTTTAAGAAAACCACGACGGCAACGTCGCTAAACAAAAGATTTCATGAACAGAAAATGGCTGTGCACGTGCGTTATAATTCTCGGTACATATCTATACCGTCCTCTACAAAACAACAACGTGAAATGACCAAATTCTGTGTCGTCTGGAGAAAGTGAGCCACGACGGCTAATTTTTTAAATTTTATTTCGAATTTATTATGGTTTCCCAGATTCAGTTTCGGGATAGTTTTGACAATGATAAACAAAATAAATAGCTTTAGCGAGATTCGCAGGTAAAGTATAAAGTCATTTCGGATCGACGTTGTCCTCGGGCGTCGCCGTAGTTAACTTCAGGCGGGGGTACACGTGAAGGCTGTTTTGACGTCGCTTAACACGGCCTTTCTGTTAATGTCTCGGCCACGTTTTGACACTAAATCTCTCTGCTTATCTCATTAACCACTGTTTGGCGGTTTTGTGTAAAATTTTTGGGTGATTTTTGGGCATTTCGGGAAAGAGATATTTTTTCGCAACGGATAGGTTAAATTGAGGAAAATATGAAATGTAGAAGATTTGATGGATTTGGAAAATTGAAATTTGAAGTGAAGAATTAGTAAACGGATACCAAACAGTCCCCTACCAACCTGGGGCTCTCTTTTGCGGGGGTCAACTGTCTGGTAGTGTTTCCAACCCATCTTAATCCTAACAATTTCCTTTTAATATTACTTCAACTTTCACTCCTATTCGCGTTTACCCCCGTACCATTTTAAAAAATAACTTGAGTGAAAGAGTGAGGTCTTTATGCACCAGTACAGACGACAAGTAAGTAAGTAAAGAACTTCTTCTCACCTCTTTCAGCTTCCCAAGGAACAGTAAACAAACAGCAACATTATTTACAGCCTGCGCACAAGAAGAAAGAAAAACACGACCAAAAGACGTTAAATCAGTATTGACCAAAATGTTCTCAGTTTATTCCTAACTTCCTGCTTTTTTCGAACAAATTAATGTAGGCAGGGGTCAGGACAAAAATAAAAATTTGTTTAAAAAGTTTTATTGGACACTCATCGCATTCAAGTGAAATGAATTGTTGGCGCTCGTAAAAGATAGCGCGCACTTTTCTCATTCTTCACTGGTTTTGCAAGTTTATGACTGCTATACACCGATTGCAAATATGGCGACGATTTCACCAAAGCGAGGCTTTTCGGTAGTAACCGTTGCTAAGGGCTGGCCAGCTCTGTTTTTCCAGGAATTTTGCAGGCTTTACACTGAGAAATTGGATGCTGAAATCGAAAGGAAGGCCCGTTCAAGGACAAATTTCATCGAAATATTGCAAACTACATTAGAGGTGTTGTAAAGGTCAGTGTTTTTACTAAAGCAACATTGTTTGGGCGTACATATCGCTATCCAAGAGCGATGTTTTGTTCGCAGTGGCTATTCGTACGGCACCCGTGCGGCGACTTGTATTTGCTATTCGTACGGGAGTCAGTACATTTCATTGGATTTTTATGTGATTGCTGATTCTTGCTTATCCAAATTATCGTATTTACCTTTAGAAGGAGTGCCGTTTTTTTGAGCCAGATTAATTTTCTCTGCTTACGATTCGCACATGTCACGCGATTAGAAAGGACTGTACAGCGGCTGGTATATTTATTTGCTAAATTCATACGCGATCCTCTGAGTATCAGTAAAAGTTATCATTAAAATCAATATATACCTGTATTAGGAGATGTTTGATTTTTAAAGTAGACCTTAAGTTACTCCCGTATGAATAGAAAATACAGCAAGGAATACGGAGTCATTTGATAAGACCACTACAACAGTTGCTAGACTTCGACCACTTATTCTCTTGCAAAATAAAAGGTAAGCTCTTACCTAAAGATTGAAGCACTAAGTTTTCTTACATGAAACAATGTGAGTCACATGCATGGCAAAGATTACCGGCAGCAGCGATCAAAACCGCCAGCTTTTTTGAGAGTTGCAGTGTTGGAGGCCGGGATTGGAGGAATTCACCTTAGTGTTGGAGACTGGCATTTCTGTAGAAAATTATGTTGAAGATAACAGAACACATCTGTTCTTCTGGAACAGGTATAAATATTCACCACAATGACTGAAACTGTGCCAACCTTTGAAGGAGGAAAAATTCCCGTATGAATAGCAAAAATGCGAATAATTCGTACGGGATTACCAACGAGACAGACGAGAGTCCAAATTCATAGAATTTTCAAGTTTTCACTTACCACTCGATCCAAGCATAGTTAGTAGAGGGAGACCAAGCCAATGTATTCTAAGTATTTATGGGGTATAAGAAATCTTTTCGCACATTTTAAACCTACAGTGTACTAATTGTAGGCTTGCAGCCAGCAAATCTTTGAACAAGAGGTTGCGTGACATGCGCAAGTTTCTGTAGATCGGAAAATATTTGAAGTGTCGCGAGTGGGTCTTTCGTTACCTAAGATTAATCTGGCTCAAAAAAACGTCACTCACTGGAATTGCTAATCTTTCTAAAGGTAAATACGATAATTTGGATAAGCAAGAATCAGCAATCACAGAAAAATCCAATGAAATGTACTGACTCCCGTACGAAT
>OZ026596.1:5443109-5570609 GCA_964020085.1 Micromussa lordhowensis | reverse complement strand
TGTTTTGCGGTTTGCTTGCCGCCGGATTGGCGCTGCAACAGTTGCCGCCCGCAATGGTGTTCCCGACCACCTCATTCAGGCTCTTGGGCGTTGGACAAGCAATGCTTATCAACTCTACATCAGGACTCCCTCGGAATCCTTGGCCGGCCTGTCCAGTTCCCTAGCTTAACACTGGTCCCTATTCTGGTTCACTCTTTAATTGTCTTGCACTGCACAAGGTTTGTCTTTCTCTCTTAAGGTTTTTGTGCGCAGCATAGTTGGACTTGGGAACTCTGGTGCTTGTGGGTATTGGAGTCGGAGGTCCCCTCTCCACCCTGTGTCACGGCCCCCTCATTGTTCAAGCACCTTCAGGAGAGGTTTGGCCGGTGGCCGCTTGCAGGGTTACGATGGATACCTCCTTCCCTCTGCCAGAATTGTTGCCCGGCTCCACCAGCCCTTCTAAGGCACCAGCTCCCAAGCTCATCTATTGTTGATGAGTTTAACATATGATACCATGTGCAAGTCGTTACTACATACCAGCAATTCTCTGAGCCCTGACTCATCCAGTGGAACACTATCAACACTCAATGTCTTTCTATTCTTGGCCTCCTGTTCACCCATAAACTTTACTATGAGCTCCTTCACTGGGTCTACCTGTAAATCAAATCCCAAACAAGATGTCTCAAAATAAGTGCACAAGAAAACCTAAACCAAATTCTACACAACAGTATCGTGTACTAAAATCCAACTCAGTTCAGTGCACTACAGAACTTCAACAATACCAGCACAAAAAAGGGAGAAGCATGCTGGGAAAAATAAAATCCCAAAACAGACAACTCGTATTAGATGGGCATAGCAGTATAGTATATCCAAGATCTCAGAAGCACACACTTTCTTGAGCACCATGAAACTTCTGATACAAAACCATGCTTCTAAGTACCTTCCTTTCCTTCATTCCTTCATTCCTCCCTTCCACCCACCCTGCTCCCTCACACCCTCATCTCTCCATCCTTTCCATCCTCCATCTCAACTCTTTCTCTCCTGCTTCTGCCCTTAGTAACATCAACCTACCTGAGGTCCCTCAATAACCAGTCCAGGGGATGTCAAGAACTGCTGATCAACATCAGACGGATTCAACATTCCTGATCCGATGGTAACAAGAAACTGATTAGTTTGCGGAGTCGCTATCCAGGCTGAGTTCCTCCTCTCAGCTTCCGTTTGCTTGCTTCTCACCCACTCTTCATCAGGAGTGGGTGGTGCAGATGACTGCTTCGGTTTCTGGGAAATATTTGGTTTGGTATTGGAGGACCCTTGGTTCTGAGTAACGTTTAATGGATCATTAAAACTTTGGGGGGCTTGCTTTGGAATTGGGGCAAGTTGTGGTATGGAATAGTCAGCTCCTTGGAATTGTGGCCATTGCTGTGATTCATCTTGCACTACTTCCTGGTTATTCAGCATCAGAGGTTCCAATGGTTGCTGTGAAGGTTCATGCAATGACTGTCCTTCTGGAAGTTGATGTGTCGGCTCTGAACTTTCATTTGACGTTGAGAAGGTTTGTTGAGATACTTCAGAAAAGGGATCAGTTGCACCTGGTACAGCAAGAGAATCAAAGAAACTGTGTCCTTCTACATCATGACTTGAATGCGATACTGTGGAAAACAAGTCACTAAGGGTGCGATTATCATTTTGTTCAGAGGGTACACCTTGAATTTCCACACTCTGAGCAGATTCATCAGATTTACTGGTGTACTTTGTCTTAGTGGGGCTTGGTTCTGGTGAGCTGTCATTCATCCATTGACCCTCTAAAACACAAAAAGGTAATGTTGTTACTCTTTCTACCACAAAAAAGTATATGTTGTACATGGACATGTACATGCAAAGTCACAATAAACTAACAATGACTTTTAATGTGAGTTATGTTGGTTAGACAGACAATTTGCATATAAGGTGACGGTAAAGTTCATTCCAGCCTTCAAACAAATTAGCCCATAACAAATTATCACCTCCCTCACTTTCTTCTTTCTTCACAACCTGCTTCCTTGCAAGGTTTCATCAAAAAATATCAATGCACATTCACACCCCATGGTAGGGAAAGATGCTGTAATTTTAAGTGTCTTGAACCCTAAGTCCAGCAGGGCCATGTTATTTGAAAGCTAGTTAATGCTAACCCAGGATTAAAAGTTAACAGAAGCATTAATTTTTCTTGCATTAAAATGTTTTTGGCTTCCTATTTTTTGTTCAGTTTGAGATAATTTCAATTCAAAAGAGAAGGCCAAACAATATAAACAGAAAACCTCTCTGAAAGTTGCAAAACTGAAATCAAAATCCTCACTAACCCTGGGTTAGCCAAGCCGGCCCAGCACATTAACTATTAGGCACCACGCCTCCTAGCTGGTACATCAGTGATAATAGCCTTGATGGCAAATTACTATTTGTTAGGTCTTTACTTTGACTTACCCTCAGGGCTAGGACACTGCCAGCCAAAAACATTATCCATAATTTGAGGGTTTCGATAAAGCCAAGTTTCAAACTCCTGGGAAGAACAGAACGAAAACGTGGTAAGTCACTTTTAAAAGCACTCAAAATTCCAGATGGGAAGAGAAGAGATGATGATTACAAGCTAGTTTGCCGCAAGTTACAAAAATGTCCAGTGCTTTTTTATCACAACATGGAGATCAGTATAATTAATGGGTCATAGTCTTGGGTCATAGTGGCTCAAGTGACTGATTTTTTTCAGTTTGCTTTCCATGGGTGTGGTGTTCTAATGGTTAGCATAGTGGACTCAAGATAGAGCAGTCTAGATTCAAGCCTTGGCCAGGGGTTCTTAGCCAAGACACTAGTAGCTGCTACATTTCGCCAGCGCACACTTCTCGTTTATTCACAGAAGATCACCACAAGATACTTGCTGTAAGGGAAAATAAATGGTCCTGTCCTAGCCGTGACAGTTCTAGCAAAAAGCAACAACAAAAACTAAGAAAACACACAAAAGAATGAAAAACAGGTAACGGAAGAACTTAGAATGAACCTTATCGGTGAAACTCCATAAGACGTAAAGGAAAACGTATCGATGCTTAAAAAACGAAAACTGTAACAGCGAAAGCGTAGACTAGAATAAAGAACAAAATCTACAACGATGCTAATGTATATTAATTTAAATAGCAGGAAAACACCTATGTGCGCATGATGGAACGAAAAAATGGGAAATTCGCAAAGCTTGTTTACAACACTTTCTTCTCACAGCACTTCTCTCCACGCATTAGTGTGAATTTCTATTAACTGCTAGTTAACCAACCTTGACAGAAAGCTTCCCAGTTTTTGACACCTTACCAGTCTCAAATGCATCACTGACAATCCTACAATTAAATTAATACAGTCAAAATTACTAAAGGTTCACTTATTGAACACCTAATTCAGTAGTTATAGCCTAACAGTGGGTTAGCTGCCATCACATGGCAAGAGCAGTCCATGAGCAATATTAATGCTACCTTTTCCTTACTAAAGATCACTCATATGAAAAATGATATTTTGCACATAATCAAATGCTCTCAAACTCATTAATAATAATTATTGAGTTTAAACAAAGGAAATCATGATAAAAAAAAGGCGTTTCGATCTCTCTGAGATCATTTTCAAGTTATAGAAAAGCGAATGAAATATACATATATAAGCACAAATTAAGGCTTGAGAATGTCAATGATAAAATATGTAAATACAAGTGCTAAAATGTGAGTGTTAAAATAATAAAATACTATATCAATAACTTTGCACGGATTGAATCTGATGGTTTGTTCAAAGTTGGTTTCAGCTCCTTTATAAAGAGCATTTCATAGATCAGGCAGTCAAATTTACTTTGGCACTTTCTCAAGATCTTAAATGTCACTTGGGACTGTTCCATGTTGCTCTTTAATGAGATTCCTCAATGCAATATACAGGAGCTTTATAAAGGAGCTTAAACCAACATTGAACAAAGAGTCAGATACAATCCATGCAAAGTTACCGTATTTATACACAAGGCTGTTGCCTAACAGGAGCCTGGTAGCCTGGGGCTCCCAAAGAATAGCTCTGGGCGCCTTAATTTTTCACAGCAACACCTTTCACTTCATACATGTACTGTATGTTGGGCTCCTAAGTTCTCAGCGTTTAGCTCTGAGGGCCCCTTTAAAATTTTCTTAGGCAGCAGCCTTGATACAGTATTTTATTATTTTAAAACTCACATTTTAGCACTAGTATTTACATATTTTATCATTGACATTCCCACGCCTTAATTTGCACTTATGTATATTTCATTCGCTTTTATATAACATGAAAATGATCTCATAGAGATCGAAACATCGTTTTTTTATCGCTGGTTTTTATTCTCCAATGTGTTTCCAAAAAACTACTTATAAGAAATCATGATCGTGATAGTTGTCTGATCTTAATTAGCATAGATGTTTACACTTTATTTTCTCTGTTTTCTCCTTAGTTTTAGTTTCATTTGAGAAAAACACTCAAGACAGGGTTGGACTACATTTTCAAAGACCCTCAAATTTTGTCAGAAATACTCTGCTGTATGTCATATTTTCAATTCAATTCTTGCTGTTTGGAAATGTGGTCAATTGCAGTCTTCCCCACTGATTTATTGTTTGAAACATCCATATCTTCAATCAAACATCTGCATTTATGCCAGCTCTCCCAGATTATCCGGGAGTCTCCCTGGTACAGATCCATATGGATCACAAATTCTCCCAAATTTGAAGGATAGCACTAATGCGGGCTTTTTCAGGTGCAAGATTTTGGAATATTTGAGGCATTTTTGTGGGTGAATTAGAGGAACTCCACTTTTAATAAAATCTCTGGGGAAAAACAATAACGCAGATTAAGACGTGCAACGGTTCATACGCTACAAACGATACAGATATTTTAAAAGAATGCAATTCTTTTTATAGTCGGCTTTACACTTCAAGAAAACTCGGGGTGACATCTTCTTTAGACAACTTGTTTTTCGACCAGGAACACCCTTCACTTAATGATAGTGACAAGCAAAAGTGCGAAGGATTATTGACTGAAAAAGAATGCTTAGAGGCATTAAAAACAATGGAATCCGGTAAATCGCCTGGAACAGACGGCCTTTCTGCCGAATTTTATAAAGTGTTTTGGAAGGACGTCTCTCCTTTTCTCATACGTGGTCTTAACAAAAGTCATCAGAAGGGAAAGCTTGCTTTAACCCAAAGAAGAGGTGTCATTTCATTGATCCCTAAGAAAGACAAGGCACTACAGGAACTGAAAAACTGGAGACCTATAACTTTATTAAACTGTGACTACAAAATTGCATCTAAGGCGATTGCTTCACGTCTCAAGGCTGTTTTGCAAAATTTAATTGACAACGACCAAACGGGTTTCTTGAAAGGACGTTCTATTGCGGAAAACATTTGCTTGATCAACAATGTCATCTCATACACAGAAACAAAGAACATTCCCGGGTTACTTCTCTTTGTTGACTTTGAGAAAGCCTTCGATACTATTGAATGGGCTTTTGTCGAGAAAACACTGCAACATTTTGGTTTCGGCTCTTCTCTAATCAAGTGGATCAATCTATTTTATCATGATATCCAAAGCTGTGTTATAAATAATGGTTGGTCGGCGGGTTTCTTTGAATTAAGTCGAGGTGTAAGGCAGGGGTGTCCGCTGTCGCCTTACATTTTTATCCTGTGCG
Source organism: Micromussa lordhowensis (assembly GCA_964020085.1). NCBI lineage: Eukaryota > Metazoa > Cnidaria > Anthozoa > Scleractinia > Lobophylliidae > Micromussa > Micromussa lordhowensis. Next base: position 5,564,935 of record OZ026596.1, on the reverse strand, counting down.
CAGAGGTGTTAGCTACCGCGATCCGCAAAGATAATTTAGTTAAAGGCATCACAGTAGACAGCACTGAATGTAAACTCAGTCAATATGCAGATGACACTACTTTGATTTTAGATGGTACTCAAGAATCGCTTGAACGCTCCTTTGTTATATTGGAAAAATTTGGTGAGGTTTCGGGCTTGCGAGTAAATTGCGAAAAAACTGAAGCTCTTTGGATCGGCTCCAAGAAAGGATCAAACCAGATTATATGCTCTCAGAAAAATCTTAAATGGGCAGATGGCAAGGTTAAGGCTCTAGGTGCTTGGTTTTGCATTGACTGTGAGGAAAGTAAGAAGAAGAATTACGGAGAGAAGGTTCATAAGGTAGAGGATATTTTAAATAATTGGAGAAACAAGAGATTAACATTAATTGGCAAAATTGCAGTTATTAAGGCTCTAGCTGCATCACAATTGGTTTATGTTTTGTCATCAACGACGTCTTCTTTGGGATAACAAAAGCGATAAAATTAAGCGGACTGAAATGATAGCAGATTACCAAGACGGAGGACAGAAGATGCTAGACATAATAGAATTTAATAAAGCCTTGAAAATTTCATGGATACTTAAGTATATTTCAAACGACTGCAAATCTAAATGGAAGGCTTTTTTTGATTTTCATCTATCTAAAGTAGGCGGGAAATTAATTTTTCTCGGTAATTTGGCACCAAAAGATGCCAGAAAACTTGATATAAAAGATGATTTCATCCAAGAACTTATTGAACTATGGGCGGATTTTAATTATAGGGATTCCTTTGCCTCTAAAGCTAATTTCAGTGTTGGACATATTTGGAATAACTCAATGATCAAAATCGCAGGCAAAACTATATTTTATAAACATTGGGCTAATGCAGGGGTGATGAAAATTAATGATCTGATGACAAGTGATTCAAGAATAATATCTTACAACTGTTTCAAAGAAAAGTTTTGTTTTCCAGTTTCATTCCTTGAATTTTGTGGAGTAGCTTCGGCTATCAGGAGTGCTATGAGATCTCTGAAATTGTCACTGCCAGGTGAAAAAATTTTAGAAAATTTACTTATTAAGTTAAACTCATCCAACAAACCAAGTCAAGCAGCTTACAAAATCCTCATTATCAAGAAGTGTACTCGCCCAGAAAAAAGCCAAAACAAATGGATTAAAGACTGTGGATTCGTCGATGTGGAAAATTTGGACTGGGAGTCAATTTATCTACTACCTAGGATATGTACATTAAGCACGAAATTAAGGAACTTCCAGTTCAAATTTCTCCACAGGAGAATAGCTACAAATTCTTTTCTGTTTAAAATTAAACTTTCGGAAACAAATCTTTGTTGCTTTTGTCAATCAGCACAAGAAACGTTGCTTCATCTTTTTTGGGAATGCCCGATCACAGAAGCCTTTTGGAATAGTGTTCAACAATTTTTCGTCTCTGTCGATTTGATACCAGCCTCACGAGCTTTAACTCTATGTCAATATTTAGGTCTCAAAGGAGAGAAAAGCGCCTTGTTATTCAATCATTGTTTACTACTTGGCAGATTTCACATTTACTCTTGTAAGTATAAAAATATTCGACCATCCTCAATAGATTACGTTAATCAGGTTAGAAGCAACTTAAAAATAGAAAAACACATTTCAATTATTACAGGAACACAAAACGCATTCGAACAGAAGTGGCGCAAAATGCTCCAGGCATTATAACTCCTTGATCTCTCCTTTGAACTTTTGAACTTTTGTTCTAGAAAGGCAATTTTAATTGAATGACACTAGGTTTCTCCTTTTCTCGAGTCAAACAGCTTTAATTTCATGGCCCTATATATATATTGCGCTCTACTTCATTGTATCGAGCACTCTAATTCGGAAAAATTGGACCACATAATTCCTATATATATATATATATATATATATATATATATTCTTTTTTTTTTTTTTTTTTTTTTGTTCGTATAGTACTTTTGTTAGTTGTTAGAATAGTGTTTTAGTAACAGTTGTAATTGGTTGGAGTGTATTTTTTTTAGCTTTGCCTGTATGGGTAATATCGTTGTAATTTGTAAGTAGTGTAAGTGATGTAGGTAACGTTGTTTTGTTGTAAAATTGTACATAATAGGATCGCAATTAAAAAAAAAAAAAAAAAAAAAAAATCTCTGGGGTTGAGAAGGTAAAATTTGTGATCTTTCAGATTTTAATTGTTTTAGGTTGGTATCTCTGAAACTGGTATTCCAACCTTGTGACGGTTTCAATCAGCTTGTCTGTGCCACTTCCTTCTTCAGGTTGCTCGGCATCCTCCACATTGTCCAGTATGGTGTGAGCTGACTCAAGAGAACTTAAAAGAACAGCAGTCAGTTCATCTCTACTAACACCACCATCTTCTGCCTGCAATCCAAAGAAATTGGATATGCACAACAACTAAGTTTACTGTTGATCAGGATTTAATGAATACGCCTTCTCCACAAATGGTTTACATCATTCACTAGCGTTGAAGCTTTGATTCATACATGTAAGAAAGGCAAACACAAGTTTCATTGGCTGGAAAATCAAACTTCATTTTTAAAAATGATGTCCCCAATTTTTGTCACTCAGTTTTAATTTCAGCTTTATAATCGACCTTAGATAAATAAACCTGCTCCAATACTTAGACTATATTAAACTGGTCATTTTGAGAAACTTCTGATTGGTTGATTTAGCTATCCAGCCCAGTCAGCTGTCTTAGATGTGTCATAACAGCAACAGAGCTCTAATAACATGTATGTATGTATGTCTGTATGACGGAGTTGACCTTTACAGGATTGTCCTTCTTTTAATTATTGATAATACTAATCAATAAACTGCAAATTTGCCATGTTTTGTCAGTCAAGACTTACAACTCTCAAATAAGTTAACTTATTCAAGAACTTAAGACTGAACATACCAGATTGAAGATATGGAATAAAATTCTGCATTTATCTTTAACTGTTCCATGTAAGCACAAAGCTATTCCACCAACAAACTCTTCCAAGTCAATAGTACCACTCTGCAAAGAAACAAACATTACATTACTTCACACCTGCAAACTCTTATTTGCCACTTTAGAAATCTACAATATAGAAAGAAATCTAGTGTCATCTTGCAGTTGTTTTTGTTTTGTCCCCTGCAGTTACACCCCACAAGCAATTGTGAGATTAGACTTGCCCCACTTTGTTTTTCTTGATTCTAAAGTGGTAAGGAGCACAGCTCGGGGAAAGCATGCATGATAACCGGCTGTGATATAATAATATCACCCAGGTATGGTATATTGCTTTGACTCAGCTTTTGGATAAATTTTATGTTCAGCTACAAATGGAGATAACACATCAATACTAACATCAGGGCTCGAATAAAATGCCATCCAGTCGTCTGGGACAAGTAGATTCTCCTTCTGGGCAAGTATGTTTTCATTCTCACTTGCTTGATGGGCAAGGGATCAAGCAAGTTGTCTGCCAACTACATCATTAAAAGAGCAAACTAAGACTTGCCCAGGGCAAGCAATATTTGAGAGATACTTGTTCTAAGGGCAAGCTGGTATTCAATTTTTTTTTCGAGCCTTGTAAAACGTTATCTACTGGATGGAATGTCATCACTTAATTATACATATCATGAGCCTACAGCTGTATCTTTGTTGATGTCTGTCAGAAACCACCCCCCTTGAATCCCTTACCTCCCCTCCCCTCATATGAGTAATTCTTTGAATGACTGCCTTCTTCAAATGAGTGCTCCCCCACACAATGCTAATTTAAAAAAAAAAACATCCTAGGATCTAACCACTTGTTTTAGAGTTTATGCTAAATACACTACCCTTCATACAAGGGGCACAATGTAATAAGTATGGTATCACCATACTAGTTCAGATGCATAGTGATATTCACTTGCAGATGACTTATTGACTTCATTGGATGGCACCAGAAGCTCAGAAGCTTGACACCTCGAAAACGTGATTAACTTCTGGAGGCACAAAAAGGTAAGCTTAGGCTCACTTATAAAGTGTCTCCACAGATGATATGACTAAACACAAATTTCTCTCCAAAACATTTCCCATAGTGTGAGATACCTCATTTCTGTCGAAGGCAAGAAAAAGGCGTTCAGCAATAAAGCCTGGAAGCCGAAATCGTTCCGCAAAATCTTGTCGATTGATCAGAGACAGTTCAACATGCCTCGAACCATCCTCGGTCTTGGTGGAAACCTCGTTGAAAACCGCTTCGATATTTGCCAATTCTATGCTACTAAGTTTCTTCACAGCACTTTTGTAGCGTTCCTTGGAACTTCCTTGACCCATTTCGTTGAAGCAATGTAAGTCACATCTTGATTATTGGGTCAAAATGTTTTCCTTCTCAAATGACTCCTCAAATCCAAAATGGCGACGAAAAGGAATCCGCTGCCTGATCGCGGGGTCAAAATGCAACTCATCGCCAGACCTCCTCATCTTCATTACTTGGAGGAGGGGGTAGGGGAAGGAAGCCCGGGGAAAAACGGAAGGCGGGAGAGGTACGGGAGGCGGGAGGGCAAAGGGCGGGAAGAGGGAGTTCTGAGAAGGCGGGAAGTGGGAGAGAAATGTAAAACAATAATTTTTCTCATTTAAAATGCGTTAGAATACTTTCAAAAACAAAAACCAGAAATGTTATGCGTTTAGCGTCTTCTGAGACTTCTGAACAAACGAGCAAATGAAAATTCGTACAGTGGATTAAAACACAGACTTACTTCCGGGTAAATTATAAACCCTTTAACAGTGTGTTTTGAGTCCACTAATTGACAGGGGAAGAGAGCAGGAGTAAAAAGGGCGGGAGCCCGGAGATAAAGGTACGGAAAGCTTACCCCGCCCGCACACTTCCTATGCCTGATGATTAAGGAAAATGCTGTGTACATTCTCTCGTCATACCTCGGCCTTCAGAAATACTACAATACAAAGTACATTTTAGCTCTACCATATTACGGTAGAAGTCTGTGTTCTGAAGCAGTCTGAAGTCTTGTTGTTTGATAGCTGGTAATGATGAGTAAAGTTTGGTTATTAATTTCAATTATTTCCGTCTACCCAGCATTGTTTTCCTCTCCGCTATACTTGCTTAGAAAGAACCAGTAAACTCCTAGTAACGAGGAGCAATTTTAAGAAGCTTTCACTTTGTTGTATTGTCTTTGACGTAGTCATTTTACAAGATTAAAACTAACTGATGGTGTCGCTTTCCACTTCCTTCTTACTTGAGCTCAGTTCTAGAAAATAGGAAACGCAGTTTGCGTTTGGAGGATAAAATCTTCAGGACTATCACAACACTCTGTCAGAAGGTTAACTAATGCAAGCAAAATTAACAGGAACTGGTGCAGCTCAGCAAAGGACAGTGAATATTTCAATGCTTGTGGGGAATTAAAAGTTTAATTTGAATGTCTCAGGTATAAAAAATACTTTTAAAATTTTCGACGTTCTGATGTGGGGCTTAGTTGAGGGAGGGGCTTATTACTTTTAGAATGGCAAATTTTTTGTATTAAAATATAACCAATCTTCTTTTATATCCAAAAACCGTACCATCAACAACCAAGGCCAATACTCAGTTTAAATGTCAGTGTCACTATTTGTCACTATTTGATCAAGTGGATGTGCAAGGAGGTAAGCCTCTTGGAATAAGTGCCACTCAAGAGCTTAATTGTTTCAAACTGAAGCACTGCGTCATTTAAGGGGTGGCTCTTTTTTAGAGCAGCGCTAATAGGCCGTTTTGGCTATTTATGCTATTTTAATCGAGATCAGCACTTTATTTTTGGAATACAAACGATACATTTTTCATTCGCGAACTGAGTCTACGAAATTAGTTGAATTTGCTACCTTCAAAATCGCGTGTTCATGAACCGACCATTTACCTTCTCTTTGACGAGGACGGGAACTCTTGTTTTAGATTAATTTCAGCGTTAAGGCTTTTCCTTGTCAAGACACGATTTACGGTTTCCTGATACTTTAAATCCTGTCCAAGTTTGGCTGGTTTCGCAAAAAACGAGGAAACGGCTGAATTTAGCAGCATTACCAAATTACCTAAACAGGAACTGATAATAAGGACTTGTTTGCGAATTGCCTTTAATTAGTTAATTCTAGATACTTGAAAGGACAGGAACAATTGGTGTCATGTTAGCTCAAGATCGAAAATTCCTAATCGAGGGAAAACCTTTAAGGCGGGGAGTTTATTAAGTAATAACTAAAATAGAAACCAGCATCAAAATATAATATAGTCGTATTTATGGATACGACGTGATCTTACCTACTCAATAAATGATTCTGATAAAGGCATTATTTCATTATTGCAAGAAATGCACTAGGTCTGATCAAACTTTTCAATCTGCCCTCCTCGCGGAAACTTACGTATTTCAAGTCCTCAGTACAGGGCGTATATCGCGGGCGCTTCTAAGGAGGTGGTCTATATATAACCAGCATTTTATGTAATGGGCTCCAGAAACAATTACTTTTTTTTATTTATTTATTTATTTATCCAGGGGCATCCAATTTAGCAGAGCTAGTTTAAATGGAGCCCTGACAAAACACAAAAAAACAAGATATTGAAACAATAAAATTAAACAATTGATTAAGTTAAGACAGCATGTAACGCAGGTGTTACTGTTTAAAGTGGCGCTTTAGCTTAATTTTGAAATCACTGAGGGTGCCTACTTGTCTAATGATTCTCGGTAGGGTGTTGTAGGTCCGAGCGCCATTTATTCTAAAGCTACCTTGGTATTTGGTAGTTTTTGCGAAGGGAGGGCGCAGTAAATCACAACTTCTGGTGTTATAGCCATGAAAAAGGTGCGCGTGCCTAAACTCTGAAAGTACAAATAAACTTACTATCAACTGCATACTATAGATGGCGTAGTTCTCGCGTGAAATATTCGTCATTCGACTCCAGCGAGTCACTCTCTCATGACTGCCCGTCATTCCCACTGACGCACAGGGTACCGATTAACAAAGGACCTCCACAGCTGTCTGTCCCCGGCTAGCTTTTGGATGGAGCCCCAGTTGCGACCCAAGCCCCTCATTTGCATATTTGGATATATATGGGTCGGTGAGGAGTATTACAAGATAATTTGGTTTTATCAAGTCTGTCCCGCTTGCGTCTCCCCTCTGGTGTCTAGTAGAGGGCCATCTTAGAATCAGAGTTAAGTAAGTAAGCGAGCGAGTAAGTAAGTACAAATAGTTTTTAAAATATCGAAGGACCGCAGGCAGGATGAATCAGAGTGAAATTTAAAAATGTTCTCTGACTAAAAATATGGTAAAGACGCAAGCTATTGGACTGCCTTAATAACTGCAGTCTTCAACGGGTGAAATGATCAAAGAGGGGCTAAAAAGTCTCAAATATAGTGCGGTAAAATTTTTTTGCTGAAAAGACTCCTGTATTGTCCTACTGTAGGAGTGGATAAATCTTATGGTTGCCATAAGATGAGTTTACGCTATCATAGCAATTAGGTTTCCTCTGTTTTAATGGGGACATTCTGAGCATGCGCATGCAAATTATCAGTTTCGCCGCTCTCTCAAGGCGCTTATTTCTCGCTTAACGAGGGAGACTGGAAGATAGGTTCAGTGAAGTGATTTGAGAAAAGTTGACTTCCGTATATTTTTTTGTGGGGAAAAAGCAGCAATTTATTTTAACGATGCGGCACAATTTTTGGCGATTATGACTCTATGACAGTATTTTAAACACACTGATGAAGTCATCGCTGAATATACTCACACTTAGTCTGAGAAAGGCTTCAAACGCAATATCAGTTCAATAGTACCGCTCAACAAGTGAAACCGCAAAACAGATAGCAGCTTATCAGCTACTTCATCTCCAGGGCAACATACAACTCTTGAGTAAATGCTCTAGATCATATTTTGCCCGTGACATATTGGGTTTTCAGTACGGAGATAATTATAACGGTCTGAAACGCCAAGGAAAGAAAAGGGTGTCACTTTAACAGAACTCAGCCCCCTAAACTCATTTCCATTTTGACAGAAACAGGGAATTTCTGAACGGTCTTAGCTTTCGAAAGCGCAAGTTTAAAATGGTGTTGCTGTCGAATTCGAAATAACTCGAATAAAGTAGCCGAAGTAAATTAGATCAATATGAGTTGAAATGATAAATTATTTATTTCTTGATAAGGGTGCCGGATCGTGGAGGTTTTCGTGAACCAGGGACTCACTTTTACTGTACATGCAAGGAACAAACAGAATCTATTTAACAAACTCTAGTTTACAGTTTTTTCCCCCGATTTGAAAGATATGAATTTTCACGTGCTAAATTCCTTTCAAGATTAGTCTCACATACACATTTATTAAACCAAAATCTCCTTTCTAAAGTCGTTTTACAGATCACAGTCTTCCTGTTACTTGATGAGTTCAGTAGGAAAAGAAGTGACGTAAGATCAAATCGGAAGGGAAGTACTGTGACACTCGAGATTACCAAATAAACTACGCATTGGAGAGGAGATTGTGTTAAGTAATATAGTGGGAGAATACGGATATTAGAAACAGAGAATCACGTTCGAAAAAGGAACTAAAGGTCATAATATCGCCAGTGCGAGGGAAGGCTGGCCCTCTTTAGTCACGTGACTAAACACCCCCTATTATTCAGTTTCCACCATTTCGAACTTCAGCCATGTTTGAAAGCAATGTCAACAGTGGTACGGTTTGAGAAGTTCGTCTGGTGAAGCAATCTTGGAATTCACCGTTTTGAGGTCGATTGCCTCCATTTAGATGTCTTTGGTTGGAGAAGGAATGATTTTTGCCCCTGGCGGATAGTTTTGTGTTGGAATCGAGAAGAGCTAGAGTTGCGGCAACATGGACGAACGAAAGAGGAGGGAAAATCTCGAGGTTTACGTCCGAAATCCTCGGAACGAGCTATACATTGAAGGGCTTTTGGTGAGTCAAACGGTGCTTTATTTAACTGCCGCACTGTCAGGGAATTCAAGGTTTATCTTGTTCTGTTTTGTTAGGATGGCATTCAGTCGTTGGTGTGTGATTGTGACTTTCCAGCCCTCAGACGAAACAAGAACGTCGAAAACTTCTTACAAAGATGTAAGCTTAATATTTGCTTTTAACGGTTCTTGAGAGGCATAAACTAAGATAGTTTTAATTGCTTTTCAGATGAGAAGCCATGTAAAGTAATAGAAGAGTGTCGCATGAATGCCAACGACTTTCAGATCGTAAAAGTCATCGGACGCGGTGCATTTGGCGAAGTTCAGTTGGTCAGTAACTCGTTTTGCACTTTTACCTTTATGGACGGTAAATAATATCCTCGAAAGCGAATCTTCCCATTAGTATTGCATTAATTTCTTAGTTTTCTTATAACAAAGTAAATTTGTAGGCTCGGCCTCTCGATAAAAGCAATTTCCTCTCCCAATGCGACAGCAGATGAATCGGCAAAGCTAGCGAGAGACGCCGATATTTTATTAACGATACGATGCTATCGAATACGAGCTTTATCATTCGAGCTGTTTCGCTTGTTGAAAAAAAGGAAACTGTTCGGGCTTTATTTTTCCTATTCAGGTGAGACACAAAGCGTCGAAAAAAGTATATGCTATGAAGCTCCTGAGCAAATTTGAGATGGTAAGTGAGACAACTCTGAAGAAATCATTCAAGAGGTACTTCTGCGTGTATGGTTATGGAGCTAAAGTTTTAACTATTTTAGCAAAGGCTACAAAAACGTAAACTGTTGTTTCAAGCTTTAAGCGTTGAAATCAGGTCTCACTTTCTTGAAATTTAGAGACTACCTAACTTAGACTGGTTTATGGCGATGAAGCTGCTACAAAGCTAGTTGTATCTAGCAAGGATTTTAATTTCAAGATCATTCATAACAACTTGAATTTGTGTAAATTTTCAATTACTACAGTTGTCGTGAACACTTTCCTTGTGTTTTAAAGTTAGATCCTCAAAGAATGCCCTTTCCTTTGAGGTCATCGCACATAATCTGCTCCTTTTAAAAGCTGTGGCTTTCTGTACAAGCCGTTAATTAATGTGACTTTAGCCGTTGGACTTCGCCTGTACAAAAATGTACACTTTCCCATATGGTGGTTGTTTGCGATCAGGATTTAGTTAAATAATAACGCTTTGAAATGGTGAAGCTCAGAGGATGAGTTCTAGAGACATGCCTCTAATACCGACCTTGGATTTGTAATGTACGAGTATTCCGTTGTAAACAAATTAGCGAAAAAGTCGCCCCTGGTTTCAATTCCTTAAATACTTGGGATAAATTGAGAATGTTGATTTATGCTTATTTACTGTTGATTTTGTGTTCACCTACCCGCAAAATAAAGCCTTTAATATGCTTGTATTTTTCCTGCAATTGTAGTATTATTTACTGGATTTACAGCATTTACAGACTTTTGCATTAATTTTTGTTGAGCTAAAGGGATACATTTTGGAGGGGGGGGGGGGGGGGGGGTGGAATAGAAATAAAAAAAGAGATCTTCTTCTCACAAAGCTTAGTAGTACTTTGCAAAAATGTTTCGTTAGATACCCAACATGTGTTCTACGTGGCAAATCAATCATTTATTAATTGTAATTCTCAAGGATCATTAGTATAAAGGTTTAAGTAGTAGCTGCAAAAGTGACTGTTTTCTAACACAATATTAACTGGCTGGTTTTAATTCAACTGCAGTTTCAGTCGACCTAGATATTGTCATCAGGAAATGTGTCATAAAATACCACCACAACCTGACCTATAGTTGTCCTGCACTCAATTCTTTTTCCCTTCTTCGACCATTTTTTGTACATTTCTCTTCATAATTGCATTCCATGTCAAGTGATTCCTTCAATAGCAGGGGAAAAGTATGTTAGCATCCCGATAGTTTGGTCACAATTTGTTTGAATGTTTATTTTTAGACAAAGTATTTTTCAGCTGTCATACCATCGTGGAGAAATTCTATGGAACATAATAATTAAACCTTTATTTGTTGGAAGTTGTCTCCAGATAAAATTGTACTCAGTGGAAACTTGAGAAAGGTTTCCGACATGGTTAACTTGGTAACTGCTAGAACGGTGACTGCTTGTTCTGGAGTCCAGGTTTCTACTGTAACTGTTAGACCACTGTCTGTATTACCAAGGTGTCCATAAAGCTTGGGACCAGCTGACCTCCTTGTCATAACAAGTTGTCCTGGCTTATAAAGTGGGTGTATGTAATGTGAAGTAATATGTTAATTATTAATATTAATTGTCACTAATGTTTCTTACATAGATCAAGAGATCTGATTCGGCATTCTTTTGGGAGGAGCGTGAAATTATGGCTCATACTATTAGTCCTTGGATTGTTAAGGTAACTGTAATTAAAGTCATCTGTTTGTCTGTTTCATTCATTTGGCTGCTGAATTTGAATTTGATCTTATTAAAGAGTTGACTTGTTAATAAATGGAAACCTCATTTTTGGACATCGAACTTTGTGAGGGTATAATAAAACTGCATTTCTTCAATAGGATGGAAAATATCGTAACAACTTGTAAATGACTAGAGTTAATCAGGGTAGGCTACTCCAGGCAGAATAATCTAAACAGCTCTTCTACATTTTCAAGAAACTGGACTCTTTCAAGGGAAATGACTGTGTAAATGCGAATTTAGACTAACCATAAATTTCAACATTTATTTCCGACACAAGGCCCTGTGAGACCAACTCTCAATTTCAGTTACAACAATGGGCCTTCATAAAAGTCAACTTATCGTAACTGCCTACAAACTTAAAAACTGATTGACCTTAGTGAACTCAGAACTCGGGTAAAAACTCGGTGACCCTTGTGGTTTGCAATGGAAAGGTCACCTATTCAGGGCTGTAATTAAGTTTATATTCACCTGTAGCCTTGATCTTCATACCCGTAGCAAACTTATTACTTTGTGGGTGAATTGTATCAACTACAGGCCAGTTCACCCGTAACATAAAGGGCCCATCAAACACACTCAGCCATAACAGGTGTTACGGGCTACGGCCCTTGTTGACAGCCCTGCCTATTGGTATGCTTGAAACTAAAATACCTGCACTGGGAACCCACCTGGGAAACGCAAAGCCCAGCAGTAACAGGCTGATGTAAAATTTCCAGTGTTATTTTTACTACGGTTTCAGTTGAGTAAGGTACGACAACAGTTTGGTCACCATGTTTCAACAGAAATATTTTGTTGTTGTCACGGGCAACTGGCTCCGTTTCCAGTGGCAACTTCTTGCCCTTTGGCGTCATTGCCAGCAAAGCATGCGAAAGTGTAGGCGACACAACAGCTGATGCACGGCTTTTGATATTGTTACCAATGGAAACAAGGTAAGTTGCTGGTGACAACGCCGTAATTTCAAGGCCAAAACTTTGTCACCAAACTTCCGTCATGCCTTACTCAACTGATAATTGTAGTATGATTATTGAGACGTGTAAACAAACAAGGCAAAGTAGAAAGTAACTAGGATTTCTCTTTAGGATTTGAAGAACGTATTGATAATAGAATTATTTATAACTGCGTTTGTTTTTCACAGTTACACTTTGCTTTCCAAGATGCTAAAAATTTATATATGGTGATGGACTATATGGCAGGTAAATACCATTACAATACAGGTCTTTATTAGAGTAAATTATTTATTGGAAACTTGACTGACTTCTGAAAAGCAAGTGTAAATCTTTTTGTACATGTAGAGGTAGTGTTTGATCCTCAGATACAGTATATTTAATGAAAAGTTGATCAGACCAAAATAAATGAAAGCAACATTCTACAAGAACATTTCTCCTCTCCAAGTGAGTGTTCCTGTTAGGGGAGGCATGCCTGTCTACTTTCTGAATTTTTAGCTTGCTGTGTCGCAGTTTGGAATAGTCTGCGTGACGCTGCTGGAATTTTGTCAACGACTGATATAACAGGAGCAGAATCAGTGCTTAGACAGAGCAGGAGTTTCACAGACCTATTCATAAGACAATTGAGACTGTTTATTTAGTCTATTTAGTGTAAGATCTCAAACACATGCTGAAGAAACCCTAGTCTGTGTACTTAAGTTAGTCCAAAAACACAACAACTGAGGCTTGAAATGGAGTCAACCAAAAAGAAATCGTCAAGAAGGAGCTATTTCAAACAGAAATAGTGTTTTGTTTTTGAAATTATTGGGGTGTTGGGAAATTTAAGAGACCTGTGCCCATTTGTTTGAAGGCTGGATGACGCTATCTACCAGATAAATTGCTATCTAGTGGATAAGTGTCAGCAAAACAAACAACGCTTTCTGTTGCTTAATGATTTATACAGTGGATAGTGTTATCCACCTTTCGAATCGCCAGTGCCTGGGTGAAAAAATCTGGGTGGAATAAGCTACATGAAAAGACTAGTGATTATTAATGATTACTTTAATACACAGAACTCTATTTCACAAGTTTGTTTTGTTGTATAAAAAATAAACAGCATTTCAAGCATTATTCCCTATTTTCATACAAGCTAGGTAACAGTTGAAGTGGTGCATCTTGCCACTTTTTCTTGTGACCAACTGAATTTTGGCAGAAATCTTATAGCTATGTTTGCTCTACAATTTTAAAACATGGAGAGCAATACCTCTGTATTTTTTCAAATTACATAATGTTTCAATCTCACTTAGAATCACTATTGTTACTATTTTATTGTAAATATTTTACCCTTGAAGCCAAACCAATGAATACCATTTCAATTCAGAGGAAACAAAATAAAAACAAGCCCGCAAATTTTTGTTGTTGTGACATTGGATGAAATGCTGTAGGATCTGATTATATAAAACACTCTCTCTTCTACACAGGTGGTGATCTGGTCAACCTTATGAGCAACTATGACATTCCTGAAAAGTGGGCGAAGTTCTATGGCGCTGAGGTGGTGTTAGCCCTTGATGCCATCCATTCAATGGGATTTATTCACAGGTATCATTACTGTCATTATTGTCAAAACGTTTTGTTTGCATTGTATCTTATGGGAAAGTCCCTGAGTTGTGGTTCTATAGCATCTATTCTGATTGGATGACAAGTATTGAAAAGAAGGTACATCTTCAAAAGTTGACCCATCCCAGTAGTCAAGCATCTGTGAGGATGATGTATACATGATGTAACCACAGTTGTGAGAACCTCCCAGCAATGTGGCCCAGGGTTGATTTCTGGACTTGGTATCATTTGTGGGTTTGTTGGTGGTTTTTGTGGTTGCTTCGACAATATTTCGCTAAAAACCAACATTTCTTGCCCCTAATGTAACTGGGAACCTGAGAGCAATTCGTTTCTTCATTCATAAAACTAATACGTGCTATCCTTGTCAACAAGGTTGGTTTAGATTATATTTTATTAACAATCTTAGCTAAATTTGTAGATCTTAACTTTGTTGCATGCTCACAGTTGAATCACATGCCACACATTTGTAAGGTGAAAGCTAACATGGTGACTTTCTGAATAAGGTGTATTGGTGGGATAAACCGTTTTGTGGAAGTCACCTGCTGTTTCTTGGAATGATTAAGCCTTATCTTGCTTAGTGAAGATTGAATGACTTTTTCAATTTAGGGATGTGAAACCAGACAATATGCTTCTCGACAAGCAAGGCCATCTTAAGCTTGCAGACTTTGGCACTTGCATGAGAATGGACAAGGTATAATCTAATTTTTTAACAAGTTTGTACAAATACCCGTGTAGTTGATGCATAGATTTATTTAGGAACATGTCTTAAGATCTTACTGTTTGAGGCTCTGACCATTTTGCCTCATGTAGTGATCTAATAAAGAGTTTTTGCTTGTTGTCAGTGCAGCATGAGAAATTCTTTTGGGAGTAACTGACGAATCTTAAACTTGATCTTGTAGGACGGCATGGTCAGATCAGATACAGCAGTTGGTACGCCCGATTATATTTCTCCTGAGGTAAGAAACAGTCTCTCTTTCCCAAGTTTCTTATTCACTCTGACAATATATCTCAGACATCAGGCCATGAGAACAAATCAGGACTTGATCATAATATAAACATGCCTGCCTCTGAAAAAAGGGTTCTGTCACTTATGCCTTAAATGAATGCTAGTTAGACACCATTTTTATCCCCAGATGCTGCAATTCTTTTGGTCAGCGTCAACAGTGTGACCTCTGGGCAGACCTGATTTTGAGCATGGGCAAAGTATTTTTGTCATAATTTCAACCAATCAGACTTGTCAGATTTGACATGAAGGTTGAGAATTCTGGAGTTCTGGTGTTGGACCAAGAGAACTGAAAAGCCTGTGGGGATGAGAGTGGTTAGACACTATCACTAAGCTAGTCGAGATTTGTTGGAGTTAAACCATATTACTAAGCTCAGATGTGACAGTGTACTCGTAATAATTTTTGTTCTTTTGGAAGAGCTTGTTCATCTAATCGAAGCAGATTGGACAGTTTTGTGGAACACTAACCTTGAGTTTACCATATCATGCTAGGTTCTCAAGTCTCAGGGTGGTGAAGGCTACTATGGTCGCGAGTGTGACTGGTGGAGTGTAGGAGTGTTCTTGTATGAGTTACTTGTTGGTAAGTCGAAGAACTGTTTGTGTATAAAGAATGCACTTGCCCCCAATGTTACAGTTCTCTAGTAAGCATCCTGCAAGTTATGATTATTTGTGTGTCTGGAGCCTCATCTAAATTAACCTGGTGATGAATTGATTCACACACAGACTTTTGAATTATCTTCAGTAAGTTGAAAGAATGCTGGACAAAGGTTATGAAAATATTCAAATGTTTGCTGCGGAGTTGTTGTACATTTAGTTTTAAGCGAATTAATGTTTTGTGCAATGTGATATATCTTGGAAGTAAACAAAAGTACTGTTGCCAGCCAGGTAGAAGGTACTGGTATTATTTACAATATTCCCGACTGTATGAATCTTTCTGTGGACTCCTTTCTGTTTACTGTATTTGCTCAAGCACCAGTATTTCCTTATAATGCAAGAGTTGTCTTTTTTAAATACTTAGCCTTTCCTTTTGGGTTTTGAACTGCCTTTTTGTCTTAATTTCAGGTGATACTCCATTTTATGCTGACTCCCTTGTAGGCACTTACGGTGAGTTTATGCACTGTTATTTGTTTATGACTTCCATTTTCATGATATTGAAGTTTACATAGAATACATGTATGACAATTTTTCAATGAACTGGTAGCCCACTATAAGTCACCATAAGTTTGTCTTACTCTCTTCAGTCTGAATATCTTTGGCTACCTAGGCTCAAGAGGATTGAACTGAAGAATAATGTTTTTTTGTGCCTACATATTCAAGTGGAAAATATGTGGAAATTGCTCATGGCATTTAACCGTATTTGAACATTTAGTTCCAAAAAATGGTAATACAAGTAAAAGGGGTGACGTACCAGCTTTTGATGCGATAGGCATTGTGGTGGAATGGCTTGTGTGCTTCCTCTGAATCGAGCAGTTGGGGTCAATCCCATGTTTTTCTTGGTCAAGGTTAGTTTCGTCAGATTTCAAGTGGGTATTTGCAAATTAAATGATGGGGGTTAAACCTTTGGTGGTGGGGGAGGGGGGAGTGGGTATAAATACTCCTAGTTGCTTCAAGGGACTGAGGCCAGAAAGGAGCTCCAATGGAAATTGGGCTTCCACTCTTCAACGTCAAATTACTTGATGTTTACTTAACACTGTGTTCTTTCCCTTTTACAGGAAAAATTATGGATCATAAAAATTCATTGCAGTTTCCTGATGACATTGAGATTTCAAAGGATGCCAAGCATTTAATTTGTAGTTTTCTTACTGACAGGTAACTACAATATCTTTTATTTTTATTATCCTGGAGCTGGTACGCTTGGAATGGTATTTCTGCTTTGAAAATTACTTTTCTTTTGCCATCATACCATTATGGCTGTATACTATTTAAGTATAAGAAAGATCGTCAAGGTAAATGAGTTGTTGATTTTGTTTTTCCTGTCTGGTAGAACTCAAAGAATTGGCCAAAGAGGGATAGCAGAGATTCAGAAGCATAGATTTTTTGTTAATGACCAGTGGGACTGGAACTCGATTAGAGACGGTAATTACAATGCTTAGAATGGTTTAGAATCTGGTTTACTTGATATAGGGATCATATTAATTTTGTCCTGTTCATCTGGTATCTATTATGCTGTACAAGGTGACTCCACTTTGTGAGTGTTGTGGGTGAGACACTAGTGTGCGAGCATTCAAATAAAAGAAATTGAGTTGTATTTTCACATGGTACTTTTTGTCAACCTTTACAAGGAAGTCCAAGCTTTAAGTCTGGACAAAATGCTATTAAAGGGCCTGTCAAATCCCAGGTGTGGGGGTGGGGGAGGACAGTGGTACTCATCAGAAATTTAAAAAAAATCCCTAAGAGGTACCAAATCCACTTTTTTAACCCCTAAAAGGTACGATGAGCACCGTCATCCTTTTTATGTGGGAGTCCCCCACCCTTGGGAAAGGAGTACTTTCATGTGGTCATGTTTTTTACTTTGTACTTGTAAGTGCATCTATCTTGTAAATTTAGAAATCATATCCTACTGTTTGGCCATTTAAAAGAAAGCTTCTAAGCAGTGCTTTCATCTGATACTCTCTGTTATGCTGTACAAGCTGGTTTCATCTTACATCTGTATCACACTTCTTACATTGCTAGGTGCATATGTTTGTGAAGCTGGGGTCTGCATTCTAATCAATCTATATTTTGATTATTGTGGCAGCTGTTCCGCCTGTGGTCCCTGAACTGTCTAGTGATGATGACTACTCTCACTTTGATGACATTCCGGAGCCAGACAGTGGAGAGGAGTTCTTTCCTACCCCAAAGGTATGTCTCAAGTGGCCTATGTACCTATCTCACTGGTCTTAATATTACAACTTTTTCTTGCACAAAATCCAAACAAGGGTAAATACGAAAGGATACTAAATTTGATCTGGTATGACTTTACAGGCTTTTGCCGGCAATCATCTACCTTTTATAGGATTTACGTTCTCAGAAGAAGTTGAGTAAGTGAAGGTTTATCGTTTTCAGTTAGAATGTGTGCTGTTATCCTAAGAAATAAACTAAAGACTACAGTAAGCTATTAAGACTATATAGTAGAGAGGCATAAGGCCTCAGAGGCCATGGGAGGCATAAGGCCTCAGCACTACTTGGTAGTCAGGAAAAATGTGGTTTGAGCTAGAAGATGTACATTTGTGATGCAGGTTTAATACAAAATTTTGGTAAGCAGTTTAACCCTTAGTGTTAAACAGATTAAATAACCTACAATGAAACAGAGAGAGCTACACAAATTGCATTCCTTTGACATTTCCTCACAGGCTCTTATTTTGCTGGAATACAAAAGAGAACTTGTTTTCTAATTCTCCTTTGGAATGTATTCCTGTCTGCAGTACTGAGTGTACATGGCAGTCAAGACTGCCTGAAAGGCTTTGCTGTTTGTCAAAAATACATGTATGGGAAAATGTTCTTATTATGCAAGACAACACATGCTAAATTTGTGTCATCTCACAAATAATATTAATGAGGGTAAATGAAATTTAAGCAAAGTTAAAATCTAGCCAATGCTGCCATGTCTCCAGGATCTGGTGGGGGGGGGGGGGGGGGGGGTCCAGGGAGGTCTGCAGGGGCATTGCCATGTGCTTTTGCTGGAGTTGCGTTGCTGGAGTTGCTCGGCTAGCTTGCTTTTCCCCCCTCCCTCCCACATTTTTTGGGTAGTGGGAGTATCAATTCCACACACTGGTATTTCCGGTTCAGTGTTGTGTTGACAGGTGCCTGGAGGTGGGCTGTGGCTTGGTTGCCATGGTGACCTCCTTATTGCTGAGGAGATTGCTGCCCTCCTCTGTTGCTACCTTTAAGGCACCTACCCTCCAATATTCAATTGGCTCAGAGTTTAATTGTAAATTAATAGCCAGTAAGTAAGAGTAGAGGACAACATAAACATGTCTAGACCAATAGTAAGTCCTATTCTATTGTGGGTTTTTTTATTTATTTTTTTATTTTTTTATTTAAACATATTTGTAATTGTTTGCCCCAAAAGCACCTAGGCTTATCAAGGGGGCTCACAATAATACAGTAATCAGGCTTACAACTAAACAGACGGACACAAACATCACACAAAGTCACAGTTTGTTGTTAAAATTAAGTTTGAGCCAACAAAATAAGAAATCAAGAGATGCACAGCTCCTGCCTCTTACAGGGTGCTTGCAACTGTTGTGTTCTAATTCTAATTGTCATGTTTGCAGATGGAATGCCTCACCAGGTGCGGGTGGTGCTGATGGAATGGTGAGGAGGGTAAAAAGGACAATCCACTCTCGTTGCTTTGAGTTTTCCTTTTATAATACCGTCTTAATAATTAAGAATTTTTGTGCAGTTGAGGTAATTTTTTATCTTGTTTTCCTTAGGATGGAAATAGTTCCAATGGTGGAAATGATAGTCGCTCAAAGGTATGCTACAAAAGTGAATACAAATATAGTTGGGTCATAGTAATTATTATATTAAAATTTTGACAAAACTCACACAAAATTATATCTTGATTTCATAAGTATACCATTTGATTACCTTTTAATATCATGGGTGACAAATAACACTCACAATTGTGGGTTTTTGACTTATTGTATTGATAAATTTTGCACCAAGTGTTGCCAACCCCATGGCAATTATGTAATATCACATGTGAAATTATAAATAATTAATGCTGGGATTCACACCAAAATTAAGGATTAATTTGTCACCCACAATATTACAAGCATTATTTCTCTTAGGGTTGAGTTGAGCGCTATTTAGTTGCGTTACCTTTGCTAATCATATCACTAAGAAAATTTGAAAAGGCTAGAAAGTTTTGTCTAAAGTAAAGGACTGTGAGCTGCAGTTGTTTCTTGTAATGGACACATGTTGAATGTGTCCCCATTGCACTAAACATGAAAATGTTATTTAATGGTTATCCATATTATGTTTTCAAAATCTTTCAGCTTGAAGCTACTAATCATAGACTGAGAGAATTAGAAGAACAAGTTGCACTTGAAATGCAAGCTAAAGATGAGGTGGAACATAATTACAGGTTAGACAATCAGCATCTCATGACATGCTTCACTTGTAAGTACAACAATTAAAGCACTTAAGGCAAGCTGCAAAATGGTGACTGTCAACTAGAGGTTGACGTTTAGAGAGAGTTTTTGTGCCAGCTTGCTGCTGTGTCAGATTGCACTGGAGTTGCTATTAGGTTTAGTGAAGTTATGGTGATGTTTTGTCTTCCAAAAAGCTGCCTTTCAACAGTCACTTTCTTATTTGTTTCTTCAGAATGGTTAGCACCAAACTGGAAAAAGTCATGAAAGAATTGGACAGTGAGGTGAGAACAGCATGCAAACAAAGTCAGTCTGGCTAGTGGATTCTGTCTTTCACATGCTTGGTGGGCAAGTGAAGTTTCTTAGTGGAATTGTTTTAGGAAATTTAATTACAGATGTACCATAAGAGGTGTAAATGTTTTGGGCCAGCGAGACTGACATTTAGGCTAGTACATCATAGTTACAGCTTGCTCAAAGTACAAGTCTGAAAATGGTCAAATGCCCTAGCAGTAGTGAATAGTTCTTTGAGTAACTTGTTTAATTGTTTTTTTCCCAAGCTAAACACAAAAGTACAGGTTAGGTGCACAGACTGAAATAATTAATTTATTGACATTGAAATGGGAAAAATTTTGCTAGTGCAGTTACTGTCATACCATGTGATTGATTCTTAGTGGTTGATGTACGCTATCTTTATTTTCCAGTCTGAGGCAAAAAGAAGAGTAGAATCATCAAACAGAGAACTTGAAAGAAATGCAGCATTGTTTAAACATGATTTAAAAGAGGTAAGTAAGTAAGTAAGTAAAAGGTTTATTTCACAACACTTCCACATGGTGGCTCTTCGTTTGTGAAAGCTAAGGATGGCACACGCACACATACAAAAGAACCTAGGTTATTATAAATTGACTTAATAAAAAAGAAGGAAATATATATATATACATCTATGTATTATCTAAGATTACAAAACTAAAAACTAAAAATTAACATTTAAACAACTTGTGCTTTGAGTTTCTGAATCAAATACTTCCTGGTGGCCTTTACAAATTTATGGTAATCAGTCAAGTGTCTAAGACTGTCTGGAAGAGAATTAGGTAGGTTTTTCTGTAATTATGAAACTAAGCCTCCTTTATGAAACTAAGCCTCCTTTTGTAGCAAATAAATATGCACACTGTACTGTCAGTACAGTATGCATACTGATTTACCTGTTTTATTTTATTTTTGTGAACATTCATAATAAGTCGTTTAGGTTGTGTCCCCAATTAGCAGCAATGTTAAATACCCTGGACACTTTCATAAAGGTTTTGTTGTTATTTTGTTCTGAGAAGAGAAACAAATTCTCTAGAATAAAGCTGTCAATGAAAACTCTAGAGAAGAGATAGGCTGATTATTTCTTTGTAGTTTCCCAGGACACACAACTTTTGAATTTGTTGCACTTTCAGCTTTTCTTGTTTAGGGTGGTGTACAATCGCATGATTGCATTTATGTATGCGAACATTTTAAGTCAAGTTATAGCTCAACTAAGTAGTGGTTGTTTCACAAACAAGGTTTACCTTGATTTTGAATAATGAAAAAAAACCTCTGGATTGTGAGAATCAGCAAATCCATTTGATATTTTTATGCTGCTGTTTCACTAAACAGGCTCAGAGGCGGTGTGAGTTTGAAGCTGAAGCCAAGAGAAAAGTAAGTAATTTGGTTAATTAATGCTGCATCTGAGTATTTGTACCCCTGCTTAGGTTGCCCTTGCACCAGCTGGTGCTATGGGGACGACGTAGGATTTACAGTCAAACTAAGTGAAGCGTACCCCTCAAGATTGCATTAATAAACTGACTATTTGAAACTTGAACCCGCTAGTCGTTTCAACAATGCAATAATGAATTGATTATTTGAATATTGAACTCGCTCGTTCGATCCAAGAATACGGCTAATGGGTTCCGTTTTCGAAAAATCAATTCACTATTGCATTCTAGAAAAGACTAGTAGGTTTGAAACCTACTAGTCGCAGCAGTGAATTGAGTTTTCGAAAACGGAACCCGTTAGGCGTGTTCTTGGATCGAGCGAGCAAGTTCAATGTTCGAATAATCAATTCATTATTGCATTCTTGAAACAACTAGCGGGTTCAAGTTTCAAATAATCAGTTCATTAATGCAATATTGAGGGGAATGCTTTTCTTAGTTTGACTGTAAAATGTTCATATACTGGTACAAATCATGATTATTCTTGAAACTTTCAAAGCTTGAAGGCAAAGTGCTGGAACTACAGAGCCGTCTTGATGCAGAACTTGATGCTCGGGACAGAATTTCACAGTCCTCGCAGAGTGTCCAATCAAAGATAACTCAGTATGAGAAGCAGGTCTGGGAGTTGACGGAACAGCTCAGAGTGGAAACAGATGCACATACCAAGGATAAAAAATCACATAGCGATTTACAGAAGGTATGTTTGATCTGCAGTAAATGGTGTCTAACTGTGCATGCCCACCCCCCCTCAGAAGGGATTGGAATTTTCTAGGGATTGGGGGTTCAGTAAGAGCAAATAAAATTTAAATAAAGTATGAGGCTTAACTAAAATTTCCAGAGGGGTGCGGTGGTGGTGGTGGTGGTGGGGGGGGGGGGGGCTATGGATATTTTTTGGAACTACTCATTTTGATGTGAAATAGTGCAAGGACTGTATTCAAAACAAGTTGCCCCAAAACTGTAGGATTTTGTGGTTTATTCCCCTGTAAAAAGGGTGATATTTTTTACAGCATTTTGGTATAATTTTTATATCACTGATTGTGTCTTCATTATCTCCTGTAGTCGTACACAGTTATGGAGAGAACGTATGGGGACTTACAAGACAAGAATAGGATCATTAGTGATCAGAAGGTAATTGTTATGTCATGGTGTGTTGAAATAATATTATGTTTTGCAAACTCTTATGTAGGTTTTCTTTGATATTGAAGTTTTACACAATGTTAAGAATTTCATTGTCAATTTGGACTTGTTCCAAAAGCCATTTATAGATTCTCGTTAAAAAGTGACATTTAATGATCAATTTTGATAGGAGAAGAGAACTATACCAACTGACCTGAGTGTAATTCACAAAAAAACTAGAATTTATCTGCTGACAACTGCTACGTGATTTACTTGTTTCATGCAGGTAGCAGCTGTAAGGAGATGTCATTGTTATGTACAGGCTTCACTCTCTGTACTTTGTTAAATCTATCTTGGTTTTACCATTTTTCAACAGCTTGCCTTAGAGAGAGAACTTATCAAGGTGCAGGGAAATCTTGAAGCTGAAATGAACATGAGAAATCAAGCAAACAGTGCTAAAGCAGATATGGAATGTAAGCTGTTACTGCCAGTGTTTTTATTTTTTATATTTGTTTACTACATGTAGTACTTAACTTGCACTATATAAAACACTTACAGGTAACCACTATACTAGTATACTTACAATGCAGACCCTACTTACAATACTTAACGGTAATTACAAAACGTTTCTGGAGAAAAACATCCCAATCACATTCAGGTAATTACACGTCACTGCCAGTGTTATAAAGGTAATCATGTAAAGTCTTGGAAGATGGCATCAAGGCTAGACACTGTACAATTATGTGAACTTTAGTTTCCTATGCATAGTCAAAATGGATTTATGTAGAAAAAAGAAAAAATAGTCTATTTGCATGTATGTTTTAAAAAAGGTGCCTGGTTAAGTTTTTTCATTTTAGATTAAAAAAATAGTTTCTCTCTCTTGGTCATTAATCATAATAGTCGACTCTCTTGTATTAATATTTGTTCTCTGTGTGCTAAAACTATCAGCTGGTACTGGGTATACTCTCAGTTAGTTTGTTTGTTTATTTGATGACAAAGACATGGCTTGTAAAATTCACAGTGAAGAAGATTTCTACTCATTAACTATGGGCAACACAACATATCAAAATGGCTGTTTTGATGCTCTTTGCAAGAAATGTAAACAGCTACAGTATTAATTCCAAGAAGTGATCTACACATAATTTCCCCTTTTAGTAACAACATGCATCTTGTCAAGGGTGCTGTTGACCAGAAGGAACAAAATCATCCAATAGGTGTACCACCTCATTCTCAGAACTAAAAAAAATGTTATGCATATGTTTGACTCTGTCTGTAATTACTTGCAGCTCAGAACAGACTCCTAAAAGATGAACTTGAGCAGTTGAGGGCAAGATCTGCATCAGATGCCAGATTGCAGCAAAAACTTCAACAGGATCTTATCAACTTAGAAAAAGTAAGGATGATTATACTTAAGCTGTCATGACAACTTAGAAGGGAGTGGGGCTTTGTTCTGCTCCCTCACTGCAAAATAGTAAAAATCTAGATTGCAACATTCCCTGGAGCAATGTTAATGAAAATATCCAAGGCCAAGAATGACATGGCCTCTGAGGCCCTCTCCTTAAATTAGACTTGTATCCGGATCTTTTGTTCTAGAGTCTAGCACACTGATCATGAGGCCACTGGAGTCCTTCTACACATACTCTGCTATGACTTTCTATGATTCTTACTCACTGATTCTTTTATTTTTTCCATTGTCTAGGCAAAGGCTAACACTGAGTATGAACTCAAGTCTGTCCAGAATAAATTTGAAAAAGTTACATTAGAGTTCAAGGTATGATTAGTCTTTTGTATTAATGCTATTTCTACACCAAGTCTACAAGCTGCTCGCATGTCTTTCAATCCCTCAATTGTAGCTTACTCGGCTAACAATTGCAATTGTAGAATATGATTCTGATGTGTGCTGACTTTGTTATGACTGATAACCCTAGTAACCAAGCCATGTGCCACAATTAGACTAGGGAAGGGAAGGGGAAAAGTTTTTCAAAAGCACTCAACAGCATCCAAGTTAACATAAGAACCATGGCATACTAAAATGTAAAATTTCGTTTCTTGATATGGCAATGTAAGGTAGAGTCTGCATGCATACGCATCAAGTGGCCCATCATGCCGGAGCTTATCCCAGTTTCTGTAACGTGAAGTATTTAGGAGTATTTCTACACTCCCCTGGATGGGATGCCAGTCCATTGTAGGGTTACTCCCAGCATTGAATGTGCCGGTACCCATTTATACACTTGGGTGGAGAGAGGCACTGTGAGAGTAAAATGCCTTGCCCAAGAACAAAATACAATGTCTCCAGAGAGGACTCAAGCCCGGAATGCTCAGTCTGTTGATGAACACACTAACAATAAGGACACTGCTATCTAGCCCCTTAAATTCCTGCTTGTACCTCAGCTCCCAAAATAGAAAATTATAATCTAGGAAAGAAAGATAACCCATAATCCAACGATACACCTAAGAGGTTTGTCTCTCAGAACTGTACAGCACTGGAAGCATCCTATAGAATTGAAAGATATCAGCTAAATAAAATGTCAAGCCAAACCAAAGATCAAGGACCTCTGTTGTATGATTGAACTGTAGGTGACCTGAATGTGATTTTGCTTTGCAGCAACAACTTACCAGTTACCAAACAGAAAAGAATAGGTTATCACTGACTCTGGAAGAAAGAACAGAACAAGAACGAGCTGAACAAACCAAAACTTTGGAAAGACTTGAGCAGGAATTGGTGACCAGAGAGAAGGCCGAGGCAGCAGCTGCCGAGGCTGAGAGAGAACGATCAGTTTTGGCTGTGGATCTTAAAGATTTACAACAGAAACTGGAGAGACTTAAACAAGAATATAATGCCCTTCAAGACAAGGTGGGATTTGTTGGAAAAAGCAGAAAACAGTTCTACAGCTCTGGTTCTGATCTGTTCAAAGGATGGATAGAGCTATCTATGGGATAAATCACTATTCAGTGGATAGTGTGGTTTATTTTGTTAACACTTATCCACTGAAGAGCAATTTACCTGGTGGATAGCATTATCCACCCTTTGAACAACTGAAGCCTGATGTCATATTGGGTTTCAGTGGCTTACATTGCCTTTCTTGATTTCCTTAAAAACTGTTGTACATTTTTTTGTCAAATGTTTGGACAGCAGGTTGTCAAATTACTCTCTTTCAAAGTAAATGAAAATTTAAAATCATTGAGATGTTGTTATTGCTGTGATAAGGGCCGTTTCTTGGAAACCACTGAAAAAGATTTGTCACCAGTATGGCGTAGCATGCCAACAGAAACAAAAGGTTTCTAAATCTGACCAAATCATATTTTGAAACTACTTGGAGCTGTTTGAAAGACTTATTCAGAAACAATAATTTTCTTGTTTGCAGACTGAATAGTATTTCAGTTAACACATTGCTTGTGATTTTATTTTTAGAATAAAAGTCTGAATTCTAAGTTGGACTCCGAGAACCATAGAAGAACACAACTGGAAAGTGACTTGAAAATGAACGCTCAAGAAATAGCTGCGCTCAGATCCACAGAGAAACAACTTGCTAAGGTTTGAAGCACGTACTATTCATGTTGTTTGTTCTTGGAGACAGTTCTATAGAACTGAAGTTTTAGATGTTGACTTACTTTCATATTAGAGCTATGTGGCCACCCACTGTCAGCTGATTTGTGGTTTAGGTTTCTTTATTTGAGTTAAGACTTGACTTGAATTAGCTGGGCTCATTCCCTTGGAATCAACCGTCCACAACTTACATTTAGGAATCTTTTTCTCAATTGACTTTTAGCAAGTGGAAGATCTGATGGAAGAAAGAAAGCAGCTGGAAGATGCATGCACGAG
Organism: Micromussa lordhowensis; assembly: GCA_964020085.1. Classification (NCBI taxonomy): domain Eukaryota; kingdom Metazoa; phylum Cnidaria; class Anthozoa; order Scleractinia; family Lobophylliidae; genus Micromussa; species Micromussa lordhowensis. Next base: position 5,538,316 of record OZ026596.1, on the reverse strand, counting down.
ACTCAAAAGGTATAACCACATATACCAATGGCAATGGTCTACCGCCACCCAACACTAACTGCAGTCTTATTCTCTAAAGTCACATTTGCACTGGGCACTGAAAGCAATTACTGAATAAAGAGATAAACACTGTTCTATACAAGTACGGCTCTGTTGTGTGTAATGTATACACTGACTCCTGAAAGATTATTTGGCATGTGAATTGTTAGTTTAATCCTTGAATGACAAGGAAACAGAAAATTTTCTTGTAAATCTTCTTTGCTCCCTCCTGAATGGTACAGAAAACCATGTTATTGCAGGGGGTGAAGCTCAAATAACTACACTCTGGAAGGCCTTAATGGGGGTAGGAGATTTACAAGACACCTCCTGACTGATGAAAATGAACTTATCTCTCACGTGCATGAGCTTTGCTGGCAAGGAAAACTATATAACTTCTTGATAAAGATGAAGTAGATTTTTCACTAGACAATATAAACAACTTGTATACACATCTTACTTTTACAGTGCAAGTGCTGTGGATGATCTACAAATGAAAGAGCTGCAGGACCAACTGGAGGCGGAAACATACTTTTCGGTAAAAAACTTTATAATAAATGCTTTGAAACTTCTTATGGAGTGTTTTCACATGTCAACACAGCAGCCATGTTGGTGTCCCAAAACCATGACATGACAGCCATGTTTGGTGTCTCAGTCCTGTGGCAGTTGAGGAACACTTTTCGTACATAGACACTTTCTTCTGTTCCAGTAAATTGATACTACGATTATCAGTTGAGTAAGGCACAACGAAAGTTTGGTGACAAAGTTTTGGTCTTAAAATTACGTTGTTGTCACAGGCAACTTACTCCGTTTCCACTGGTAACAATATCGTCAGCTGTATGTCGCCTGTCTCATCGCCTACTACTTCGCGCGCTTTGCTGCCATTGACATCAACGACCGACAAATTGCCATTGAAAACGGAGCCATTTGCCCGTGACAACAACACAATTTTCACATTAAAACCTGTCGTCCAAACTTTCGTTGCGCCTTACTCAACTGATAATTGTAGTATGGCTGTTTTCCACCTGATTGAAAACGCTCCATCTTTTAACAACTAGTACATGTAGTTAGCCCTAGCAAACAACCATCTATCCTTACAGTAGGTGCTATCTTCTTAACATCCGTGAGAAACCCTTGTGATGTGCTTGCATTTTTATTAGTGTCTATTTTGTCTGATATGTTGCTGATCTCACAATGGGGACTCAAGGTTTCATAGTTCAACATAATTCAACTTGAAGTTGAAATGTTTAGTCTGTGATTCCTTAGTGAGTTTGTTGCCATTGCTTCAATCTGAGTCAATGTTTTCCCTTGCAGACTCTGTACAAAACCCAGGTGAAAGAACTGAGGGAAGAAGTTGATGAAAAGGTAAAACAGTTACAGGAGATGAGCAATGAGATACGACAGCTCAGTGAAGAGAGGTAAGAAGCCTCAACAGTGATCACCACTTAATTTCTCCTGAATACACCCATGCATCAAAACGAGGGAGACGCAGTGACCTCATAGTTAGTGTGCTCATCTGCGGATGGAGTGGTCTGGGTTTGAGCCCTGGCCAGGGACATTGTGTTGTGTTTTTGGGAGACACTTTACTCTCACACTGCTTCTCTCCACCCAGGGGTTTAAATGGGTACTGGTGTACTTAATGCTGGGGGTAACCCTGTGATGGACTAGCATCCCATCCAGGGGGGAGTAGAAATACTCCTAGTTGCTACAGAAACTGGGGTAAGCTCTGGCCTGATTAGTCACTTTGCTCATATGAAGACTAAGCGTACCTACATGTACCTTACCTTCACAATATGGAGCTAGGCATGTAACACAAGGATGAATGGTTGAATACTTAGAACTTTCGGCCACACAGTCAAGGCTTAGATCAACTCCAAACTGTTTTCAGGGGAGATATTTTGCGAAAATTTTGAATAGATTAGATATGCATTATTATTTTTATTTTTCAGGGAGTCTCTCTCTGCCCAGCTGGAGTTGACATTGACAATGGTTGACTCGGAGCAGCTGGCCCGATCCATTGCTGAAGAACAAGTAGGTTTAAATCTTCTGATTAATATAGTTGGTAACGTGCTTATAAAGCAAGGAATATTTAGTATGTTTTCCTTCTTTCTCATATGCTGTTTCTCTTGTTTACGTTGTCTCTTTCCTTCCCACAGTGGTGGACACCAGTATTAAGCCATTTTGTTGCACAAAACCTGCAATAAGTAGCTACGTCATGGGCTTTTACTTCTAAAAGCTCAGCTCAGACTCCTTAACCATTGTTCAGTGATGCTGTTTTTAAGCTAACCAGGTTATTCCAGACTGATGGATTGACTGACTGGACATTGTGCTATGAGTAGTCTTTGATCTTACACTGTGTTAGACTGTGTTACAAAAGGCTGTATTATTGCACAATATATTAGAACCTGTTTAGAGCAGACACTCTGTATTAAGTGAACACTAGTGAGTGTCCCAAGGGTGTCTGCTTAATACAGGTTTCACGGTATCACAAATGAGTATTTTTCTTTCTGTTCAGTTCTCTGATCTGGAGAAAGAGAAGACCATGATTGAGCTGGAGGTCAAGGAATTAATTGCAAGGCATAAGAGCGACATGCTGGAAAAAGGAGCTCAGATTAACCAGCTTGAAGAGCATAATCAGCAGTTGACAGACAACTTGGGTCAGAAAATGTCCGAAAAAGATGAGCTTAACACCAAAATTAAGGGCTTACAAGACGGTATGTGAAGGTTCCTGAAAATTTACATGTGGGTGCCAGGGGGAGGTGACCCGTGGGAGGTTGCCATGGCTACCCCTTTATTTGCATTTTGCCCACACTCACTTGCTCATTGTCTGCTTTGCCATCCTCCATTTTGAATTTTTCTTTTCAACAAGTTAACTGTAACCCAAGTGATATGATTATTTTTGTTAATGTTACCCCAGAGCTCGGGAAGTCCAAGGACAACAGTAAAGAGATTGAAGATGCCACCGAAAGCTTGAAGAAGCAGCTGTTTATTGAGAAAACACTAAAAACACAAGCTGTGAACAAACTGGCCGAGATCATGTGCAGGAAAGACTTCTTGCTGAGGGAGAACAGTAAAAAGAGAAAGGCGACTTCCGATGACCTGAGGAAGAAGGAAAAAGAGTGTAGAAAACTGCATCAAGAATTGGGAGCAGTAAGTTGGACTGTTGGCTTTGCCGCTTATGAAATAGGCCACTTCTAAGTTACCTTTTGTAAAACGAGTCTTTGTGCAAAACCATTCATTTGGAAATTTTTTCTGCCTACAGGTTCAATTTCATTCAAATCAAACTCAGTTTCATATTGAAGGTTTTGCATGAAGACTCGTTTTGATACAGAGGCACAAGTGAAGTCAGAAATGGCCTGTCTATTTTCTTTTCTTCATGGGAAGCTTGTCGTCACAGGAGAGGAACTCTTTTGAGAGGGGGTGTGGTCGATATGGTACACTTATCCCTTCATGCTTGGGAAATTTGTGAATGCATGAAACAGTCGAACCCCCGGTTGCGAGTACCTTCATAAGCGACCACTTCCCGTAAGCGACCATCTAGGCTTGACATTTTGGGGGTTCCTTTACTGGATGTTTGACTGTATTTTTTTCGGGGGGCGGGGGTGGGTCTTCGTATTCATGAATTTTTTGTGTGGTGCAAGTCTGCTTGCAGGATATATATATTTTTTAAATCGTCCACCCTCCCCCTCCATTTATAATTACTCATAGCCGCTTCATGCTATGGGGACAGTTTACTTGCCAGAAAGTACCTATAGTAGGCCTCTGATTGTAAGGAGAGAATAGTTGCAGTCAAACTGGTGTAATGAAAGTGTTCTGGTTTACGCTAGGAACGAGAGAAGTATGGCCAGATGGTGACAAAATTCCAAGGACAAATTGCTGAATACATGCAAAATTTACAGATGGAGGTGGAGCACAGACAGAAAATGCAGGTATGTGTACTTCTCAGTTGATTAGATTACATAAGATCAAATATTTATTTGTGAAACATCATATATGGATTAATACTACCACTGTTTAACAAAGCGTTGCGACAATAATGGTGTCATACAAATGCCGAATCATTGGTAAACAAGTTATGGTCATCCTTTTTATTTAACAAGTTACTATAGCAACAATATGCCCCGCTAAAACACCCTTAATGTTAGCTTCAAGCGCTTATGACTCAAGAACTAGCTCGGTGTCCCCCATTTTTTATTATCGAGTTGTGAGAAGCATAATAAGATGCAACTTTTTGCGACGTTTAACAAAATTCTGTAGTGTGGGTCCAGAGCCACCTATATTTTCGAAAATTGAAGGGGGCTCTGGACCCACTATTCAAATTCAAAGTGCGCTGGTTTCCAAACGAAGCACACTATTGAGCTGTAAAATTGTAAATAGATATGAACTTAGCCGCTCTTATGCCTGAAGGGCTGAAGGGGTTAAAAACTTGGTGGCTCTTTAGTTTTCGATTTTAGAAAATGATGACGTCATGTGGAAACGATCTTTTGATCGTTTTCACGTGACGTCATCGCTTTCTAAATCCGAAACTAAAGAGCCACCAAAGTTTTTATCCTCATCGGGCATAAGATACAGTATATTTATATCTGATTACAATTTTACAGCTCAATAGCGTGCTTCGTGTGGAAATCAGAGCGTTTTGAATTTCACGGCGTGACACAAAGCCGCGATCGCATTTGTCGAAAAATATATACCTATCTCATGATTTGAAGCTTTTTTAGAAGTTAGAGCATTAGGAAAAGTGCTTATGTAAATGCTTGTTTGTTAAGTACAGATAATCAGTCGCCTAGATAGCCAAAGTAAGTTCCAGATGTTAACACTATTTTCCGGCCGCCATGTTGGTGCACCATAGATGTGCTTTGTAAGTTTCTGCGAAAGATTTCGACGAATATATGCGGTTTGGGTAAACGCACAGACCTAAAACTCGGAGAAGTGTCTTCTTTATGTATTTCCAATAAGATCACAATTTCTTGACTTTATCCACTGAATGGTTTTCGATTTATTTCTTTATTGCGTGACAGTGAAAACGACCTATAGATTCCTCCTATATGAATTTGTTGTCAAGGCGTGGAAGTCTTCCACTTGTCTCAGTTGGCTTAGCTTTGGGTTTGAAATCCTGCGTCTGCGGTAAATCGACCAAGCCAGCGATTGTCAACAAAGGCGTCGCCAGATTAGCGGAACGTTTACGAAGATTTGCCGAACAAGCGCGAAGGGTTCCGTACTATTTCATTTTTGTTAACAACATGTTTAGGATATCACTAGGAAGAATTCATATTTCAATTTGAATGTCGTTTTTTTCAGATGGAACTGGATTCCAAAGACCTTATGATCGACAGGCTCAACTCTCAAAGCAAACAACGGGCTCTGAATACGAGCATTAACGAAAATGACGAACTCTCTGTCCCAGGTAAGACAGTGGCTGGGACAATGCACCACTTTCACTAGGATTTGTGCGCATTCTGACATAGGGTTGTCACGCAATGTCTCCCATAGATATCACGCAAGGTCTCTTATAGATGTGGTGTGAAGCGGTGCGTGACATCCTGAGCAAAAGGGCAAAATCTCCTTTTGCTTTGGCGTGACAGAATTCTGTTCTGTGTTGCAAGTAGCGTTACGTGAAGAAGTTAGAACTATGCTCTTTGCTTTTCCACAAATGCGTAATGCTACAATTTTTCCAGCATTTCACAATACGCTGTATTGAACAGTACAACACTTGTATAGTATGTCACAGAAAAAATTGCATGCTATGTACAAAGGTCAAAACTGGGCTCCTGTCAGATATCTAGGGCCTGGGCTATGGACAAAACTACCCAAGAGTATCACAACCCTAATTTCGTTCAAAGGCAAGATACGCCAACTCAATATAAGTGAACTTTTAGATGATGGCTACGCTGGCTGTAGCCTCTGCTCTTCTTGACTTCTGTATATTTTTTGCTATAAATCCCGTAATTAGATAACTGTAGATAACTGTATATTTTTACTTTATTAGATTACTGTATAGTTTTACTACAAATCCCGTAATTAAATAACTGTAGATATTTTACCTATCACTTATATAGTTTTTAGTTTGTTAATTTTTCCCTAATTGGTGTCCTCAAATTAGTAAGGGATTATTTTTCCCTAGCTAGATGGCCTCTGACACTTTAATAAGTTTCTATCTATCTATCTGATGACAGTGCTAACTTGCGTTACTGTTGTGTATGGAATTTTGCTTGTTTGTGATCCGGTTTCTCGTTGTTTCAGAAGTGGTAAATTTATAGGTTGGGTTCTTATTGTATAAATTTGTTGAAATGTCAATCAAAATGAACTGTCTACATTTGCTTTTCAGTCCATTTACCCAAGGAAGGCTGGGTATCAATACCCAACAAACAGAACATAAAAAAATATGGTTGGAAGAGACAAGTGAGTTCATCTTTTTCCATTGCTTAGCTCATTTTGACAGCAAGTCTTCCACTCTTTACCCCTTTCAGTCCTAAGTTCAAAACATTAATTCTTCTTACTGACAGTTCTACAGTGGAATCCCGATTTCTCGAACCCCCATTTTTTTCGAACCTCCCGATAACTCGAACCAAAAGTCGTTCCCTCTCCTCAGTCAAACACTGTAATTTTACCCCCGATTTCTTGAACTCTCCGATATCTCGAACCAATTTGCGTTTCCCGATAACTCGAACCAAAAGTCGTTCCCTCTCCTCAGTCAAACACTGTAATTTTACCCCCGATTTCTTGAACTCTCCGATTTCTCGAACCAATTTGCGTTTCCCCTGGAGGTTCGAGAAATCGTGATTCCACTGTAGTAATATCAGGTCAGAGAATTTGGTGGTAGGTCACAGCGGTGTCACTTTACTGACGATTTCGTTTATTCTCATCACCTGTTTACGTGATATTGTATTGGTAATGTAATGAGAAATTAGATTTTGATAACTGCCGGGGTTTAAAGGTTTATTTCGTAATAGACACAAAGAACCAGACTTCTTGGAAGCATCATCAATCAATTCACTTCAAACTTAACACTTAATGTTATTCTGGGGCGCCTCTTGAAGGTTTTTGAATGTCATTCATTTTAAATTCCTTTTGTTATTGTTCCGTTGCAGTATTTAGTCGTTAGCAACCGGAAGATTTTCTTCTACAACTCGGATGCTGATCACCATAGTAGCTCAACTCCTTCCATCATTCTAGAAATTAGGTAAGTACAGCAGTTTCCTCAACAGAGAACGCGTGACGTTTGTTGTTTTTTTTTCAGCAAATCCTCTCTGTTAGTGTAGTGCCAGATAAAGACAGCGTTTTGAAATGTGAGAACTTGTTGTTTTGTAGCTAACTTGTTTTCACTTTACTCTCCAGTAAGTTATACCACGTGAGATCTGTAACGCAAGGCGATGTCATACGTGCCGATGCTAAAGATATTCCTAGGATATTTCAGGTGTGTATTGCGTTACCAGTCACGTTTTCGTCTTTTTAGAAACTACACGAAAACTTAGGCGAGTCTTATCTCGCTGTCGCGTGTGTGATCGTTACGGGAGACAATTGTTAGGTCCCAGTAACGGTCACACACGTGACTGTTGGATGAGAGTCTCCCCAGACTCCTCGTTTCTAGAGTGGCGCATTGAACTCAAAGTACTTTCTGGCGCAATTGATCAAGGAAGGGGAGATGGGAGCTATGTGGGGCTGAGATATTCTTGGATACTTCCTGCATGTTGACAGTGATGTTTTTACTTCAGCGCATTCGCCCTTGAAAGGATTTATGTAGTCTTCGAGAGATCTTTGTAGACTTACCCAGAGTACAGCGCTATCCTATTAGGTGTAGAGCTTGAGAGGGGGGAAGACATTTTAACTGAACTAAATATTTTATTTAATTTGTAGATTTTATATGCCAACGAGGCGGAGAGCATCAATCCAGTGGAAAAAGACAAAGAGGAACAACAGCCAGAGGTATCGACCATAGTCTTCTTGACAGCCGTAAATGGAGTCGTTCCCATAACTTATCAGTCTGGATAATTTTAAAAAAACAAGGATGTAACCATTCAAGGAAAAGCTTTTGAGCAGTTCTTTTGCGGGGTACTGTTTGTTTTAGAGCGGTTTTCACTCGCGTGGTGACCAGCCATGCAAAAAAGTATTGGAGCAAAAGAAATTGTTTACATAAGAAAAGAGTTCAACTCTCACAGGATCGGTTTGGGACACTGACATGGCTCCATTTCATTGTTTCGGGACACCAATATGGCTGCCGTGACGTCATGTGAATACACTCTGTATTGTCAAGGGGGTGTGGATGAGAAACCCTTACAGGTGTCCATTCAAATGATAGATGTCGAGCAGTACTTTTGGCAAGGCAACAGCAATCAATTAGGATTATTTTGTCCAATTTCCAGTTTGGACCAACTGTGCAGTTAGAGCGGTTTTCAACTGAGTGTCGTAAAACCAAAACCAAAGTAATCGCTCTAGCCAATCACAAAGGACATAAACAGAACAGTGAACCAATCAAAACTGGAAATAATTACATGTAGCTGACGCAAAGCGCGGGAAAACGCGTGCGCGTGAGTCAAGATTGGTTTTGGTTGTACTTCTGATTGGATGAAAAATGGCGCGAGTTTTTTAAACCAATCGGGTGGCGTAGCAAGTGCAAAGCCAATTACTATTCGACACTCAAATGAAAACCAATCTAAAAGCCTTACGCCCAGTCACTGTTGGTCCTCTTAGGTCGACGGTTACAGTAAAAACACGCCTGTAAGAACCTAGTGGTTTAAGAACCTGCTGGCAGAAATTTGCCATTTTAATACCCCAAAATAGAAGAACTCTCTGAGTCAAGCAATACAGGAAGGTTCTTATGTGTGGGCTACGGTTAAGTATGTTAAACATTTTAAACAAGGAGTGTGACTTCGATACTGCATGTATCTATATTACAGGAAAATACGTAATTCAGTTGTGAATAAATACTGTATGTTTAGAGGTCAAACCCAAATGTATTTGTTTTCTTGGTAATCAGCAACTATATCTCCTTCATAGAAATTGAGAACCTACTGAGTCCAAATCGTCTGTCTTGTTATTGATCATGGATTTCATCATTACACTGTCAAAGTATTCTGCTATCGCCTCGTGGATCCGCAGACTACTTTGACAATGTTTTGACGAAATTCATTCCGATAACAAGACAGACGCATGAAAAATTGACTTCAATTTATGTTTTTACGATAACAAATTGTCAAATTTGTCCGCTCTCGCTCGTTACGTCATAAATTCAAGTGTCTGTCCGCTTATTGACAATGAAAATTAGCCAATTAGCGCCAATTGTACAAAAGTAGTTAGCAATGCCCCCCAAATGAAGAACATTATTTGTACGTATACCTTACCGTAGTATTTATCTTTGCTCTGATTGTTTCAGGAACGAATGAACGCGATTGACTACATGAGGCATCAGTTTATTCCAATGCATTACCACATGCCAACCAACTGTGACTCGTGTAACAAACCCCTGTGGCACATGTTCAAACCTCCTCCAGCAGTCGAGTGCAAACGTAAGTAAATCGACTGATCCGCATCTGATTTCTCCATACGGTGTCCATACGTTGTCAAGGAAACAGGTTACGAGAAGAAAGAAAGTTATCACTTGAGTCGTGTCTTGATGTCTTGGGTCATTCATATGAAAGCCATTGAGCAGTACGTTCTTGTTGTACTGTTCATTATGCTGTACAAGGTGGAGCTTACTATTTAGTCTGTGGATAAAACCCTAGTGTGTGGCCACTCAAATGAAAGATTTTGAGCAGTACTCTCATGCGGTACTGATTGCCTGGTGGTGTTTCGCAAAGTAAAATGTGTGTGTTTCGCAAATGACACTTGTGTGTGACCACTGATATGAAAGATTTGGAGCAGTACTTTCATGTGGTACTAATTGCCTGGTGGTGTTTCGCAAAGTAAAATGTAGTCACTGTAGTTTTCAATTTTTGAATTTGATACCTTTAAGACTGAAAAAGTGTAATGGCCGATTCCCTCTGAGACGCGTCTGCAGGGAATCATATTGGTTGTGTTCAGTCCAATATGTTTAATACAGCTACCATGATTCACTGCAGGCGCATATCATAGAAGGAATTGGGGTTAAGTCACTTAAGCCGTGTTCACACTAAATGTTAATTATATTCAACTGAATTACTATTCAGCGTATCATACTCCATTCGATTTTATTCAATTATGGTTCTGTTCACATCTGCGAAAATTCAAATAAACTAGGCAGGGTAACCTCGCAATTTAAAGTTGAAAACAAAATTGCGCCCTATCGAACAGCTGCCATGATATTCACCGCAATACTTGATTTGGAGGCCAGGAGAAAGGCAAAGGAAACTTCGAAGGCTAGAAAAAGAAAAATACGCCGTCTGAAACAGCAGCAACGGATGAGACAAACCACCACGTGTCCGCCATTTTTTTCAATCACGCACTGTAATTACTTCAAACAACCCCCTTTGGGCTGTTTGAAGTAATTGTAATCCAATTATAATCAGGGACTGTAATTAGTTGATGTGAACCCATTTCGTATTTAATTCGATTATAATTCGATCATAATCGAGGCCTAATGTGAACACGGCTTTAGTCTCTGAGGTGCCCTGGCAATGAATCCCTTTCAGTGATTTTTTCTGTTTCGTTAACGTCTGCATAATGTTGTCAGGTTGTCATATGAAGTGCCATAAGGACCATGTCGACAGAGAAGAAGCTTGTATCACCATGTGTAACGGTAAGTGATCAAACAAGACTTTCGTAAATTGTCATCTAAAAAGAAGCCAGGCAAGGAATTAAAAAAATAGTACATTGTGAACCTCAACTGTGATTTTGCCACAGTGATTCTTTGATGTTGTATCTTGGCCGAGACAAAATTGAGGCTTATTTATTCAAATTGTGGAAAAGGACGAGAGAGGACAGTTGATTTTAATTTTGTTATGACTTTTTTTTTCATTGCTTGTATCGCCATCTGTGCTTCCATGTACGTTCTTTGTAGCGCGTTTTTTTAAGACATGACAGATCAATCACAGCAAACTCTATACGAGCACTAAAGCATGGCGTCATGATGTTATGAAAACCAAATTCTTGGTTCTAAACAAAGTCACGCGAAGCACTCACAGTCGCCATTTTGGATTTGTCTTCACTTTTGTTCGTTGAAGACCTTTGTTTATTCTTCCAGCAACGTTTGTTTTGACCAACCGGCGCTAAGCGCGGGAAAAGTCGGAAAAGGGCGGGAAATTGCCGGAAAGCGCGCGTATGCCAACCAGGCAACGTTTTGGTTTGGTATTGCTTCTGATTGGTTGGAAAGAATAGCGTCTTTTCTTTGATTGGTTAGAAAATAGTACGGAAATTTTTCTGACCAATTAAAGTTAGCAAACGCAAAACCAAAGCAGCGATTAGTTTAAAGACAGTTGCTGAAATTGTTCTCTGCATTATGAAACCGTTTTGTTCTTCTGTTTCAGTAAACATGGACCTGATATCAGCCAAGGAACTCTTGGTGCTCGCACAAACTGCTGATGAACAGAAGCAGTGGGTGTTGTACCTGAGCAAGAAAATCATTCGAAAGGAACCCAAAATAAAGAGCGCGTCCGTCAGGTGAGGTGGTGATTAGGAGAATGGGGGCTTTAAGGATACGTTATGGGGGTTAAGGGGATCGGGTTGTGAGGGATTTGGGATATAGGGTGCAGGGGATAAGTGTGAGGAGGTGTAGCTAATAAGGTATTGGGGAAACGAGTATGGGGGGTGAATCGATTAATGTTGAAGGTCTTCGGCATATGGCGGGTTATTAAGGCCTAAGGAATTCGTGTATGGGGTGTAGAGAAGATAGGAGTGTATGGGATAGAGAACAGCTATATATAGCTATTGTAGTATTGACGTGAAGGGAATGGGGCTGGGAGTGTTGGTTGTATGGGAGATGGGGAGATGGGAGGCGGTAAAAGACAAAGGTTCGGAAATTGGGGAAACGGGAACATACAAACCTTTCTGGAGAGGATTGTTTTTTTTTTTACCCTTCAACCTCGTAGTTATTCCCGTGAAGACGTTTTTTTACATTTTAAGGTAATCCAACATGCTTATCCTGCCATTTCGTGTTTTCAGACTAGGAGCTGAAGAAGCCAACATGAGAAGAATCGCGGCAGACAGAAGCGCGGCCTCGAGACCTGGGGGACCTCAGCGATCAGTGTCCGTCTCTGCGGGACAAAACAGAAAGATTACGTGACTCAAAGAATAGCCCGGCCGTTCATGCATAATTTAGTAAGAATACTTTGTGTTTGCGTTACTATTGCGTTCGTTGTAACCTTCTAAGGGATGGACCATTATTTTTTGAGGTGGAGGGGAGGCTGGGCACTTTCCCAAAAAAATTCCAGCACTGCAAAACCTGATGAAAAAATCGAGCAATTTCTTTCCACTATCCATTGCAGGTTCTATTTTTGATGTTAAAAACAAGCTACTGTTACCCACCCAAAAAACCATGCACACAACCCAAAAGTGAGAAAAAAATTCGTGCCCCAGAAAAATTCCCCACCCCCCTCCCCCCGTCAAAAAATAATGGTCTGTTCCTAAGGTCCTACGCTGACGGGTTTTATGGTTATTACGCAATCGCCATCGACAGTGACATGTTGTGTAACGTGACACTGTCTTGGTACGGTGCGTGAGGTGAGCTATGGTATGGTATACTTTATTTAAATCAAAGAAACACGCTAGCCTAACAACGCTCGGCTGGTTTCAATGGAGGGCGTGTTTGTACAGACATAAAGAGACTAGAACTAATAATACAAGATTAATTAGGCCTAAAATCATAAAAATTCAACTATTATGAACTAAATACATATTATAAGCTAAGTACATGATTAGTAATTTGGTAAATCTAAAACTGCAAAAATTCAACTAGAACAAACTAAGTACATATCGTAAACTAAGTAGCTAGATAATGACCTAATGTAGGTTCAGATTAGTTGCACGCTTGCTTTGCCTTAGCCTGCGAAAACAGTCGTCCTTCTTCGCTCGCGGCCTTCTCGCGAAACGCCACTCGGGCCGGGAGCGAAGAAGGACGGCTGTTTTCGCAGGCTAGCTATGCCTTGCTTAGCTAATTTTATTTCAGTCTTAATATACTGTGACACAAGATTGGTCAAGATACTGAATCTGGTGCGTCTCTGGCGTGGCAAATGTAACACCTTGATGACATTTCTTTATTCTCGTCACCTGTCTCTTTAAAGGAGCTCAGTCGCGATATTTTGAGTTATTTTGGCCACGTACATAATTACCTTTCAATTGAAGGAAACCTGAAAATAGTAGTTTACTAAAATAGAACAACATCAAAGAGATAATAATAAACCATAAAGGAACAAGAATGGTTAAGGATGGAGAAGATTAACACGGATTACAAACGACGAACTTGAAAAATTTAGCCTAAACGTTTTAAGATACGCAAACCGTGACGTAGCTCCTTTAAGGAGAAATCAAATGTTGATCACGATAACTTGAGCGTTAAAGGAGAACGGAAGGCTAGGAGTCATATTTTATATGGAAGCTTAAAACTATTGAAATGGCTTAGATTTGAAGTAAAAAGCAAGAAAAGTAAATTTTACCTCTCGAAAGTGACGAAACGAGTTCAAAATCCGTGGTCATTTTTCAAAATTGAACGTCCGCCATTTTGGACATCTTTCCATCCGGTTTCTTCCATAAAAGGAATGCCCGCCGCCATGTTGTTACGTCACTGCGCACAGGTGCCTTTTTCAGGGCAACAAAATTTTGTGAAGATCGGATCGTGTCGAAACCGCTTGGATTGCTTGGATTATGGCTGAGATCGAGCCATACTCTTTTGAACCCATGCGAGACAGTTCGGAGTCGGAGGAAGACAGTGTTCACGAGAGACAAGATGAGCACCGAAGGGGAAATACATTGTGGTGTGTATGCGAGTGTTGTGCAAACTGGGAAGGACAACAAGAGAAAGAATGTTTATGCTGTAAGGAGATCGAGGAAGCCGTAAATAAAATTTCAGGTGAATGAAACTTTCGCAGCCACTCCTTAAGAAGTGGTTTATTTTTCAAGGGTAGTCGATGAAAACTTATCCCTCTTTTGGAATCTCTAGGCGCTCTGTTTGAACAGCCAACTACAGCACACTCCACCATTTTGGAGCTGATGTTGTCTTCTCGAAATTCGCGCGTTTTTCTCATGTGCGCAGTGACGTCATGCTATGCGCCCAAGCCTTCAAAATGGCTTCCAAAATGGCGGACGTTCAAATTGTTCTGTCACGGAGCTTTTTGCTGTTGCAATCAGGTTAAAAGGTAAGTTCACATCCTAAAACATAGCAATTTGATTACGACGTATCATGTGCTTTCGTAAAAAGGACTTCCTAAAAATTGGGTTCTCGCCTTCCATTCTCCTTTAAAGTATTGTTTTCTCTCTGTAGGTGAACTTAACAAAGCAGTGAATCACATCAAAAATAATGGAATAAGTGTATACAGTAAAACAGTGATAAACGAGCGGTTCCGGCACATACAACAGCTCCGCGGTTCCTCGCTTGTGTTTGGCCCACAATCTGGAGTGAAACTGGTGGTGTTCCTGTGCGAGCCAAGCAATCCTGAGGAGCAGTGGTCAGACTGTACCACAGGAAATTACACGCAAATATCTTGATCATGGCTTCTTTGCCATGGGCAAATCTGATGATTTGAATCCTCGTCGCATTGCAGTCCCGTGACTTAAAAGTATAATGCAAATCCTAAAGAGTAGTTTTCTAGTGTTCTTGTTTTTAGAACACAAAAAGAACCTTTGTATCCGAGCCATTTCGATTCATGCTGCTCCTTTTTTCATGGAAGCAAATCCTACGTCCCTTCAAGTCCTTCAACAAGGGATAGAATAACTGTTAGAATTAGCGCTAGTTTGTGTTGAGTTAACAGTGCACTGGTTCAGACTGTAATTTTGGGTCGCTTGATTGTTATGTACAATTATCTTCACGAGCGAAGTTTATTTATTTGTTTCGGAAGCTCCTTGAGTGAATCCGACAGAAAGTAGTCCAGTGTGGTCAAAGCTCGTTGGCAAGGTTACGATTGTTAGCGTCCAGGTGTTGTACTGATTGTGTTTGTGTATTAATCTGTAAAACATAAATTTGTCTTTGCCCGAGTGTCATGAATTTACGGAAAAGTGCATTCTTAGCTTGTAAACACGGCTCACGACAAGAAAACGCAGTCAACTTCACTCAAACACATTGACTCTTTTCTACGATTATAAAGAATTGACATATAGAGAAAACAAGTCGTTTAGTGAAACAGAGCGTTTTTTTTTTTCTGCTCAGTAAAATAATCAAGCCCAACGTTGAAAGTTTATTGGATGTTACTGATTGTTATTACGATTAACGTTCCGGCTTCCTCCGCGTTAGTAATTTATTGGTCGGATTGTATGATGTAATTAATTTAATTACTCTGATATGGGACAAATAAATATTTTCTAGTTCTTTGTATGGCATGTCACAGAGGCTATGAACAGATACTAGAATATTCGCTCGTAGTTCGGTGCTTGTAAGTTATAAGCTTTTGTTTTTCCTGATTTCTGGCGTTTTTGCCTCCAAGATATAGAAAAACCATGAATAAATTTTAGATTTTTATACAAGTGATTTTGGTCTTGTTCATTGTGTGTTGCTACTCTACTGTTCTGGGAAGAAAAGGGGATAAAAAGTTCAAAGTTTGAGGGAATGAACGCGTTTATGAAATTAGGAAGTGAGAATATTTATTTTTCAAAACACCAATACAATTAACTAGTACTATTAACTTCATTAAAGGAAGTTTCTACGGGTATATCTCAAAGTTATCGTTACCATTGTATTTAACGTAATAAAAATTCTGCTTTGAAACTTCTTATATTTTATAATGCTTACTTCTGACCTCAATTTGAGTGTATTTCGTCAGGTGTGTATCTTTTGTTTTCTAAAACAGGAGGTCGAACAGAACACTTAACTCTGACCGGCTAGTAAGACTTGTGATGGCGTTGTTATATTGATTGGGATCCCGTCCATACCCAACGGGCATGCCTATAAGTTTCATATGGGTTCCCTTGGCCCAACTCTCGAGGCCAACTTTCCGGCGAAAAACGAGCGTGTGCTAGCTACGGGAATTAAGTCGTGTTCTGTTTCAATGAGCAGCATATGCGAAGTTCGGAAAATTTTCTCAATAACCTTGATCGTCATTGAAAAGTAGAAACATTTGTCACTTAATTATCAGGTTCTTTTTTAACCCAATGCCTTCCCTCCACCTATGGGTAACTCGTCCTCGAGTTCCTCGAGTGTAGTCCTAGTTCTTTCGTATTGTTTTTGGTCAGCCAGAGAGTTGGTAACTAGTATTGTTGAAAAAATGGCGGCAGTTTCAAGTCGTACTTGACGGCTGCCGTTTTGTCCGTTTTCGTGGGGAATTTGCTTCCTGTAAAATGAATTGGAGAACCAAACTATCGTCAATGTACTTCGATATGGCTATGGAAATGTCGCCTGGCTCTAATAGGGAGCAGATCTAACCGTTCGAGTCAAATGAAGCCGAGTTCTTGCCGATACCGTGTAAAAATGGTGAAGATAAGTGGTCCCAAAGGAGGAAGTTTCAGAAGTTTGTTAACGGCCTCGGTGAATTGGGAAACAACAAAACCATTTAGGCCATTTACAATTACCAGGTATGAACTTATTTTATCTTCTCCTTTAAGCCTTTCCTAAATAGGCCAAATCGCGCCCTTTTAACGTGTTTATTATTATATTCAAAACAGTCAAGAAAATTTATCTAATCACCAGAGTTAACATTTCTAAGTTTAACGTGATTCTGGGCTAAGAAAACTAATTTTCGGGGTTTTCCAAGGCATTGTTCCTGGGCTTTCCAAAACAAGGACAGGAGCCGACAGTTTGGTAGAAGTTGTTTTCTTTATCTGCAGTTAATTCTATTTAAGCATTTTTTAAGCAATTTGAGCGCGCACGCACAAAGCGGTGAAGCCGCGAGGAAGCTGTGATCGCTGGTCTAGCAACAACAAACAAAGTGGTCTAGCAACAACCCTAAGGCTCTGATTACATGAGACCGGCACGAACTCTGACCGATACGACTCAGACCGGTACGATTAAGTTTACATGAGCCCGGTCTGAAAGTATGAAGTGACTACATGAGACCGGTAAGAGACTTCAGATCGGCATGAATGTTCACATGAAACATGCAGGAAGTTCCTATTTTTCTTTTGCGGTCTGCCTCATTTGTGCCTCAGTTTATTGTTAACTGCAGCACTGCTAATAAGAGCGAGGAAAAAAAGAGCGAATTACTCCGTCTCTTCTCTGCACAAACATCCCTCGTTTAAAGGAAAGGACAGTCAAAAACAAGAGGAGATGGTGGATTGCTCAAGAAAGGACTGATTGTTGGTGGATGAAACAACAACAACAACAACAAATTTATTCAAGCAACAATTACAACTAATTACAATACTTTCCCCCCGCAAGTAGCTATAAACTAATCGAGGCGGGGAGATCTAAGGACACTTTTTCAGTGTAAGCACAGGTTTATCTTTTGATGGACTAAACAACAATGAAGACACCACTTTACAGTAAATAGAAAAAAAAGTAATAAAAAAAACTAACATACAACAAAGCAAGTACATTAAGATTAAGAAAAGAGGCTAACCTGAAGTATTAAATAACTTAATCAGATGAGAGACTTCGACATAATCATCTTCCGACCGCAAGAAATTTATTAATAATTCCTTTATCTTTTTACGAAAGGACGAACGTTCAAGAAAATGCGGAACGAAGAAGCCTTGCCTTCAGAATGGAATAATTGTGTTTGAATGGTTCAACAACACTCTTGCACATGCTCAAAACAGTGATCTCTGACCGGTCTCAAATCAGTCCGTGTTTACATGGTTCCGTGGTCCGACTTCAGACCGGTCCGAGTCATTCATGTCGGTTCAGCAACCGGAATGAGTGAAACCGGCATTAGATGAGTTTTCAGACCGGCTTCATGTAAACAGAAACAAGCATTTGTATGGAGACCGATCTGAAGTCGTACCGGTCTGAGTTCGTACCGGATAATTTGGTTTTATCAACTGGTTTTATCAACTGGGTTGATAATTTGAATTGTCCACCGTAAAGAGATTCGGAAGCTGACGTTTCGAGCGTTAGCCCTTCGTCAGGATTAAGATGGGTTGGAAACACTAGCAGACAGTTGACCCCCGCAAAAGAGAGCCCCAGGTTGCTAGGGGACTGTTTGGTATCCGTCTACTACTTCTTCATTTCAAATTTCAATTTTCCAAATCCATCAAATCTTCAACATTTCATATTTTCCTCAATTTAACCTATCCTTTGAGAAAAAATATCTCTTTCCCAAAATGCCCAAAAGTCACCCAAAAAATTTACACAAAACCGCCAAACAGTGGTTAATGAGATAAGCAGAGAGATTAAGTGTCGCTTGAAACGTGACTGAGATATTGGCAGAAAGGCCGTGTTAAGCGACGTCAAAACAGCCTTCGATTGTACCCCCGCCTTAATGCGTTTTCAGAGTGAAACCTCCGTTTTCTAATTCCTCTGGCGTTGGTGTGGACGGGGCAGCCTAGAATCCCTTACAGCTCGTTTGTCCATTGCAGCTTAAGTAATTTGATTCAGTTTTTGTTGTAGTTTCTTTTCACTCACGTTTTACTTTATTTATCTGTTTATTTCTTTGGCCATGTCCGGGGGTCCTTTCAAAGGGAGGTACAGCTGGAGCTGGGTTTTTTTCTTTCAGGGATAAGTGACCATGCGAGAAGTCTATGAAAAATAGTCAACTAAGTCGTATTCTGTCGATGTAGTGTACTAGATTCCTAGAACTTTACAAGAGAGGAATTAAATGGCGTTTAGTAGGGTAATTATTATTTCTATTACTAATGTAACCCACGTGACTAGTACAATTCTAAAGTAAAGAACGTCTTTATTGCAACATATGGGGATGGCTTGCTTGCTTTCTATTCTTATCTTTTTCGTTACTGATATCTTCGAGTTTCAAGACACATCTGTTTTCTAAGAGTGGCTCTTAGAATACCAGCTGTAGCTAAGAGCCTGACAGACATTAAAAGAAATAAACACTGCTCTTTGGACCGAGAGCGGATTCTCGACGCTTTTGTTGTATAAAGTATAAACCTGGCTTCTATAAACAAGTGTAAGTTTGGTCTCGATGATGCACAAGATAAAGCGGAAACTGTGTCTGTCAGTTGTGAATGATTTCTCAAAAAGAAAATAAATGCTCTGATAAAGGCAAACTGGAATCTTGGCTGTTCTCCGCCGATTTCCGCGAGCGCACCTCGCGCTCAGCGCGTGTGCCACGCGCGCCCACTTCGCTTATCTCTTCGCGAATTTAAGATTTTAATGTGCCTTGTGCGTTTTTTTCCAAATGCAGATTATGCACGACAATCTCGTTTTGCGTATATTATTTTGCTGTTGTTTTAATTCAAGCCCAATGGTTTGCTTATCGTATAGAGAAGACCGACATTTGGTTAATCGATTTCGGTTATCTTTTGAGGTATGTTTTTTTCTTGCTGATAATAATAATGATAAAGAAAACCCTTGTTTTTCTTCACCTGCTTTTTGCGCGTGAATTTCAGACTCGCAGAAGTCTCGCCAGCCTTTTTCCCTTTATTTTGCAACACACCTACGTTTTCTCTAAGACTATTCTTTTTTACCTCTATAAATAATTAACCATGACGAGAAGTACTGTCAAGTCGTTCCATTCAAGTTAACACCTGGCCAGGGAGAAGAGAGGATTCATTGTACCGGTTTACATGTAAAACGTTGGCACGCTTCTTTAGCGAATGCAAGCGTAGTTATGGAGCATTTTATACTGAAACAGGAACTTTGCAATTTTTGGATTCCTTTCCCTGGACAGTTGAAGCGTTTCGCGGAAACCTAGCCGGTTGGCTCTCTTTCGAAACTTTCGAAGTGCACCCGGGCCTGAAGGGCCCCTCCAGCTGTGCTTTACACAAGGTGCTAGTCACACCCTTGAAGAGAAAACATAAACGAAAGAGGAAAAGAATATTTACGCGAACCTCGGGGAAATTTGATTCAACTAATCAACACAATAGAATATATTCGTCTTTTAAAAGCTGTGCTTTTCAAGCGCTCGTGGAAGCTGACAGCTGACGCGCGTAGAATTGAAAAAAGTCGCATGGGATGGCGTTGATAATCCACGAGATACAGTAAATATTTAGGACTGTTTCATTGACTTTTTTTCTGTGATGTGAAGGTGAGCAAATGTTTGCATTATCTGTTGCTGTCATTGTCGAAACCACTTTGTCTATCCAAAGGATTCTGAAGCAAGAAATTAAGCTGCGATCAAGAAAACTTAAAGGTTATGTACCATCAGTTATTTTTGCTCACTAAACGTATTTTATTCTTTCATTTCGATCATACCAACACATGTTCTAACCACTTAGAGATGATAATAAAATCGAAACATAGAAACTAATGGAGCTGCATCACGGTTTCCGCATCTTGAAAAGTTTAGTTTTTTCGAGTTCGTCGTTTGTAATTCGACTTAATCGTCACCATCCTTGTTCCTTTATGGTTTATTATCTCTTTGTGTTTTTTTCTATCTCACTAAACAATTTTTTCAGGTTTTACTTCGATTTAAAGGTAATTTTGTGCGTGGCCTAAATAGCTCAAACTACCGTGACCGAGCTCCTTTAAGGCGCAGTGTCCTAGTGATCTGATCGCTGGATACCTGATCGAGAATTTCTGTATGGCAGGCGTCATTGCCCAGCCTTACTGTGAGGCACTTAACTCTAACAATACCTTCTTCTCTGCGGACGAAACACCAAATTAATACAGCCTTGACAAAGTTCCGGAGGGCCTGCGAAGGACTGCCATCATATCCGGGGTTTACTAAGATTCCGCACGGTACTGGTGGCTTCATGGTACAGATCCATCTCTCGCCAAGTTTGGGACCGACGTGACCTTTTGCCAGTCGTTACCCAGTCTCTGATTCTGATTCCCGCTTTTTCTGTGGCGGCCTCAGAGGTAGACTCGCGAGGATTTCGCGAGACGTGACGGGACCGTCACGTGCCCGCGAGAGCGCGTGTCGACTATGATTTCAAGCGTAATTCCACATGCAATCTTTGTTAGTACGATCACGTTAGGAAAAACACGAAAAACTCGCAACAGAGAAAATCTTTGCAAGGCTTCTTATTCCGACGGTGATCATTTCCGTAAAAAAAGACGCCAAAAAAATTAGTCTTTCTTTGTCTTCATTTGAAGCTGTCGTTTATTCGTTCGTCATTGGTTTTCAAGTGAATTGAGAAACGTGTTACAAGAAGACAGAAAAGTCAGATTCTGGTACGGAAGTTGCCATGCATTGATGCGCGTGCGTCGCAACTCAGTCCCAACTCCTTTAACAGTTGCTAGGTGAACAACTAACTCATCAGAGTCTGTTTAAGGGGCGATGCGACGCCATTGACTTCTCGCTTATAGCATCCTATGAGATCCAGGGCAGTTTTGCCAGATAGAAAGTCTAACGGTTGGACCCGACGCAAACGGACGGTTACAAGAACGAACGAGCTTGCAGCTGCTGGTAATCTCGCATCATTTCCCGTTCTCCCAAACTTTCACTTGTTTCCACAACCCGCTAAAAACACGGAAAATGTGTTTTTAAAAATGTTTCTTAACAAACGCTACCTTATGGGACAGACACTATCAGTACAAATTAGCCCGACTTATAATATTCAGTAGAACGCATTTATGCTGATGAGGAGAGCAAGCAACTGATACTGACACGCGTTTCAGGAGGGAGTGTGAGGGGAAGGCGACAGCTAGACTCGAACTTCTCAAACATCGTGGCCTTAAAAAGTTATCCCATAGAACCACACGGCTCCAAAATGTTGAAAACGAATACTGATGTTTTTTCGGAGTCCATTTCGACTGGGCTTTTCACTGGTTGCCCAGTAAAGGTGCACTCGCGCAACTTGATTGCAATTCATAAAGAAGTGTAATCTGTATTTATGATTTCAAACGATCTTTTAAGATCACCTGGATTACCTGTTTTCACATGAAAGCCAGTCTCCCTAAAGCTTTTTTTTATTTTTTTCCTGTAATTTTTAAATCTCCTGAGAATTAGTGGTTTCAGTTACCCGGAAGCTGGTCAGCGGGACTTTCTTCACCGTTGATTAAATTCTCTGTTCTCACTACCTTCTGTCCTTACTTTATCACGTCAGAGTAAAGAGAAGATAAAAGTTAATCACTGCCATGGATAAACAGGTCAATTTAAATAAAGTGCAATGCCTTTTGTTTCGCCTGCCACGCGTTTCAAAATGTCAATTTTTTTATTATTTTCAACAGAACTCAGAGGGTTTAATTAACTGTAACACTTTTCTGGTTCAACTCAGCGGTTTTGAATATATAAATTGGATTTGGTGGTCGCATTGTTACCGTTTTTATGTTGGGGTTTTATGCGATTTGTTGAAGCCGTTTCAACGATAGATTTCGAGAACTAAACTTGAATAATTTTTGTCCCGTCGATAACAAGTCAATAACTAGCGCGCTCTTTTGAGAAAAGTTACAGATGTTTCGCATACACAAACTTTGGCTCCAAACGACCAGGTTGCTAAAATTTGATAAATGCCAAATGGCCTCGGTACTTTTCATGTTATGCCACTTAGCTATACTTTTTTCAACTCCCGACTGGGTTTCTTTGGAGATTTAATCATTTAACAAATTGCATGGCTTTGAAGATGTCTGCCTTTGCTTGTGGCCACGCACGGAAACCAAAAAGTTTCTTTTCGATACCCGACGGCTTGCAGACGATTTTTTGTGGCGATTCTTCAGCGTTTCGCTGCGTATAAAGATGGTTCGTGCGAAAGAATTGCGACGATTGAATAATGAATCATTTCATTTCAGCAGCATCGCTAGACAAATTTTGGCACATTGAGTTTCCCTTAATTGTGTTTACCCTTTATTGACGGGAAACGAGACTTCTCTTGTCAAGTTTTCGAAAGTTGTACCATTTTTATGGCTGTAACCCCTGTTGTTTTCAAAATTTGATAAAGTAGCGCTTAATGTTTTCCGAAACCAAAGTAAATTACTTTTCACTGTTGATTTCATTTAAAATTTCGCTCGAACTGATCTAAAATTCAAATGTAATATTTTGATTCGCGTGGAAAAGTGTACGGAATCGCAAATTGCAGCTTTAGCTGTTAGATATTGCCACAAGTACCCAATATTTTAAGTCACGTAAGTAATTGTGGTCTATTTCTCGAAAGGAAAACATTTTCTAACTAATTTCTTTAATCAGTTCGAACCACTTTGAGTGGGTGACAAGTGTTTTTAACTTGTATATTGTTTGAATGTATTAAAAATTCAAAATGAACAAATTTCACTTCCATCGTACGCCTGTATGCAACAATCTACAAGAGACTGGAATATCTTAAAGTCTGTCCAGGCCTTTTTGCTAGAAAACAGGAATTTTCCGATGACGGTTATTACGAGATTTTTTCAACCGAGATAAGAAAGAACTTTTCGCTTTCGTCTCAATTAATGTTTAATCCAAAATTAACCCGAGGGTGCTGTTCGGCGCGCGGGGCATCTTGGGAAAGTTTTGTTTGGGAACTTTTTGGCAATGAATATGAACATTGGCCACAGGAGTAGTTGAAAAACAAGAGGCCAGAACTT
Organism: Micromussa lordhowensis; assembly: GCA_964020085.1. Taxonomy (NCBI): domain Eukaryota; kingdom Metazoa; phylum Cnidaria; class Anthozoa; order Scleractinia; family Lobophylliidae; genus Micromussa; species Micromussa lordhowensis. The sequence goes on along the minus strand of OZ026596.1, from coordinate 5,514,669 downwards.
CACATGCGAGAATTCTTCCTCGCGGATAAAGCGATCGGACTGTTTGCCTGTGCCGGTGAAAGAAATCCGGGCCGGAATTATTTCCCTTTCAGTCGGGAAATTTTTCCTGGGGATCTGCGATACGGCAATCAGGTAACATTCCTCGTAAGCTTGACTTCGTTCGGCGACAAAAAACTTTTCACGTATGCAAATTAATAGCATGTGAGTGAACAAAAAGGGGAGAAGAAGCGAAAGAGATTTGCTGTTCTTTCTGGCCGCGTTCAGCACCGAAAAGAACAGCAAATGTTCGGAACTTTTCCACAGCACGGTAACCTGAACTTGTGTGAAATTTATGGATTGTTGTTGTTCTTTATCGACTTCAAGCAGTTTTAAATTTATGCTTTCCGTCTGTTGATATATTTAAATAGCTGTAAAATCCATGTAAATGTTTAGTTGTTGTTCGCCGATGCAGATAATAGTTTCAGCTGTAAGAACGAGAGCACCAGAGTTATTGCCTTCCGCTCGCTCGAACCAAGTCAGCGAGTTCTACCAGTTGGAGTTATTTCATCGGAATTAAATATCTGTGTGGAGCTTTTGATAAAAATTTATCGCGCCGGGAGTAAGAATTTTTAATAATTTTCGCCCAGCTCAATTGTTTGTCTTTGGGTAGAAGTAAGTTTAATTTTTGCGAACGCTGGCGGTTCGTGAGCAGTTTGTTTGGGCAAATCGTCGAAGTCCCAAAATATTTTCTGTCGTGGTAAATTTTATATTTTGACTTTGTAGATTATGCTTTATGAGGCCGCGCGCAGATATTGTTAGTTTAACTTTCGTTTCAGCCGATTGCTCGCTTATTTGAAAACAATTCTTTTTCTTAGGAACGCCGAAAGCCGAGTGATTTTTGCAAAGAGCTGGCAAAGGGCAAATAACTCGCAGCAGAGAGCAAGCGATGGAGGAACCTCCTGAAGCGAGCAGGGAATTCGCACAAGAAGGGCAACAAACTGCTGGCGCAGGAATTAAACGGGAAGCAATGTCCTTCGAGTCGGTAAGTGCGCGATTAGATTAGACAGAATATTTGGGGTGAGGAGCTATCACTTGATGTAAATCTGCTCTTCTTGTTGTTGAAAAGTTTCTAAATAATTCGCTGGTGTGCACGAAATATTGAAACTTGATATAGTCGCGTTCGGGTATCGCCTGTAGACCGTTCCTTGTGATCCGCTCGAGCTTGTGAAAATCGCTACAGCAAACTCGTCTTTCGTTATTGCTTGTTTCTTTGCTCGATGCGCAGTCAGTTAACTTTTCCGAGTACCGTTTTCGGATGTTCTGGTCCGTTCAATCTGCGATCGAGAAATCTTCACGCGAGTCTGTCGTGGTTTTAAAACTTTTTGTACACAGCGAACTAATTTGCATATTTTTTCTTCATTCATTCAAACGCTGTTACGAAAAGTTTTTTCGAAGTAAAATTTTCATGGTCTGTTGGCGATGCTCGGCCGAAGGTGAAAGTTCGCTTTCCTCTAGATCGTCATCTAAAGGTCTGTGTTTTCTTTCAAAGTTTTCGACCAGATTACAGGCAAAAGAACGTTTTACAGAGAATATCTTTTCATTTGCTCGAAAGATATGTTAATTTCTACCTGTACTTTCTCGAAGAAATTGTCTTGAACCTTGTTTATTTCCTGATACAACTATTTAGTAACGCTCGTTGCGGCTTGTTTCCGTCGAAACTTTATTGAAGAGGATTGATTTAATTTTCCTTTGAGATTGTTTTCTAGATGTTTTGGTGGTTGTAAATCAGTGGGGATTTTTTTCGTCGACGATTAGAACTTGAATAAGTAAACATTAGCAGTTGTTTTCGCCTATTACGAAGGTTCGAAAATACTTCTGCGAAGCGGAGATTGGGCCAAAACTTATTGGATTGTACTGATATATCAAGGGGATCGAATGGCCAGTGGAAACCTGAAAAATGGCTTAATTTGCCCAAGTTTTGGAAAGCGCAGGACATTTCGAGTGTAATTGGCCCCTTATTGATATGCACAGATGGTCTGTCTCTTTGCTGTTTATGAATGATGATGAAAGTTTGCAAACTCAACTCGAATTGCGTTTTTAATGCCCTCTCTCGCCGCCCTACTTGCAGCTTAAGAGGTCTTAGATTTAAAAAAGTTTAAGTCATCTTAATTTTTTCGATCTGTTTGCCAGTTTCCGTAGAGTTGTTAACTTCCCTGGGGATATTAATTCCGACAATTTTGGATTGGAACTGCGTATGACAGAGAAGCGAGAAATGTTAATGGTAGAAGCGATGTCATTACCAAATACATAGCTCGTTTCATTAACTATTTTCTTTGGGTGTCTTGCAGTTTTAAGAATGGAAATTCGAGAAAGGTTAGGAATTTCAAACAATAATTATTTTAAAATAAATATGAATGGAATCCGGTGAATACTGAGAGATGCTATTTGCAGATTGGAATGAAATGTGTTTGAATTACCCTAATAAGAAGACAATTTTCTCGGGCTATTTTCAGGTAGCAGCTCTAAAAAATCCAGGGTTTATTTGCATGGGCAGTTCATATCTGCTCGTCGTGACTAATAGATGAAAAATATACAGGTCTGCAAATTTTATTGGTAAGGCTGCCATTTAAAATGTATTCATTAATAAGGCAGGGTGTCAAATTCTGGCATATGACTGCTATTTTGTCTTCTTATCTGTGGGATTCAGTGTCAGTCAAAACAAATGGAACTGAATTTAAAGGGGCAAAAATCCTGACCCTTGTCACCCCAAGCTGCTGCTTTTATGATAGGAAACAGTTCTCGCATTTCTAACTCAACCATGAAAACCAGAATTTTAATGTTGGAACTTATATCATTTGCATAATGTCTAGTCTCCTAGGACTTTTGTTTAAGTACATGTCTTTCTGATGGCATTGCACCCTAGAGGTTAGATCTCAGGTCTGTTAAAGGTTTCTACTGTGCAGTGGCCAGCTTACTGGTGTACTACCTGTCTCACTCCTTGGTAGGAAGCCATCTCAGCTGAGATGTCATTTATTAAGATGTATGGCAGGGAGCCTGCTAAAAACTTGCTCTTTTGTCTTTTTTTCCCTCTATCTTGATCCAATTCATTTGTAGTATATTTGATGGCACTTAGCCAAATGAAAAAGAAAGAGAACTATCAGTAATCAACCAGGACTGTCTTCTGTTTAAGAAGTGACGATGACGACACCAAGATAATAGCTAGTAAAAAAAAAAAAAAATTTAATTGATCTGTTCAGTGCATTTATCAGTCTAAAAACTTGCTCATAATGGTTGCAATTCACATCCTCCAAAATATGCAGAAATGATTATTATAAAATTGTTGTTTTACAGAAGGTGACTAAGAAATGTAATTTTAAGTTGTGTAAGATTGGTGCAGTGTTAAAAACTTTATTTCTATGTCAATTAGCTTCTACGCCTCTGCTTGCAAGGCTTACTTATCAGACACTCCGGATTGAATAGAAAATTGGAGAGTTGGTTTATGTAGAAGGTGGAAAACACGAGATCATGGGGAAAAAAACCGTTGGGGTTAGGACAAAAAATTATAAAAATACACTTGTGATGCAGGTGGTCAGAATTTGAGTCTGAGTTGCATTAGTGGGAGGTGAGCACTGTACTCTCACCACTAGTCAGTCCCTGCTCCTCTTCAGACCATTGCTGTCATGGTTTTCTTTAGCTCCCTAATGCGGCTCGTCAACCCTGTAACATGCAAGTCTTTTCACAAAGATTCATTAAAAGGGTGTGTGGGAGAACTGGATTCAACTGAGAGGAAGATATGGGTCTCTAGTTAGTAATTTATGCTGTATACTTTTCACCATCTGCTAGCTGTTAATTAAACTAATATCAATTGGTGAAAAATAGCTTTATAATTTCTTTTCCGTATGATCCTGAGCAGTGTATTTCAGACAGGATAAGGTATCCTGCAGGTGAAAGGTTAAAAAATAACACAAAGTAAAGGGATCCATGAAAGTGTGGTGTTCATTAGTATGAATTAAGTCAATCTATTAATTATTTCAAAGCGACCTTGAGAACACCAATTTTCTTTGAATTCTATAGTAATTACATTCATTTAGATGTCTTCCTCTCCTCTATACTAGAGATTTTTCTTAACTGTGTATTTTCAATCTTGTCCATTAAATCATGCAACTCAACAGTTGTCAATTCACATATTTGCCTAGTTTATTAGCTTAATAACCTGTACCTTAGGGAAGATGGTTCATGAGTTCTTGATTTATATGTTGATCAAATTCATGTTAGTTGTAAGAAATATTATGATAACATTTTAGAAACAAATCAATACTTGTGGTAAAATATCGATTTTATTTTGGAGAATAAAATGCTGCACTCTCCCTGACCTGGGGGAGGCGCGGTGGCCTCATGGTTAGTGCGCTCGACTCTGGAGTGAGCGGTCCGGGTTTGAGCCCTGGCCGGGGACAGTGTGTTGTGTTCTTGGGCAAGACACTTTACTCTCACAGTGCCTCTCTCCATCCAGGTGTATAAATGGGTACCTGCTATTTGTTGGGGAAACCTAACAAAATTGCAGGGGAGTGACCTGCGATGGACTAGCATCCCGTCCAGGGGAAGTAGAAATACTTCTAGCCGCTTCATGCTACAGAAACCGGGATAAGCTCCGGCAGCTATGAGCCAGCCTTGGCTCGGAGGCTTCACACACTCTCCCTGACCTGAATCTGATCATCCGAGAGTCTGACTTCACAAATATATTTTGTTTGTCTGAATTTTCTCACCCTCAGGATTTTGACAAACCAAGAAAAGTCCCGAAGCTGTGTCTTAAAATTTCTACTTCTGAAGTCAGAATGGTCGATACCTTAGAACACAGGGAGGAGGAGATGTTTGAGTCTGATGATGTGGTCAGGGGTTTGAGTCTGAAGCATGAAGAAACAGCTCCAGCACTGAGTTGCCACACTTGTGGGGAAGAGATATACAGTGAGGAGTTTGTAAATGATGAAAAGCTTTACTGCAGCGAGGAATGTATGGAAAGAGAAAGTTCTGCAATGTCAGTGGATACAACCAGAAGAAGGGTAAGTTTGAGACTTTGAAAAAATACACTTTCAGGGTTCTCATTAAAGTGCCAGTAGCCGGCTAGAAAAATGGCTACTTTACTGTCTACATGTATGTTGTAAAGAGTAATTAAGAGAAAACATAGGTTTTTCTGGAATGAGACTGAACCTTGACTGCCTTGTCTCAGGGCAGTCACAAGGCTTTAGCTAGAGAGGAGGCATGGGGTCAGGCTGTGGTTTACGTTTTTAGTTACACTTAATATTCTTGGCACTTTGACCTTTTCCAAAATCTTCTTTTTGTGAGGAAATACCTTCAAGAGAATATGTAAAATAGCATTCCAGAGCCTCTTAATTTCAAACTTTTCCTGGGGTACTGAGTGATACCCCCAGACCTCCCTAGAGGCTAGTCCTTTCGCTCTTGAATCAGTGCCAGTTGTCTTCTACATGAAACAATCCCTTTACTCTAAATTAATGAGACCCCTGCACTTTGTAGTGCATGTAGTTCAAGGTTGCAGTTTGGTGTCTAAAATCTATGCCATTGTCTCATTATCCCACAGACCACACATATGGTCACAGGGAGCAAATCAAATGGCTTTGATTTAACAGTTACACACAACTGTAAATCTTAAGAGTGTTGTCAAAGTTGTTTGAAGTTTGGGAGTGTTGTGGAATTTAAAATACTTTAATAGCAAAGAAAATATTTTAATATCAAAGAAAAATAAGAATCTTTTTCATTTACCCTCCTGAACATATTTACCCGTTTATGAAATAACTCCATCTGAGAAACAAACTTTGGAATCATTGTGTTTAGAAGTCAGATCAAAATATTTTTCAAACCTTACTCAGGAGCAAGTAATTTTGCCCAAATAACGTAAAATCTTTTGTCTTCAGACAAATCAGAATTCAGTATGTTTGCTTAAATGGTTTATAGTTACTGTATTTGATATAGTGACATTCAACACTGTAGTTTCACCAATATATTTTTTTTCTAAAGATGTCTGGTTGCCATAAATAGCAGTAAAAAATATTGTTCTACACCCATTTCTCTATCAATGGTAATGCTAATATAAAATCATGATGTATTAATCGGACTGTGTCAGACTGTTCTCTTTTCCTTTTTATTCTTGTCAAACTGGATATCTCTGAGATATGTTAATCTGCTACTCTATCCAGTTGTGAAGATTAAATATTCTTTCAGGTCCATGCAACAAGACAAGCATTCATGTCGGATCTGGACAAACCTGCGGCTGGTGTTAGAGATATGAAGAGGCAGTGTAGAGGTCTTGGAATGGCTGGTGAGGTGTACTCTTCTTAACCCATTCTTTTCAAACCTTGAAGTTTAATTCTCTATTTTTATTTAGTAGAATTCTACTAGTATACTAATGCAAATGCTGCAATCTGATTGGTTGAGCTACTCGTATACTATCAGCCATTAGAGTACAGTTGGCCGCCGGTCGTCCACGAAATGTGATGTTTTTATAGTTTTTCCGAAGTTTGGGAAGGAATTTTAGATGTAAACGGGTAATTAAATTCCTGAGAAGACTAAAAGAAGCACTTTTAAGGTTTCTTGACTTTAAAAACTTGAAAATATTGGAAAAGCAGGTACAAGCGTAAACAACTGCAAATTTGCCAAGGACAGTTCGATACGTGTAACTTTGTTTATGGGTAAAGTTCAATAATGCGTGGGAAAATCATTGGAAACCGTTATTTGCGTTAATTTCAGTTAGAATTCTACTAAAACAATTAGATTATTCGCTCTCGATTTCTATGAGGTGATAGTTGATTCAGCCTTCGGCCTCATCAACTATCACCTCATAGAAATCTCGAGCTCATATTATCTAATTGTTAAGTAGAAGGAGTGATTATAAGATTAATTATTTACAATTTATATCAACAGTCCCATCTACATGTATAACTTTTGCTGCGCACAGTTAATATTTGACTAATTTTCTGACCAATTTAGAAGTGATTGCATGATTTCAAAAACATTTCTGCTTCTACCAAACTGCACTTGGCCTGTGGCCTAATGTCCTATTTTGGCAGCCCCCAGAATTTTTCCGTCCAATTTGATTTAGCTCCAAATTGGACACCATCTAATCTTATTACGTAATTGATGATGGCATGCACTGATCCTTTCAAATCGAAACACAGCAGGACCGGATGACGTTTTGTTACTACCTAACTCCCTGTGTGGAGGCGTGGTGGCCTCAGGGTTAATGCGCTCGTCTCCGGATCGAGTGGTCTGGGTTGGAGCCTTGGCCGGGGACATTGTGTTGTGTTCTTGGGCAAGACACTTTACTCTCATGGTGCCTCTCTCCACCCAGGTGTATTTAATTATGGGTACCGGCAAACTTAATGCTGGGGATAACCCTGCGATGGACTAGCATCCCATCCAGGTTGGAGTAGAAATACTCCTTGTCACTTCATGCTACCGAAATTGGGATAAGCGCCAGCCTGATGGGCTAGTTGGCTCGTATGCAGACATAATTATACACATTTTTACTTACAATCTGGCTTACGTGCATATTTGTTTACTTTTAGCATCCATCCAGGAGCTTATTGGGTAAGTGTCAAACTAATCTCTCTTATGAAACTATCCATGGCAGAAGTTTCTAAACATCTCTTTCTTTTCACTGTCTTCTCTTTATTTGAGTTTGAAAAGTGCTTTGTTTTAGTTTGGAAAGTGATTGACACCTGTTTAAATATATTTTTAAAATTAATTTGCTGTGTGCACTTTAATTTTACCAGAAAATATTTTGCTTCAGTTTTGCCCCCATGTATCTTTTAAGGCTGAATAGAAATTTTATTTTACTGATCAGCTGATTTTAATAAAAAAGGCAATTCTAGCCTCTAGTATTAGTAGAAACTGTCTTATGATTGTGGTAAAATTTAATTAATTTAGACTAATGATGATGTAAGGTTTAGGTATAAGTCCAGTGGCTATTGATCTGTTTACGAGTGAGTGTGGTAAAGTTGAGTTACGGTAGTCAATTTACAATTTCGGGACTTGCTCTGAATGTCCATCCCTTATTGTTCTGCATAAGCATAACGTCAGTGATAACCATGGGCATATTAGGTTATTCACAGCATTGCATATTGGTCATAGCTGTTGATCATCATGTCTGTGTCCAATTAGTAAAATGACACAGACATCTGAGCTTGTAAAATTACTGGATTCAGGTTAAGAGGTAGTTGTCCCTCTTCTACATGTAGTTCCATTTTAACATTGAGCATGGCGCAAAGAAAATTACTCAAGCTGAGTATATATGGAATAGGTTACCTTTACGCACACACAGAAAAAATTCTTAATGCAATAAATTCAAGAGTTACAGGTAGATTGAGCAAACTCCAGGGAACAAGACTGAAATTAGTTGCAAACTTTATTTCTAAAATTTGTGTAGATATACAGCTTTGCCACAATGGTATATTGTAATGTTGAGGGCTTGCAGCCTCCTTATTGATGAAAACTGTCATTTTTTTAAAAAATAAAAACTGGCACAACACTTTTTGACAGGTTTTGTAATTAAACCTCTTTTTTGTTAAGAAAATGTGTGATTTGTAATGGATCATCTTATATTCACGCTGCCTGCAGCTTATTGACTGCTGTGTTCTTGATTCTGTAACAAGTAATTTGCATCACAAGACTAACGCAAGTAATTTCTGCTTGCAATACTTTTGCTATTTCAATTAAATTTGGTTCCTATGGATATATTCACCTTTTGGACTACAATTTAATATTAATGACATACTCTTGCAGCAGCTGTTGACTTGTAGAGCGAGTTGTCATTTCTACTTGTATTAACCCATGCCAAAGGCAGAATTTAGTTTCATTTTCCCAGTTAGTAAGCTTTGCATTCTAACATTTAATTTATGTTTATTAATAAACAAATTTAAACTGTAGACTATCTTCTCAGTGATGCAATCTCTTGTATGGGTGAATGACTCAATTGGCAGGGCATTTACTAGTATCTTGAAGGTCATCACTTCAAATGCTTCTGATCAGAATAAGATATGTAGTACTTTTCTTTCCTTGACTGCAGAAGCATCATTTTGTAAAAAGCTGCAGCTGTATGTTAGCAGGATCAAGTCACTGTGTAAATAACTGTGAGCGTGCTAATAAGTTATCCAGTAGCACATACATGCAAACTATATGACTGTCATTCTCACTGACAAGCCAATAATTTCAACTTTGTCAAAGAAAATTAAAGTTATCCATTCCAACCGATAAGTTATTATGAATTTAATTAAGAACACCATCAGAGGACCGCTTGTTTGTCAGTATCTACTGTCACATGCCACCCTCTCTAAACAAGGCAGCGTAGAACCCATTATGAAATGTGGACATAACAAATCATCATACAAGAGAGAAAGAGTGGGTTTAAACATTTGAAAAAACTTGCAAAATAATTTGGTTGCATTATTTTATATTAAATGTATTAAAAAATGCTTACGTAATTGCACAGTTCTGTATTTACTTATAGTTCATTTTATATGAATTGAGGGATCATTTTATTACATTTATGACCAAGTTTTAGTGGTGCAAAAATTCCTAGTAAGACTTGCTCATTTAATTTTCTGCCAGTTTTTTATTTTATTTTGTCTTCTCCAAGCAGAGTCATCCTCTTTCTTAATGGTGTATGTGTTTTCACTTTTACTTGTCAGCAGAAATGCAACGTTTAATGCCTGCCTGTCTGTCTATATTGTCTTTAGTTGGCATTTGTAACAGTTGCTTTGAACGTATTTTGGGATTTACCTCAGTGTAAAAACCTATGAAGTTTTTCTTTGTTTTGTACGTCTACTAGCTATTGTTCGGGTTAGCGTCTGTTATGTTGACTTCTTTGTTTTCTTTGTTTTACGTCACTGGTGAGTATCACAGGTTCTTACGCTAAGGATGAGCCGTTTTTGTGTCTAATTCCAGGTGTCCTACACCGGGATGTGATGGAAAAGGACATGTGAATGGAAAGTTTGCGTCACACCGCAGGTTAGAGAAAGCAGATATTACATGTATATACATATTACTGAACTAAGGAGAGGTCTGTATTGGAGTAAAATTGGTGGAGTTCCTTTTTGAGCCGACCTGTAAGTGAGGTCCATAAACCTTCAAAAAAGACGCTAGTTCAATAAAGTATTTATTTTTAATTAATGGCTCCTTGTTATGATAAATTGATGCTTCTCCGCAATACATTCTTGGTAAACTTGCACAGAAAAGGTAAGCATTTATGTACATTTCTCAATGAAAATTCTCTTTGTCATCACGCACATGAGTATCTGTTAGATATTTAATAGTCTCAAGTGTTGATGCAGCTTGAAGTCGATATCTAGAGGTTTGGAAATTAAGCTGTGACCAAAGTCCCTTGCTTGTGGCCCAAAGGCAAAAACACAAATATTTTATTGTCTTAATTAGCATATCTCTAATATTTATTACCATTACTATGGGGACCTGTCAAAATACTCAGGGATAACCCATGATTTACGAACACGTATCCCACCATTTGGGAGTATATGTAATAAGGCAAAGTCTGTCTCGATCAGGCTAGTTACTCGTACAGCTGGAGCTTTTCTTGGTTACCAATAATTAAGCGACAAGAAGTATTTACCACTCCCCCCCTGTGTATGGGATGCTAGTCCATGACACAGGGTTCCCCTCCAGCTTTAATTCGCCAGTACTAATTTGGACGTGGGTCACATTGGCCTTTTGGTTAGTGTGCTTGTCTCTGGATGAAGCCTCATGGTTAGTCTTGGCTGGGGACATATTGTGTTGCAATTGTGTTCTTCTGCAAGACACTTCACTCTTGCAGTGACCCCAGCCAGGGCTCAACTCTAGACTGCTTGATCCAGAGTCAAGCACACTAACAATTAAGCCACTGCACCTCCACAGAGTCAAGGCAATAGCCCTAGTAAGTGCTTCTTACTAACAGAAACAATAGTTTATTGTCAAGTGTCAGTACATGTTCATGCATGGTCTTTAGAAGTGAACCCAAGAGTCAAAATGGCTCAATTCTGCAGGCATTGACATTGAAAGTACAAATGTGATATTGTTATAGAGTTTCACCTCTACTGTACCTATTTTCAGTGTCTATGGATGCCCGTACGTGCAGAAAACAAACAGGAGGTTTTCAAGAACAGACAGTGGAGGTAACTGATGGAGTGTAATTTAATGCTCTATGAACACTTCATCATCACCATCATCGTTTTTATTTATTTTTATTTATAAAAGTCTACTTTTATTGTACATCTAGCTAATGGTTTCCAGCACACTGCAGTGACCAGTGAAAAATTGCTGTCTAGTTATACTGGGTACACTGGCTTACTCCTTTCCAGTGAGATAAAATTATGTCAGTTGTAATTTAATTTTCCTCTTACTCAGGAACAGCAATCCAAACAAATGCTTCATATCTGTCTGAGAAAAGAAATCTTTAATCATACAAGCAATGTTGGTGTTATAAAAAAATCTTTGTTTTCTTAATACTCACTTCTTGATACTTAATATTTAATCTCTTATTAATCAACAGAGAAAGATGCAGATTCAGAGGCTTCAAGGTGATTATATAATTATATCAATGAATAACAAGAGACAGAGTGGAAGAATTGTTTTTAGGAACCCTTGGTATTTTCATATCTCCCCATTTGCCTAATATTCTAACCAACTTTTTTTCTCTTCTACCCTCAACTTTTTTATCCTTCTAATTTTTTGAACCAATTTCCATTTTCCTACTAGGTGTTTAAGAAATTGGTATAAAAAATTACGATTCCACTGTGTGTACACTTCTCTGTTGGCCACAGTTATGTAATTTAACCCAGTATTTAAGTGATTGTTGAGAATGGCGCAATAAATCTGCGGTAAACGCGACGTTTGACTTTATTTTGACTAGGAAAAACCTGCATGGCGAATACTCGAACGAACGCTATCAAAACCCGCGTGGAACTACATAAAAGTACTTGACATTTGGCAAGAACTTCATGCTAGCCCACATATAGAGCACACTCTCATATTGTCTTATCCATATATATCCATATATGGTTATGTCCTATCCATATATGGATATGTGGGCTAGCATGAAGTTCTGACCTGACATTTGATCCCTGTCACTCATTTCTAAATAAGGTTTATATAACAAAACGGCACACTCTCCTGAACAGTGATCATGGTGACACCCTTGTTTTTTTTTTTAATCACAGATGTCCAACTCCAGGATGTGATGGTTCAGGACATAAGTCTGGATTATTTGCTTCTCACAGAAGGTCAGTGTCTAGAGCATCATCAGAATGTGATCTAAGCTTAGTGATAGCAGGTGTTATCTTGAAATGGGGTAATTTTATTCCTGGGGAGGGGGAATCCAATATAAAAGGATAGGGGTGCTTGTTATTTGGAAAAATTAATTTGGTAGTTCTTAAGTTGTTCAGCCTCAAAAGGTCCCACAGCAAGAGATTTCACAGTACCTTTAAGGGTATTAAGCCAAAATGTCAGTGTCAATTAATGTGTTGCTTTAGAATTGGTAACTCTTTGGGGTGAAAACAATTTCAAGTGACATCTGCAAAATAGGGTCTTGGTACTTCTTAAGGTTCTTTTCAAAATTTCCGTCAAGTGCCCCCATGCTTTTTACATGGGAGTCACCTTCAAGGTTTTTTTTAACCACATGGTGTTGTATTTGTGGAGGGGGGATTAGGGTCTGGAACCTGGGAGTAAAGGGGATAGGGCTGCATTGGAGGGGAGAGAAGAGAGGCCAGAAAAACGGATTCCTGAGCTGTCGGGAACCAAAACAATGGGACATTGCCATAATATTGCAACATTGCCCAATATTTTTACAATAGGAAAAACTCGATTTAGGTAAAAAAACAAGAGATGCGAACCACTAAAGAATGGGAAGAAAAAGATTATGGGGGGTTCTGTACTTCAGTCATGTCTAACGCACCTCCCTCATTTGTAAAGAAGCAATTTAAAGTCATGCTCCTAAGTACATGTATGGGGAGATTCCTAAATCAAAGAATGATTACATTGATAGATTTCGCTTGTTGAACATTGTTTTGTTGCAGTCAATATGTTCTTTTATTGTGCCACTATGTAAGACACTTACAAGATCTTTTATTGCTACATATGTAGAAGTGAAAAAAAAAACTGTTTAATTCTGTTTCAGTCTGTATGGATGCCCAAGAAGGATTTCAGTGGACAAAGATAAAAACGGTAAATATATTTTATTACAAAAATATATTATCTATCGCAAATGTCTTTTACAAAATTAGTAATTTGTAACAATCAATTGTAACACTTGATACATATTTTTATCAAATGAATAAAGAAATTATTATTAATTATAAAACATCTTAGCATCAGTTGATATCACTTGATGTTGCATCACCTTACACAGCTTGAAGATGGTTGTATTGTATTCAGTTGTTGTGCAATATAATATTTTAAATAAAAAATGAAATAATTTATATTTGTGTACCGGTCGATGGAATTTATCTGCAAGGGCGTAGCAGCCATATTCATTCATACACACTTGCATGGAAAATGAACTTCTAAACTCCTAAAAACTAAAAATTCTTGGGTGCGGGCAATTAAACGTCACTCTAATGCCTTCAGTGCTCGCTTAGCTTTCTCTTTTATGCATACAGTCGAACCTCTCTAATACGGACACCGAAGGGACAGAGCAAAGTGTCCGTATTAGAGAGGTGTCCGTATTAGAGAGGTCACGGCGATTACGTCACTTTTAAGACTGCACTGACAGTTTAAGGTGTTCAGTAACTAAATTCAGGCTCAAAGTTAGTGTTGCGTTAATTTCCGAGTCTAAATTGATTAACTTTATTGTACAGTCATACATAGGAATTTGAAACAAAACAAAATACACTGTACTGCACTTTAGAACTCAATGCACCCTGTTATGGAAAGGTGTACAATAGTGCAATTCAACAGCGAACAGTAACTGGCGTAACATAAAAATCTTCCTCCTGTACATAGTAGTTTAAGAATTGAAAAAGGTCAGTAATTTTCTTCTGGACAGTATTCTCGAGTCTTTGTTTGAGATAGAGTGACCGTAATAAAGAGGTTAAGTTTGTATGAAATTGCCTCCTGGGGCCGGGATTAAGTGTCCGTTGTCCGTATTAGAGAGGGTCCGTATTATAGAGGTTTTTTTAAGAAGAAATGTATGAGAATTTTGTCGGTACATGGGAAACTGTCCGTAATAGAGAGGTGTCCGTATTAGAGAGGTGTCCGCATGGAGAGGTTCGACTGTACTCCATATATGCATGCTACGGTCTGGTATGTGGATCAGGGGGTAGGTAGTATCAATAATAAAATAGTTTTATCTGTAAGTAAAGCAGACTTGAGCACTGCAGATCTGATGTGGTACATTGCATACATGAAGACTATTATTTATTGCATTGAAACCTTTTTAATACATTAAACTTCAGGTAAGATGTCAGGAGCTGGAGATGATAATGGAGCAAGGTAAGATGCAGTCCTTTCAGTCTTGAAGGAAGACAATGAAATAAATTTGGTACAACCCAAGGAGCAAATGCTTCATTTCAACAGAATGTCTATTGTGATAGGCTTATCTGCATTTATAACCCTCAAATTAATTTTTGTGCGATTTTATTGGCCACTTGATGTCACATGGTACAAAATCACAGGATGGGTATCACGCAATAACAGAGTTCGAAAGAAAGTTGAATTCCAGCTTGCCCCTGGGACATGTAGCTCTCAAATTTTGTTGCCCTGGGCAAGTCTTAGTTTGCTCTTTTAAGGATTTAGTTGGCAGATGGCTTGCCGATCCCTTGCCCATTAAGCAAGTGAGAATGAAAAGTTACTTGCCCAGAAGGAGAATCTACTTGTCCCAGATGACTGTACGGCACTTTTTTCGAGCCCTGAGTAACCCACATCTGCATCAATATTTGTCTAAGTAACCTTTATTTCCTCATTTTAGGTGTCCTACCCCTGGATGTGATGGGACTGGACACAGGACTGGGTTGTACACATCTCACAGAAGGTAGGTTTGCTACTTAACATGCCAGTGGTGATGTATACTTATAGTTTGCTTTGTGTCATACATAGAACAAAGAGTTACAGATGCTTTATCATGGATATCACCTCCCTCAATATTGCGGCATTTCAGATTTATCAATTTATTTATCTTTTTTAACTCCCTTGATGATCTTCTTTTTGTCTTCTCTCAATTTATTCTCAAGTTTGGACTGATCATTGTTAGCTTGTTGTTAGCTATATATTAGGTTTATTACTGTGTGGGGAAAATGGCTCTTTGATTTCAACTTTCATGAGCTTGTAGAAGGAGGGGTTCTCAGTTGTGAGGGGTTTGTACTTGATGTGTTGTACACATTCACAATCAAGAGCTATGGTTTAATGTGTATGTACTCAAAGGCCAAGACACCTGTGGGTATTAGGTGTTTCGTTAAGGGATGAGCACTGGGGAAATTGGCCAGCTGTGAGGATAATAATTTTGTTCACCTCGTTTGACCATCTAGAGGAAAGTTTTCCTTATAAAGGTGTTCAGTTCATAAAGTTTTGCCTGCCTGCGAAAACCAGTTTCCTCCTGCTAAAAATGTTAATGAAACCCCAGGGGTATTAACTATTTAAATTAATTACGTAATTTGGAAAGTAACCATAAAATGATATTTCAGCCTTTTCCCTTGCAACAGTAAAATCATTATTAATATCAACTTTTATTTCCCAGTCTTTCAGGCTGTCCCCTCGCAACTGTTCAGAAGCAGATCGCTCGGCAATGTAAGAGTCCACCTGCTACACCACCGCACAAGAAAAGTGAGTTGATTACTTACTAGTGTCGTAGCCATGTAATGCATTTTGTTTTTCCCCAACGTCGTGCACTTTAATTGCCTTATCCCAGGTCACTTGATGTCTAATGGTAAAACTGCAAAGGGGCTACTCCATATGCTGGCCTACACAGGGAGGCCCCACCCAAAAAGGATAACCGTTTTCAGGCTTCAGGTATATAAAAGGATAGGGATTTCATAAGTTGAGGGGATATGAAAGGGTAGGGGAATCTGTCATTTAGTTATTTAAAAGGAGCTTTAATTAAAGTATTCCAAGCACCATCTTATGGCTATATCATTTACTTTATTTTAAGCACTACATGAAAACGATAAGGTTTCCTTCTTTTGGTGATTTATTTATATTACGGGCTGTTATAAAAGCGTATGAAAAGGTACCTTTTTCAATCAAAGGTATATGAAAGGGGTCGCTTTTCTGTCAAAATTGTATACAAAGGGGTAAGGGGTTGGACTACTTTGTAGAGTACCCCTAACCCCCCCCCCCCCCGGGTAATTCATAGCCTCCTACGCAGATGCTCTTTGGGCTCGTCACGTAATCTTCTTCCCCCACGTGGGGGAGGAAGATTGCGTGACGAGCCTAAAGAGCGCCTGCGTAGGAGGCTAGGTAATTCCCTGCCAAAAGACTGAGCATGCTACACTGTGAATCTGTGACGACAGAGAGTAACAGTGTACTGTTGACTGGGAATGCTGACCGATGGGTGCCAGTCTTCTCATGTCTTCGTCTTGCTATTATTACAAATCACTCAATTAATGACTGGTCCTTTAAGAAACCAGTTCGTTTTGTTTCCATGTAATCTCAATGTTACCTGAGGTGGTGAGACCAGTGATAATGATATAAGGAATGTCTGGATATGTGTAACAATTTCCTTATATCCAAGTTGGGGGTAAACCAGCATAGCACGTTGCTGACTTCTCTGGCTCCTAAGCGTTCTGACCAATTCATCTCGATTATTTTAACTAAGCTGGTTATGTTTCATTTTAGCACGCTCACCGAAGTACATTCTAACAGACAAGACACTCCCTCAGGAAAGCCCCACATCACCAGACTCTGGAATTTCCTCTGCGTCCAGCACTGAAGACAACTCTGCTAAAAAAGACCTCAATTTTGATTCCGACAATAAAGATTTCCCAGTTCACTTCACCTTTCCTAAAAGCAAGCCGCCCAGAACAAAGGCCGAATCTCCATCTGTGACTTGTACATCGACGACACCAGCTGCTAGCCTTGCTCCATTTTCCATGCCCAGCGTCATCTCTGCTACAACTGCCGTGGCTGTCGCCAATGCTGTCATGAGCGGTAATTTGGCTTCGTCACCTAAAGAAGTGTCTCCAACGGAGAGTTCAGCCGAGGAATCTGAGAATCGAACTGTTAAAGGAGCCATGGAACCAGAAGATGATGATGGTGATGATGATGATGATGAGGAGGAAATGAGTTCCGACGAGATGTGTCTGGAGGCAAAAGAAGTGGTGCAGTACACATCCTCTGAGAGTTCATCTGAAGATGATGATTTTAAAGATGATGGCGAAGATTCGGATTATGGAGGAGGGAAAGGTGAGCGAGAGCCTCCAAACAGAGCAACATTACTATAGGAACAGAACCACATGCATGTACAGAAATAGAAAACCATACAGGATCACGTGACCATATCGCGGGCTTAGATTAAGAGCTTATCGACGTCACGTGGGTTTTTGAAGGTCTCCACTGTCCAGGTACTGGGTTTTGATTGGATCGCAGTCTCTAGCCAGGTTAACTTGTAATCAGGAAATCCGCTTTTAGGCTTGGCTAAATCTATCTGTTAGTGAATTAAAGGTCTGGTGAGTCTGTTCCAAATCTAGCGATTTAAGGAGCTGCCTAATTCAATTTGTGACAGTGTTTAACAGTCCGGCTTCTGCAGCAAGAATTTTTTAGAAGTGTTGTTACTTTCCTGCTGGAACTGGGATAAATTCTTACGGTAAGGAACTTTTGCTCCTATGCAGATTTAGTAAGGCGCAACATTTCGGCAGCCATTATTCTAACAGAGCGTCGGTATCTATTTATAATCTTGGGTCTAAGAGGGACTGAGAGAGTACTGAACTGTCTTGCCCTGCAAGACCTCCTCCGTGTTTAAGCCCAGATCTCGTGATGCAGAATTTAGTACAACTTTCTACAGACCTTGGTACCTTGGTTAAGTGAAGATTTCAAACTCTGTCTGGAAAGGACACCACACTTTTTGTGGTTCCTGCTACCAATTTTAATTTGCAAGATAATCGTATTAATTTTGTCTCGTTTCTTCTTGTTCTCAGGTGTCTCAAAGTTTATTGGGTATGTAGACTTAACGCATCACGTTTTAAACTTTCCTGCCAGACAGTTTCTCGCAGCTTTTAAACTGAAGTAGACAGTGTAATGGTTTTAATAGTAATCGTCGTCAATGGGAAATCGCTTTTATTAACATTAATTAATTGTCCTCAGTGTTGAGTCAAATGTCTAACCAAAATGTGAACTGGAAAGACTAATTATTGCTTTTTGGTTGACGACTCTTCAAAGAATGATAAAACACTGATACATTTTTTCTCTTTTTTTTTTTCCAGTTGTCCCACAGAAGGCTGTGATGGTTCAGGCCATGTGAATGGTCGTTTCGCCACTCATCGCCGTTTGTCTGGTTGTCCTAGGGTTGCAAGGAACGTACCTCTTCCTAAAACGCCTACAAAGCGCGAGTTTGGTAAGAAGTTATTTTTGATTGATGCACTGTGTTGCTCAAACTGTTACAACTTTAGACATCTTGAATCAAGTGCAGACAAGTCTTTGAGGAAACTCTTAGGTGCTCCTCATGCAGCTCGAGTGATAACGTCATGCGTGTTATGAAATAAATGCAGTTGTTTTCTTATCGTATCCAGCTTACAAAGCCTTTCTTTATTGTAGGAGCAGATGGAAAACCCAAAGAACTTCTCAGGTGAATGATTGTACAGTACTCAATTAGATTAAGACGTTTACTTTCTTTCTTTTTGTTATTTATGTTGTAAAATCACTGTTAGAAATCCAACCTGTGATCGTCCTGTTTTCCTGTTGAAAAATAATTTTGTTTCTGGCCAACCAGCGGGATGGAATTCGACCACTTCTGGAACCGGTTCGGTTCGCTCTTGGAGTACGTTTTGCCCGAAAATAACGCATCGTTCCGACTAGCAGCCCCTGGGCCTCCGAGGATGGGTTAACTTTAGGTCTTTAGAGGTTAACTGCAGCAAGGATTTGCCCAGAAGGGCATTTTCCTTTTCCGCGCAATAATTTTCAACAACCCGAGCAGGATTCGCTGAAAGATCGGTCATCAAATATTGACATTTCTTGTTGTTGTGTTTTTCGTACATAGTTGCCCAACCCCCAACTGTGATGGGAGGGGTCATGTGTCAGGACAATATGCCACTCACAGGAGGTAGGTCTTGTCTCTTGGTTGAAGTTCATGAAAGCTTCTTGCAGTGAAGGCGAGCGTTTTACGACTGTTTTTGTTTTCGCTTCTCAGTTTGTCAGGGTGTCCAATGGCAGCCAAAATGCAGCAGCAGGAACACCAAGAAGTTAGGTACATGTATGTGTTTGATTAACGCAGTGAGTAGTTTGAATTTCAGTCGTCACGCTTTGAGCATTGAGTTCTAAAGTGTCATCTCTCTTCATTCTAAGGTGTCCCACCATTGGTTGCGATGGAACAGGTCACGTGACTGGCAAGTACGCCTCGCACAGAAGGTATGGAAGTGCAAACGATTGTCTTGTGAGTTAGAGAGTTAGTAGGTCAACTGACCTTGCCTTACCCCGGTACTGAGCGTGAGATTGCTGGGAGTATTACTCTCTCCCTCCTGGATGGGATGCCAGTTCTTCCGTGGCAGGTTACCCCCCACCCCCAACATTTTGCCAGGTTTTCCATAACAATTCGCTGAAGCTGTGAGAGTGAAGTGTCTTGCCAAGAACGCTACACAATGACTTTTTCATGAGCGTATACTCAGAATTGTTGATCCAACCTAGCGTTCACTAAAATAACTCTCGGGCCCCACAAAGGTGCGGTAACCCTCTAATTTTAAACGTTTGCGGCTCGGTACGTTACACTGAGTGCAACGTCAGTTGGTTACCTGCCACATCAACCAACACAACAGCTTAAAACAACAATCTGATGAGTAGTTCACGACTGTCGGAGTCACAACTCCCAGCAGTGATGGGTGAACTGGAAACTTTGTTGATCCTTGATTGTCGAAGTTTTAAGGAGTTGACGCTATTCTGGGACACGTACAGCCCTGTTTAGCTCAGTTGGTAGGGTCTCAAAATAACTGAGCAGAATGTGCTGCCTTTGTAATTACATCTGCAAATGTAGGTCCCGGTGTTGTGTTCTGGCCTTGTCTCACGGCTTGCTGCTTTACATAGGGTTAACCTCGTTGCACCTTTCCCCCTTGGACAGAATTGTCCAAGAAAAATTGCTATGACTATAAAATGTATAACATCTGTTCTGTCTGTTTTCCAGCCTGTCAGGTTGCCCTCTGGCACCAAAGCTTGCTCTTCAAAATTCTGAAGCCGGTAAGGAGTATATCAAGCTCAATATCATTGCGCTCTTGTATGTTTCCACTATCTGGAACTGTGAGCTATTTAACAATTATTCCACTAGCGCGCGTTGGATATGAGATAGTAGATTCCCAACGAGGCGCATAGCGCCGAGTTGGCTGTCTACCATCTCATATCCAACAAGGGCGAGTGGAATAATTGTTTTATTAAAAACGCCCCCAAAATATAGCAAACTTAACTTTTAAAAAAAATAAAAACGCCTCAAAAAAATCACGCGTACGCTTACCATATTCGTAGAGCATGGTATAATGGCTCATAGCCCATGATGGCTAAGCCAATGAAAACTCTCGAATTGCATTATCCAATGATCCAGTTTTTAATAATTGATAATATATCATTGAGAACAGTGTGTACGTGTTTACTAATCGTTCGCGTTTGTTTTTCTACACAGGTGCAAGTGGTTCACAGTCTGACAAAAGTGGCCCAATGTGAGTACTCTCAGTATTTGAATTTTTAAGCCTGGTCTAGATCATCAATTTGTATGTGACAGTTCTTATTTGTAGACGAGGAAAATTGGCCAATTTTTGTGTGAAAAATATATTTGCTGAAAAGCTGGTGTGTCAGCTTTTATGTGACAAATATGTTCGTAGCATAAATATTCAATTATTATTATTATTATTATTATAAGTTATTATTATCATTAGATGAAAAAGATGAGTGTTGTACTTACTTCAGTTGGTAAAGCACTGGCCTTGATTCATGTTTGGGTAGCACTGCACACGCGCGTGCGGCGAAGCTCTCCCCAGACTCCTCCCAGCTGGGTCGCGCGTGTGAAAAGGTGCGCCTGCTAACCCTAACCCTAAGATTGAGATGGATAATGAACGACTAACTCTAAAAGTTAGTTAACTGTGATCGTATCTTGTTCCTCTTCAGGTGCCCAACTCCGGGATGTGACGGGACGGGACATTCCAGCGGTCAGTTCAGCACTCACAGAAGGTAAGCGTAGGTCTTGATGACAATCAGCTTTGACGGTCGGAAGAAACCAACCATTATGTGCAAGAAGAGTGGAGGAAAAATCGGGCTCGACGTAAGAAATTGAATACTCTTTGCCGCCCTTTCGTAGTCCATGGGTGATTGAACTGTGTTTGACGGAAAAGAAAATCCTCTCGGAAGCTCAGTAAGGTTGGATCAATTCTTGCCAAAAGCATAGGTGGAAATAGCATTCTTGTTCTGAAAAATTGGCCAATATCTCCTTCCCACCCCCCTGGAAACTAGCTTGATTCACATAACATCCCTTCCCCCACCTTAGATAGTTTCTTGTATGACATCAGTCTTTTCTACACGATGTTTTTGTTTCTCATTCGCTACCTTGTGGCAATAACAAGCTAACCCTCTGGTCTGTGTTTCAGTTTGTCTGGCTGTCCGTTAGTTTCGCCTTCGGAGAAGAAAGTTCTCATGAGGCAGGAGGCAGAATCAAAGTTGCTGGCTCAAGCAAATTCTATGGAACCTGAAGTTCAGTTGGTTAAAATTCGTTCTGGAAAAGGTAAGGTTTATGATCATTGTAAAGCTATTTACACTCTGTAGTTTAGATTAGCCTGTGTTACAGAGAGATAGATACAGGTAGAGTCTGCATACAATCCAAACGGCTCGTCAGGCTGGAGCTTATCCCGGTTTCTGTAGCATGAAGCGAGTAGGAGTATTTCTACTCCACCCTGGATGGGATGCTAGTCCATCGCACGGTTACCCCCAGCATTAAATTCACTGGTACCCATTTATACACCTGGGTGGAGAGAGGCACTGTGAGAGTGAAGTGTCTTGCCTGAGAAGACAACGCGCTGGAGATCTGGCGGCAAGCGCACCAACCATGAGGCCACCGCAGCTGCACATGTGGAGATACGTTGTTCGAGCCCGCTGTGCTTTGATCTGAAAGGATCAGTGCTTGCCATCAAGTTTTAGCGCGATGAAGAGAGATTTAATGAAACCCAACAATAACAGTTTGATCTTGTAGACAAGTACTCGACAGATGGCAGGAATCCCTTAGGAAATAAGAATGACTTATTACACTCATTACACTTTAGAAGCACTTCCTCGGAGAAAGTGATCCTTTAAGAACCATTTTAGACATTCGAGTACTTAGGTGGCTCTAACAGTATACAATAAAAGTATACACCCGACGTTAGGCAAGTTAAACCTTCAACCTGGTCAATCAGTCTTCAAACCTTCATCTAGTTAGAACTGAAGAATCTGGCAGTTGAAGTCGCGATCCTATACGTGGCTTCTGAAGGTGAAATGTTCCAGGCATTCAGTGTATGCAGATGAGTTCTGTAGGGAGGAGTTTACCAGGCAAGCAAGCCAGTCAGTTCAGTCGCTTTTCTGTCGAGTTTCGTCAAAATCTAGCAACGGTCTTTTGAGTGATGCTCAGTATTTCTTTGGCCACGACAGCTCAACAAGAAATCGAAAAAGTCCGCGCGCTGGACAAAGAGATCAACGTCCTTCAATCGTCCAACGAAGAGTGCGAGAAGCTCAACAAGGAGCTTGACTCCGAGATCAGTCGCCTGGAACAGAGACTGACCGTGTGCAAGGAGGAGACGGCGAACGACAGGCACAGAACAGGCGTGGTAGAGACGAAGCTTGCCGTGGTACAGACGCGGTTCATTGCCTCCCTGTCCCATGTTCAGATGCCTGACATCGGTGTTAAACTCACGTTCGACACCATGGATAAGTATATCGATAAATTGCAAGAAATAATTGAAGTAAATTCGACAGATTATATGGGGCTTATTGCTGAGATTAAAGAAGCGTTATCAGATTTTAAATTTTAAATACGGAAAGAGAGAAAAAAAAGAGTTTATTATCGTATACCAATGGAATATTATTAATTACTGATGTCAGGAAAATTACAGATTTTATTATAATACTAAGTATTTTGATGTGCGCTTATCAGATTTCTTTTATTATCCGTCATAGTTATGTACCTTTCGAATAAGATTTTTAATATGAACTAATGCCGAAAGAGAACGTATTTACTTGTCAATAGGTAGTGATTTGATGTTTTCATCCTTAAAATTAAGATATCGTCCCCTTGATTTCTTACGTTTTTGGAACCTTTCATTTTCCCATGTTCTGGTCTCTCTCCTTATACTCCATATTTGCAGTTTATTCCTAATTCATATTTAAATCATATTTATACGCACGCTGGCATAACTTATGTGACCCTGTCCATGTTATTTTATTTACATACTGGTGGAATTCTCTCTCAGCCTCTGTCGTGTTTTACCTCTTTCGGACCGCTCGTGAATACTCGTGAGTTATCATAAATGCTCGTCAGTGCTCCTGCTATTTTCCGATTGGACCAGAAGAATCGGAAACTGGTCGGGATTTTAGAAAGACTCGTTCCAGTGACTTTACAGGTTCCTCCATGAGTAAACAGACATGTCTTTGACGCTTTAGTTTTGCTTTCGCGCGCGCCTTATTTTTTGAGGGCCTTCAAATCAAACTGGAGGATGAATGAAGGATAATCTTACCAGGCGTTGTGTGGCGACCATTTTGAATTTCATTACGCGGTCATCTGGGGCGAGGTCTGGAACCGAGAAATGTTCGGAAATCGCTCGGACTCTCGGTGCACAATCGGTTGCCGCGAGAATTTCCGAATTCTGTTGACCGTGCTAGACGCCGTAATTTTTCGGCTCCAGACCTCGCAACAGATCACCGCGTATTTAAAATTCAAAATGGCAGCCACAAAATGGAAGACGCGTCTTTTTTTCACTCGTCCTCACGTTTGATGTGTGGGCTTACCGTGCCCGAGTAGCAACCAGCCATAAGGTTTTCGTGGCAAAATTAAACGCGCAGACAGAGACGTTTGTTCACTCATTCAGGTTATACAGGTTCTTTAGGGAACTGTAATGATTGATTTTCCGATTGGAGGTAACGTTGCTCCTGATGGTGTGGTTTCTTTTCTTGTTGTCCGTTTCTGTTTTTTTCAAGGGTTGTATCTGTGTGGTCAGATGTCAGATTCCCTAACCCTTGTATTCCATTCAATACTGTTTTTCTTTTCCAAACCTCTTTGCTTCACGTCTTCGAAAGAAATTTAATTGCAATAGACAGACTCTCCGAGTAAATTCTGTATTGTTTCGCCCTTATATTTACCTAGTGGAGAAAGAAATTGTATAAACGACTTTTACTTGTGGATTAATTGTACATAAATTATATGAATTTATAGACACTAGAATAGAATGAAATAGAAGATGGTAATTCAACCAGTGACATAAGCCACTGGAGGTATGCGTCCCCTGGGGGGGGGGGGGTACTCTCAGAAAAATTGGGTGGGTGGGCTCGGCCCGCGTCCCAAAAATCTTACCCCGTTTAATACAAAATCTGCGATTTTCCCTATCCCATGTATGACCTGACCAACAATTCGATAATTTTTTTAAGACCTGACTTTTAAATCAACGATGGTGAAACAGAGAATTAACTCTGAAGTGTAAATTTAAGTGCTAATTGAACCCATGAATAACCCACTGGGCGTTAGCCCTAGTAAAGGGAATCAGGGAACCACACGAGGTAAAGAAAAAATCTTTTGACTTTGGTGGGAATCGAACCCACGACCTCCGGATTAGATCAACACCCTGCTTCAGACTTGCCTTATAATTAGTTCTCCAGTTCTTACCGATGTGAAAGGCATTTTGTTGATGGTCTTATCTGAAGTGGTGAAATAGTAGCTTCTTCTAAAAAAAAATACGACCAGAGTGCAAAAACCATGCCCTATTTGAGACCAAAGTGAACAAAATCGATACCCTATTTATGACCAAAACGGCTACTAAAAACCATACCCTTTGGATCCACACATACCTATATAGCCCATTTAAGGGAGTACCCCAGTGGTATGCGTTTTCCTGAGGCTTGTGCCACTGGTTTAACGTCTTTCTAAATATTTTAGGATTAAAATAATATCTTAGTAGCCAAAAGCGATTTTTGATTTTAAACTGCGAGATTTTTTGTAGAAGTGCTTTTGTGACGATTCATTTTATTATGTTTTTTTTTTGAATGAAAACAATACATAAGGAAAGCAAGGTTAATTTAATACTAAACAATAATTTAGAAATTGGCTCAGAAACTGCTATAAATAAAACGCTTACAAGATCTCTATTTCAACTGTACATATGTTCCAAACTTCCAATATAAATTAGAGATATCAAGAAACTATTAACTAAAGATTCTTCTAATATATTATTTATTGACAAGCATGTTGATTATTCCTGTCACCTGCTACTTTTGAAAACTCTGATAAGAGAAAAGACAACTCGGAGGACACTTTTACTCCTTGTGAAATATAAATTATCAAGTAGATAACAATTACCCAGAGAAATTAGAACTAACTAGTTTTTAAGTGTTCTTTGGAGTTAGGTTTTTATCTATCGGTAAGTTAGTCGCTTGATTCCAACTCCGATCGGTCACGTAGTGTGACGGAACCATTATAGTGTGACTTGCCGCGCCTGCTATGTAGTTTGTCACGCAATGGTATAACCTTTTGGCAGCCTGTTGTAAACTGAACTCTGGTCATTTTTGGCCCAAACTAGAAATTATCTATGTAAGAAATTAATATATTAAATACAACGCGGGAAAACATTATTAATAGATTTTCAGTTGCACGTTTTTACTGCAGTTTAAGTTACTGTATTTATTGCATTTCATTCCATATTTAACCTGTTCGAGATGCGCCGCGTTCTTTGTACTAAGAAACATTTACTGTTCTCTTTATGAATGGATGACACCTTATCCCGAGACTTATTCGCACCTTCCGTTCTTGTTTTGTTCATCGAGAAGCTCTTTTGGTTTGAAACCCATTGATGGTTTGTTATATTAGTCGAGGATTCCTGCGTGTTTCATTGTTTCTCTTTTATTTCTAGACTTCCAATTCTACTTTGTTAGATAAAGTGTTTTATTTATGTTATTTATGTTTATTTATTCCTCTGTTGGAAAGGAATCTGCCAAGATTAGTGTTTTAGAAACGTTTGATTTAGTGTAAGGACCAGCAACAGTTCCGTTTTGTTTTTTACCAGTTTTAACAAACACGAGGAGTCATCCAATCCAAGTTATCTTTTTTCCAGTGTATAACTACTAGTCTCCATCGCAGCCGTGACTTGAGTCGTCACGTAACGAGCGTGACGTTGCGTGACGACCTAAATAGAACGGCTGCGATGCAGACTAGTGTAACACGTGCATATGCATCGGTTTTACGTTGAGAAACAAGTTGCCAGTGTGTCAAACCAGGCTGTCCAGGAATAATCAACAATTGCAGTACTCACTGAAAAAAATTTAAACAAATATTAGTAATATATAATTAAATGTGTTATTTCTGTAACCCTTCAAGCCCCGTGGTCAACATCTAAATTCTCCGTCTATCACTGTCCTTAGGAGAATTTGGTCTTTACCGATTGTGGTTTACCTAAGATGATCGAAAGTTTTATCATCACAACTTTCTTGGTTGAATTTGTTATAAACTGCAACGAGTTCAGCATCTAAATTCTTTTTTTTTTTGTTTTCTTTTATTCTCTATAATAGACCTTAGGAGAGTTTAACTCAGTACGTTTTTCTTAAAGTGATTACTTTATTACTTCTCGTGGCCTCTGCCTGATTTTTTAACTTGGTAGGGAGAAAATAGACTTTGATCGCTACTGGGGATAGAAGGTAGAAAGACGTCGGATAATTAATCCGGTGCTAAAGATATGTATTTTATAGTCAACAGAAAAATAAAGGAGAAGTAAATCCAAGTGAGTTGCGATCACTCATTGAAACCTGGGATGAGGACGAAATAACTAGGGGTGGGCAGGGGAGCTTATTTGCTTGCCGTAGGGAAAAGGGGGTTGGGTGGGTTGATGAGCAGAACTAAATTTTTTCATTTTCTAGACCTTGCCTCTGTTAAAGATTGCCAGCAGTTTAACTTGGTAAATTCGAAGATCGTAAAGCGAATTCCTCTGAATAAATTTCTGTTTCCTTTGAATTCCCCTCAGATTTGACAAATTTCTACAATGTGTTTGAAATGTATCGAGTTGTTTTGAGTGTCTGGGAGGTGTTTGTCGTGACGTTTCTTATCAAAATATTAGACTTTCCAACACTCCACTGTGTCAGTGGTTTTTACAGGTCAATCTCGCCCCCAGTATCCCCCTCTTGTGAAGAAGAACACCAGCGGGACAAAGGAAAGGGAGCTTAAGCAAAGGCGTTTTTGAGCGACTTTCGGCAACCGGAAATGAGACGTTTTCTCTTTTTACTCGCCTTGGCGCTACCACATTTGTAATACTAAGTGTCGTTACTCGCATAGAGACGATTTACTTGAACATT
Organism: Micromussa lordhowensis; assembly: GCA_964020085.1. Classification (NCBI taxonomy): domain Eukaryota; kingdom Metazoa; phylum Cnidaria; class Anthozoa; order Scleractinia; family Lobophylliidae; genus Micromussa; species Micromussa lordhowensis. Next base: position 5,487,003 of record OZ026596.1, on the reverse strand, counting down.
AGAGCGCATCCACTGCCCAAAAATGAGAAACATCCACTTCCGATTGCCGTACGTCGCTCGAAAACGGCTTTGGTTAAGCTCCTTTAAAATTTATGGAGATGGGACTTCCTCGTCCCCAGTCGATTTGGTCATTGACGAATGGATCGAGGGCTCTGGGACGAGAAAGAGCAGTTGCAAGAACCCGGATGTTAGGTAACGCTGTAACGAAAAGAAGCGTTTTACTCTTTGTTCCGTAAAGTGGCAAATTCATCAACGCATGACAGCTGCCGGAAAGAAAAATTATGATTATTTCTTTTTTTACGTAAAAACACATCCGGCGCGCGAAAAAACATTCAATCATCAAAATAAGCGCGTTTAGAAGAAATTTTCCGCGAATTTTTGCGGTCGCTTTTTACGACCCCGAAATTTAGTAGAACAATTTGCGTCGATTCCCGTCGCTAGCGACAGGTGCTCTGATAAATGTAAAAGTGCAAGCTCGTATGTTTGTTGTGGCAATTAGAGATTTTCGTCAAATCAGTTTCCTCAAGTGAAGACGTATTAATCTCGGATTGTTCTACCACCTCCACATTCGTACGAAAATGCAAATTTGACGTACTGTTTTTTTTCCCTTTCGCTTAGCATTGTATTTGTCAGTAACTGCCCGCGGCGCGTCCGATTTGGTTGTGATCGAGCGGTGTGTGAGCGGATCACGACTGAGTCTCCATGCCGTTGGATTTTCCGCTGTATTACGGTAAGAAACCATTTAAACGCCATAAACCCAACAAACTGCGGCGGCTGTGAAATTGACGGTTTAATGGCTTGAATCGTCGAGCGCAACTTTTAACGCACGTAATCTTGTAAGTCATAAATCAAGCGCCAATGAAGCCATAACACTGTTAGATATGCTGGGAAAAAAATATTAAGCTAACTTATTTTTAGTATACACGTTTAGGCTTCACTAGTGCCTGTATGAAACCAATCTTCCAGTCTGTTAAAATCGTTTCATGAGATCATGTTTCTTTCCATTGATTTTGTTGACAATTGTCAGGAAACGAAACTCTACTTAGTGTATAGGTCTGAAAATAGTACTTTTTGTTTATTTTTTTCTTTCTCTCTTCCTGTAATTGCCCACTCGCTGAATTTCCATCAAAATAATTCGGTGTAGTCTTGTATTGATTTCAGTTTTTTTTTCTGCGTTCTACATAAGAGCACTTCTATTAATTTTTCATTGGGTAAAACTTTTCCTCCTTCGCACGATTCCTTTTCGTGCCTCAAGCGATTTTATTTTTTCATTCTCTTCTCTTATCGAATTTACCTTTGCTATCCAAGTGATTATCTCCAATACCGTGAATGGTATTAAACTTCTAAGAGATAAGATTCTTGTAGGCCTCCTGCTGGGACAAAAGCAAATGCCCTAAAAAATGTCCAATTTCGCAAATCGCGGCGTATTTTTTTGTTTAGCGTTACTTTTGAATGTATTTAACTTCCTGAAGAAAAAGGCTTCCGAGCTCAACGAGATAAGATAATCTTTTTCGGCTTTCTGTACTGTGACGAAAACGCGAATATTTGTCAAAATTAAAGACGGAAAATGGGAACATATAAAATAATCAATATTATTTATTATAATTCGGATGTGAAATCAGAAATATCAACGAGCGGAAAAAAGTTAATGTACTTTGCGTTAGGTGTGTTCTTGGCCGAGTAAACTCCAACGAAAGAGAAAAATTCAGACAAATACAATTTAAAAAGCGGAATGAAGTGAAACGCAAAAGAAACGATATTCCATCATAATACACCAGTGAAATCCTTTAAATGACTTAAATTGGGCCGGTGCATGATAAATATACACTGGTTATAAAAATGATGTTAATTTTGCCGAGAAAACTGTTGGTGCGACAACATACGCAAATGAAATCAAAACCTCGCGGTAGATTTTTTTTTTATTTGCCATCTTGACAGCGCCATACTGTACTAGCCAGGAGAGCAAGTTATAAAAATGGCGGAAAGGTCGCGTTATGAGGAAACAAAAAGATCTTTATTTATTCATGATAACCTAAGTTTATAATGTGTACCCTTCGGTATATATCATTGTGGTTTAACTGTTTGTAACAGTTATCTAAAATTATTTCAGTTTTAGGCCCCGTCGACACTTCGCTGAAGGAATTTAAAAACGGAGGTTTCACTCTGAATTTCCGTCCTCGCTACGTCGGAGGAATTTAAAACGTAACAATCGCCGGTCACTTGGAATTGTGTTTGAAGAAAAAAAACTCGGTCAGGAAACTCACACTATCATCGTCATTGATGCCATCGTTTTCGAAAAGCTCCATTTTCAAAATGTTTTCCACCCACTTTAAAACACAAAGCCGGCGTTTACAAATTCCTCCGTATTGAAAGCGTTTTCGAAAAGCTCTGTTTTGCGTGACGGATTAGTGTGGACGGTAGGCCTAACCGTAAAAATAAAGCCGCGTTTTTAAGTTTCTCCGGCGGGGTGTGTATGGGGCCTTAGTCTTCTTTTAAGACAACATCGAAATCTTACTTCTCCTTAATTATTGGTATACACTTCTTTCGATAACGTTGGGTGAATTTGATGTTTCATCAAGTTAATGCTCAGTTGATGATTTTCTTTATTCTGACTACCTGCCCGCTTGATAATGTAATAACTTTGCAAGGAGAAATAAGATGTTGATATTCAGACGTACAGTGAGGATTGGCCAGGGTTTTAGGTTATACGGTATACAGGGGGATTTTAAAGCGAGTATACGGTATTTTGACGCCAAAATGGGACCTTTTATGGGTATAATAGTGTGCTTGTTCTTCCAAATTTTGTATTTCGCATGAATTTGAGGGAACAGTTTGGCCATAATGAGTTTTTCCTTTCAAGTATATTGGTATACCACTACTCACCATGGCCGACCCTGTACAGTTTGTCACTTTTAGATTTTAAAACAACAGAGAAACGCAAACGGAGAACTTCGCTATGTTTAAGAATTGGTTTCCTATATTGATAAGCATTACCAATAACGGACAACTGTTATAAGATGAAATAAAAGTTTAAATATTGCCGGAGGGAAATAACTAGGACGAATAACATTTCTGTCGTACTTTCTGTGAACGCTCAAGTTAATTTGTTCCGGATAAAACTAATTCTATTGTTCTTGAGTTCTGTCAAGTTATTCAAACCTCGATCATGCTGAAGAATCAACACTGTTTTCTTTTACGCTGTCTAATTAATCGCTCTTTTATAAAGCAATTTCATGATTCAAACATCGTCAGTCACCCAATCAGAATATCTCGGCTAAAAGCAGGAAGCCCTTTGAGTGATAAGCGCTGCTAATTTCACTCACTCGGAATCCGTTTCAGAATGTACTTTTTCTTATATCAGCTGTATCAAAGTTTTGTTGTTACTATCAGTTTACATCAAAGGTTCTTCTGCATTTTCTCATATGAAGAAGATCATCTTTTAAATATCTATAAATCGTATTGAATATTTATCATGTCTTTTTTGATATTCATCTGACCAATTTCCTGTTGAATAATGTGTTTCAAAAGGCTAGATTCAATTGTGAAGGATGTCTTAATCCTCCCTAAATTTTCTTTAAAACGAATCTATGATGGAAATCTTAATATTTGGTAATGTCCAGAAACCTACAACGACATTCTGCAGCTCTGCAGTAAAGCTATTTTTGGAACAAGTCTTTCCAAGCATTTCATATTTAAAATTACTGCTAGGACTGTATCAAACCTCGTTGGACTGGCTAGACCTAAAGACGTTCGCTTCATACAAATTACCTGTCAAATTCAAGTCAAGTTTTCTAAAAATAACTTCACTTGAAGACGCTGCTTCGCAAATATAGAGCACGGAGATGCTCTTAATGATGTTCCCTTCTGGACCGGGTTGTTGAAAGCCCGATTAAGCTAACCCAGGGTTAGCGAGAATTTAGATTTCAGTTTTGCAACTTTACGGAAAGGTTTCCTGTTTATATTGTTTGGCCTTCTCTTTTTAATTTGAGCAATCTCAAACTAAACAAAAAGTAGGAAGCGAAGAACATTTTTATACAAGAAAAATCAATGCTTCGGTTAACTTTTAATCCTGGGTTAGCTTTAACCGGGTTTCGAACAACCCGGCCCAGGTTTATGCTATTCATTTGAAGTTATAACCAATCAGCGATCTAAGTAGTTTTTGTAAATCGTTCATGCAGCTGGCGTAGCGGATGAAGACATGCTCGATGAATTTCTTGTGGGCAGACGAGAGATGGATCACGGACAGAGCTCAACTATGGATGTCCGAAGGTACGAGAACAAAGGACTGCTACATTACCCTTAAAATATCAACTGGGGTTCTCTTGAAGTACATTTAGCTGCAGGTTGTCAGGATTGGTTGATTGGTTGACTGACTGACTGTCTGACTGACTGACTGATTGACTGACTGACTGACTGACAGACAGACAGACATTAAAAATTTAATGAAAGCCACCATTTTAAAGCCTTGATTAAACAAACCTTCAACTTTCAATGATTACGAGGACTGTAATGAGCAACTGATAAGCATCAAAATGAGTTTCTGACAGAGCAGAAAATATGTATAGAAATGTTAACCATTATTACTTGCAGTGCCTTTTCAGAGGAATAAGTAGCTATCAAGGCTTTTTCGAGTATTAATGCTATGACTCTTGTTAAATCTAGATTTCTCAACGTGAAGTACCACCAAGCTTCGGTGGGAAAATTCAAGAAAGTCGCAGCGGTGTCCACAATCGCTTTTGTTCTCATCATAGTCATGGTCTTCACCTTTAGCTCCCCTCCCACGACAAAAATTGCAATGAAGGCGCTTCCCGCGTCAACTGTAACCAAAGAGCCTGGTGCCGAGACACACGGACACTCCTTCGTGCTGGCCACGAATCCCGACATGCCTATCGATCTAGGACTCAAGTGCAACACATGCGCACTGGTGAGCTCCTCTGGAATGCTGCTGGGCAGTAACGCGGGCTCGCAGATTGACTCTGCCGATTGCGTCTTCAGGTTAAACTTTGCGCCCACACTTGGTTACGAAAGAGATGTCGGAAGTAAAACCACCGTTCGTGTGGTCTCGGTAACAGGTTTGAAGTCTTTGATCAGAGATGCTTGGCAGCAAACACTGGCTTCTTTTGAAGACTTGGACTACATGATACTACTAGGGCCAGAAGAAATACTGTGCGAGAATTGCACGCTTACTAATCTGTACAGGAAATTCGCGGAATACCTTCACAACACCGAGCTTCTTCGAGTCAGGCAAGAAACCTATCAGAAGGTCAAACAAGAGTCAAGAAAACTTGGTATTACATATGGAAGGTAGTGGAATCTCTACTGGCCTATACATTAATCTTTCTTTTCTTTTCTACTAAGCTTATTTATATGATTTTGTCTGTTATTTTCCCCTTCCTGTAGCGCAAACTTCAACTTGTGTAGGGGTCATAATAAAAACCACGCCTGAATGCGAGTCTTTTAAATGTACACCAGAGAAAACTCAAGATGGCGGATGATACACCGGGTTGTTTGTCTGCCTTATCGCTGACAGTTCCTGGGTATTTGTTTTTGGGTCAGCCACCCTTTAAAGGAAAACGAACATTCGCGGTATTTTGAGTTATTTAAGTCGCGCACAAAATTACCTTTAAATTGAAGGAAACCTGAAAATAATAGTTTACTAAGATAGAAAAACACTTAAGAGGTACTGTCAAACCCTAAAGGAACAAGGATTGTTAAGGATGGAGAAGATTAACACGGATTGCAAACGACGAACTTGAAAAATCTAGGCTAAACTTTTCAAGATGCGCAAACCGCGACGTAGGTTCTTTAACATTCCCTCCATTTCATCCGCACCCTTGTTTGCGCTCTGAACTTGAAACAACAACTTCCGAACAGCTCCGGTGTAAACACTCTTGTTTGCGCTGTATCTTTATAGGCAGGACCTTCCAGTCTCTACAAGATTTTACACATTGAGTCTCGTACAACAAATTTGCCCTCAAATCAGAGTGTTCGGCATGGAACTGGAAAACCCCTGTCAAAGGTATGTCAAGTTTGAAGCACATGTTAACGTGACAATGTTTTTACTAGTGCCGGACGAGGGCATTTGCTCCTTTCTTAAGGCTAAAAAATGGAAACTCAAAATGTTTGTCAGGCACTGAAGTGAAACAAAGTGACAACTTAAGTGGGCTGAACGAACTGCGATGAAAACAAAAAAAAAACAATTTGTTATCATCAGCTAAAAGGCGGAGTAAACCAGACTATAGAAGCTTCTCTCAGACCCCACCGGTCTCAAAAACGAGCAGGAAAAACATCATCAACAAAAAGACACCCTTGTGTATAAGTTTAGTAGTGCTTTGGAGGCGAAGTTTGGTCCAGAACGTTCATGTCGACTGGTCAACGTCCATCATACACTAGTAACGTTTCCTTCAGGTTAAATACAGACGCGTGTTCCTATGGCCAATTCCCTCTATGAGACGCGTCTACAAGGAATCATGGCAGCTGTATTCATCAAAAGAAGTATCCAGTCCAAGATGAGGAATTCAGCTACCACGATTCCTTGTTTGTGCATCTCATAGAAGGAATTGGCTATTACTCGTGTACGTGTTAACACGCCTTCCCTTCTCTGTATTCTCCCGTTAAACTAATTTTGGCATTTGCAAATCAATTGTCAAGCGTATCATCATTTTACACTCTTGATTCCTATTGGAAATTGCTTTTTGTTGGTTTCATTCGTTTCAGATCGGGAACCGTTCCCCTGATCTATTGGGTCCCAGACTCCTGGCGGCACGAATGTTTAAGTCGAGAGGGAAGAGTTCAACAGCAAGTCCTGCAAGGTCTGAAACGGCTTCGACAGGAAAGCGAAATCTTCAATTCTTGGGCTCAGCAGTATCACATTGAGTTCTTTTATCCTTCTCAAAAAGTCACATGAATATTTTGAACACCAAGAAATTATTTTTGTTCGTTTGTTTATTCATTTTGAAAGACTGGAAAGGAAGAAGAGTCTTCTACAAAGTCGTTCGTTCTCGTCGTCACGCAACGCTTCTCCATCACCCTGTCACGCAGGCTTTTTTCTCGCGCACAAGTGTTCTATGACGCCTCCAAATAAAAAGTTTGCAAAAAAAGGCTGAAGTATGTCACGGCCTCAAGTGAGTTGAGTTTCAAGTTGGTTGGTTATCCATTATGAGTTAATGTGTCCATTTGCAGACAAAACTACGATCACAGCAGAACCGCCAACATCACGCACCAATGAAAACTTCATCGATGTACTCAGTTTATGTCTCCATTAGTTATTTGGTTAATTTCAAGAAACATTAACGTCAGTGGTCTTACAAATAAAACTGTGAAACTTTTTGTCTCTTTTTGTTGTATATTGTACAATATATGGATGCCTGCATTCTTCCCTCCTCTTTTCTCTTTCATTTCACTCCGCTCTTCGTCTACTGCTCTATTCTACGCTACGCCACGCTACGCCACGCTACGCCACGCTACACCGCGCTACTCCATGCTACACCGCGCTACTCCATGCTACACCGCGCTAGGCCGCGCTACGCCGCGCTAGGCCGCGCTAGGCCGCGCTACGCCGCGCTAGGTCGCGCTACGCCGCGCTAGGCCGCGCTAGGCCGCGCTAGGCCGCGCTACGCCGCGCTAGGCCGCGCCACTCCACTTTCCCGCACGCTACGCTACTTAACTCTGTTCTTCTCTACTGTACTATACTGTACTGTACTATACTGTACTATACTGTACTGTACTATACTGTACTATACTGTACTGTACTATACTGTACTATACTGTACTATAATGTACTATACTGTACTATACTGTACTAAATTCTACTTCACTCCACCCCACTCTCGATCACACTAAACGAGCAAGAATTCTGCCATTTGTTACGAAACTTTATTTATTGTTCATTTATTCGTTTATGTACAAGACGTATTTATAATATGGTTCCAAGTGTTTATCTGACATTATTTGGCCTGGTTGATTATTTGTTTGTGCAGCAGATTTGAGTTTGTACTAGCGTTTAGTCATAATAAAAACGAGGCAGTTTTCATTAGTATAAGTAATCGTTTGAATGCGAGGAAAATTGAGGATTTACACTTCTCGTGATATTTGAAAATCTTAAAATCTGCACGAACCTTTAGGTCCTTTAGGCGAGTGTTATTTGAAGTAATATATCAAACACGAGTGACAGTGTTTCATCGGATATCCAAACACCGAGAACAGAGTTGAAAATACGACGCGCAGCGGAGTATTTTTGACGAAATTCGAGGTGTTTGGATAGCCAATGAAACACTGTCTCGAGTGTTTGATATATCTTCTCAATCGAAACAAAAACTAGGGAGTAAACGGAGAAGTAAAATCGTCAAAACCTTTGCTAATTAAGATCGGGTATCCAAACCTCCTTCACGGTTGTGATTTTCTTTGTTTTAACTTGATGAATTATTAATGAGTTTGAGAAATAATATTCAAATATCGCGAGTAGTGTAAATCCTTAATTGCTTGAGCTTTCATACGATTACTCATTTGTTATATGACTAAGAAAATTACGAACGAATGCGCGTTAATTTGCACTGCTTGGCAAATTAAAACCTCACGATTAATTAGCCTGCTCTCAGCCAATTACAATGAAGTAATTTTCCCAGTCATATAACAATGTTAGATCAAAACCGTATTCACTTATTTATTTAAGAAATATATAATTGAATATTTAGTTAGTTATGTAACAAGAAAATTATTTTATGCTAGGTTCGCCTGCGCAATCTGTTTTTTTTATTACTAGTAACGAAGAATGATACACTTGTTGACTCATTCCTTGTGATTCTTCCCCGCCGAAAATGGGCCCAGTTGTTCAAAGGGCGGATGGAACTATCTACTGGACAAATCGCTATCCGGTTTCAATTGAGTGTCGAAAAACCAAAACAAAACCAATTACTTAGACAACTCAGCCTCAAGCCATGTAGTAATTACCACTGGTTTACATCTAATGCTTTCACTGTGATGTTCTGCTGATGCCATTGCCTAGTAGACATCTAGCATCTGGTGCATTTAACGAAGTAATGCTAATTAATATTTTAGTTCTGTGTATTTCAGTTTAAGTTGTTGAAGACTCTGCTGTATTGAAGATTGATGGCCATTGTTGACTTGTTCCCTGTTCATCTAGTTTTGCAGTCGCCTCTTTCAATTAGGAAAAGTACTCTTACAAAACTTCAACAGCTCATTTTGATTAAGCACGCCGCCAGACGCCAACGAGTGAAACGCTTTTCTCGTCTTCTTTTGAAAAATATATTATTTATGCGTCTGCGCTGTTCAGCATTTGACTGTTTTTTTGAATATTGAACAGGTTTAACAGCAACAAAGTTTATATCTGCACGAATTTGAAGTCTTACTTCAAGGACTACATTCATTTCTTGTATAGACATGTTCCATTTTATTGCTTCCATGGTTTCTGACGGAATTGCTGTGAAAACAGCGATGGTTTGGTTCAGAATTTCGAAGTTGAGGTGGCTAGAGTGCCTCTTCGTGGAAACGAGGCTACACATGATTTGTCTGAGGTGACCTCTTTCTTATCTCTTAATTAAGCGATCAGAGTCAAATAACTGTTTCCAGACCTTAAAAGAAAAGAAACAGAATAAGTGATAATGAGTAATATGGCAAGTTAAAATGCGTTGGTACTGGTGCTGTAAGGCTGTTTGTGTGACTGGAATTGTTTGTGGCTCGTCTGTGTTCTGCGAAACGTGTAGGTTTCCCTTGGTATTATATATTTTTTACATTCTATCATTTAAGTCACGTTGATTTTTTAAGCTGTTTGATTTCCCGCACTGAACTGACCTGAAACTTAAACGCAGATGTGCAACTACTCTTAATAAGTAAAGTCCACATACGAGCCAAGTGGCCCATCATGCCGGAGCTTATCCCGGTTTCTGTAGCATAAAGCAACTAGGAGTATTTCTACTCCCCCCTGGATGGGATGCGAGTCCATCGCAGGGCTACCCCCAGCATTTAAATTCGCCGGTAGAGGCATTGGAGAGAGGCATTGTAAGAGTAAAGTATCTTCCCCATGAACACAACGCAATGTCTCTGGCTAAAGCTCGAATCCCGGAGTCGAGCGCTATAACCATGAGGCCACCGCGCCTTCCGTAACTACTGTTGCTGGTGCATGACTCATTAAAGAACATTCTTCTCTTACCTATCGGTCCGATGGGTAGTTCCCCATTCAGATCCTCTGTGCTCTGAATTTTTGGTATCCCTACCTCGGTTTCGTGCTCTTGTTCACTTTTCCACGTGTGCTCTTGGACTTTGGACACGGGTACTGCTCGGCCAGGGCCTGGGTAAAATGACGCCAGAGCAAGGTTATGACGTAACAGAGAGCCCAGAACTGTGGTTAGCTACTAGTTAGTCATGGAATATGAACGTATGAAGTATCATCTTTTGCAATCAAATGGATGATGGATTCTTCTGAAAATGGAACATGTTTCTAAGTCTAAATAAGCACGGAATAAGTTTCCCCTCAGTGAAAAATGTTTTACCCGTTTTATATTAAGAGAGCTATCTATAAAAAATGGTCCCATATCTAGCTTGCTGTTTTTTGAAATTTTAACTTGTTTTAAGTTAATGTCAGGGAAACTTAAGTGGAAGTATGCATGTACAGAAATCATTAACAGCGCTCGAGGAAAAGACAAAACCAGTTCATCTTACAACTCAGTTTGTAAAGTTCTTTGTTGTACCAAGGTCTGAAGTCATTAAGAGAAGAAGAGAACCGTAAAAGAACGTGAAACAGGTTGTATGTCCAGTTCTTCGAGGAAAAAAGTGGAAAGTTCGTAAATCCTGGTTATAGTAGCTTTGGATTGAAAGTCAGTACCGGGTGCTATCACGTGATGAATGGATCACGTCACGTGCCGTGCTTGTGCATGGTCATGTGTTACACTTACATCTGACCGGAGACCTATCCAGTAGACGGAAGGAATGACCGCTGCCTTTAAAACCGCTGTCAACACTGGAAGTGACACTCAACTCACTAAGGTTACGCTTTACATCCGAGATATCGGAAAGGCCTGGGACGTGCAGGTGCGAGAGATAGCTCAGGGGAGAGAGGAACTGGGGCCTATTCCCACAGCGGAACACGTTGTGTTGAGCTGGAGAACGGGAAATAGAAAAGAGGAGAGCAGAAGGACAGTTAGAACAGTGAGTAGGAGAAGAGGGAGTTACCGAAGAGCTGAGTGCATACTAGTGATGGTAACGACAGTGTACTAACGACGAAACATTTGCAAAGAACGACAGAATTATCATATGAATCAAGAAAAAATCAACAGCAAATCATGTTAAGAGCTGTAACTTGCAAAATAAAGAAGAAAAGAAGACAAAAATTTATAACCTTTAAATGCCATATCTCTTTTACTGTCCAACCATTCATGTAACATCAGTAATCTATACCGGTACCTAACTACTTTATCAACTTTATTTGCTAGGGTCCCGATATCAACATGTAGATTCTCCTTACTTACTGGATGCCATAATACTATTTTCGGAGAATTCGTTATCAGCGAAGACATTTTTACCGAAATGATCAATTTCTTAAATCGCTTTCTCCCCAATTTTAATCTCGTTTTCATAAATAGGGAGAGACTTAACGAATTTAATTTGAGGCTTTGGAGGCTAACTAGAGTTACACTATCTCATAATCGATTTGTGATAGATTAGAAAGAGATTAGCACGATAATACAACATCGTTGCCAGGGTCTCTTATCTTCTCTCGCTCCAGGGGGTGGAAGAAGAGACACCCTAGTAACGAGGCTGACGAAGGCATGGCAGGTTATGGAAAGTCCTAGCTTGACTTTTACAATAAAACCATCTGAATGCAATGGTCACACTACACATCTCCACGGTTTGGCCTAACCTTCACGCATGCGCACAGCACGGTACCCGTAGAGTGGCAGCCATGGACAGCTGTTTCGTCCTGTTTAGGACTCATCAGCATGGCATAGCCAGGCGTAAGGGTCTCATATAAAATCACTGACCCCGCCGTTTACTCCAGAGGCGAAACCAATGGTTGCTTTAAACCTCAGCTCACCATAACACATATGGGAGAAGGTTAGGCCAGACCGTGGAGATGTGTAGTGTGACCATTGCATTCAGATGGTTTTATTTTGACTTTTACACTTTTATGTAAGCAGAGAAGCTAAGAGGAGTCAATCAAATTTAGAATGATTTTTCTTCGTTGCATCACATGCTATCTTTACATCACTAAAGCATGCACTCACAATTGGAAGCCCTCCAAACGCCCATTTTCCTTTGTCGATTATGGTTGTTGCCATGGTATCCACTGTCGCTTGAGCTCCCGCTGACCTGACTTGGATTTCTCGGCTCCGCTTCGTAAATGTCTGGCGTGAGGAAATGGTAATTGTTTTCAAAGCCGAACACATTGTCGTCTCCGTTGTGGTTTTGTTCGTTTTCACAGTGATTCTCCATATGATCTTCTAAGTGTTCATCGGGCTCGGCTAGCTCGGTCGTGTCTTCGTGTTCCAGCGGACTGGAATTGCGTTCCACGGGCGAATCGCGCGGAGAAATAATTTCATTCTCTGTTGTTAATTTGTCTTTTATTTCCTGGTTGAGTAGGCTGGGACCCGCTGTTATGATGTCACCGTAGTCGATGCACAAGCCCCCCTCAATGCGGGGAATCCCATCAAGTGATGACCAAGGAGGGAGCGAATGTTCACCTAAAATGGAGGACAAAAGAGGCAATATTCAACGCGGTCTTGGGTAATTTTCCATTGACTTTCGAAATGCGCCCTTCTCTGCTTTGGTTTCGCGTTCTAAACTGGCCTTATCAATCCGAAACAAACACACAAACATGTTGTTCTTTTCGAACCAAACAGGTGCAAAACCAATCTAATTGTTTCTGGGGACATCTACTAAATAACGATACTAGTCAAATACTGGTACATATATTTTTTTTAAGGGAGGGGAGGATTAGGGGGACTTTGATTTCTGAGCGATTTCTTTACTACAGTCTATCCAACACACTAGCTTCTTCAAGCCATTCAGTTCTTCCCAAACTAACCGAGCACTTGTTACAGTAGAGGCTATTCTACCATTGAATTCTTGTTGCAATATTTGATCAGACGTTAGAAACGTATAGAATACAAAACTTTTCTGGGCACTTTACGTTGCTCTGCTTACCTTCTTCTGTTCCTGTTTGGCTAAGAATTCTTAACTCCCTAAGCTCATTGCAACCTTTATCACCGTCATCGAATCTGATGTCAAAGAAACTTCGTCGAACTGCGACAACTGTCCCAGGGTAATAAGTGTCCAATCGATTGTACCACTTGGCTAACACCCTCGTTCCAATTTCTACCTCTACCACGTGAGGTATGGCGTCCGCTACTACACATTCCAGGTTTTCTTTCTTGTGTTTTATTTTCTTGCCATTATCAAGCTGCACGTGAATTTCTTCGTCCATTGCTGACACGACACCGCGGAGAAAGCAGCCTTTCTCTGCTCTTGCCCAGACTCGCGAGCCAACATTTACACATGCTGAAATGCAGTGAGATTTTGTCAGTGAATTATGAAACTGAAAGAATATTTGGCCATAAAACTCATACAGAAATAAAAAAAACAAGAGGGCTACAGTCGCGTTTTGAAACGACGCGGCTGCTATTCTTTATTTCTGTTGTTTCTTCTTGACTTTCTGGGTAAAAGTGTACTTGGCGAGACACTGTCTCGACGCGTGAAGCTTAGGTGAGGTCAGAGAGATTAGCACTTTGTTGCCAAATCTTCATACAAACCCTTTACTTTAGTATGCGGTCTAATTTTTCTGATTTGAACCAAGCCACGGGAATATATCAGGTGTTAATGAAGACCGCAAGCAAACGTTAACGACTCCAAATTTCTCACATGCAATCAGATTCAGGTGCTAAATCTTTAACCCTTTTTTAAGCCGCTGGGCCGAAGGCGTCGCCTTCAAAGATTGTTTTTTCCATAACCTTATATATTTCGTATAAACAGTGACCCTTGTGTCTACGTATAGCTTCCTGCAAGAAAGGGCTACGTAAATGTTTATCAGTTTAAAAAGAACTTCGATTACCATATCGTTTAAGTCTCGTAAACCGGCATTAAGTCTTACACTGGACAGCGAGTTTAAAATTCAACAGCAGTTGTGAATTTATAACCTTCTAAAATACCACTTTCGTTTTGTTCTAAGTTTTGTATTCGGGTTGGTTCAGTCAAATTGCTAGAACAAGGTTTGGTGTTTAGATTCCGAGCTCGTACTTATATGTACAGAGAGCTTGCATACAACTTCACGCGAAGGGAAAGAAAAGTGAGAAATTTAAAAACACCTTTAGAATAAATGCTAAAGATATGACACAGTGTTTTGATGCTCTTTAAAAATCCTATCACGACATCTATTCCCATAGCAGATGAGAAATCGGGCTTCACCAACCTATGCATCGTTTCCTAGTTAACTTGAAGCTTGCGTCTTCTTTAAAAAAGTGCGAGTTCTCATACTTCTGCAGGCGAAGCTTCTCTCCAAGGCGACGAATAAAATGCGCTGGATTTAACAGTGATTCGAACGCAAAGTATCCATGATACCACATGTCTTGCAGGGGAAGAAAGGTGCTTTCTTTTCCTGAAACGAAAACAGAGACAAATATTCTAGTGCTTGTGTTGTATATCATGCTAAGTGAACTATATGAAGTGATAAAATAACCAACGAGCGCGTAGCGCGAGTTGGTTATAATCACTTCATATGCGACAAGGGCGAATGGAATAATTGTTTTAGTAAATTCTCAAACCGGGTTTGACGCCGATTTTCATTTCGGCCATTATAGAGGGCTGAAGATGAAAACTTCGTGCGGAAAATTTTAAACTTTGCGCACTATTTTCCATATGACGTAAAACTCCGACTATTGGTTCATAGTCGGAGTTTTTTAGCCAATCAAAAAGCTAGAAATGCAATAGTCGGAGCTGAGAATTTACTAAAAAAAGAAGAATACTCTAGAAGAACTATCGTTGACAGTGGAATCCTGTCAATCTGATCAACAACGGACCACTCAAATCTGGCCGTGTTAACGGGGCTCATTAAATAAGAAAATCACTAACTGAGCTTTTGTTCGGGCCAGAATAATGTGGCCTGACTAAATGTTAACGTTGTATGTATTAAACATACCGTTTGCAAATAGGACTGCCAGAATTCGACGAAGGCCCCTTGGGGAGTCCAGTTTGGCAGTCAAACTGACTTTTCAATTCAGCTATTCCCAAATTGGCCAAGAATGCAGTTGTATTACTTGTTAATTATCTTGAGCACGGAACTGCCAAAATTACTTGTTATTTTGGACACTATCCAAATTAGAAATTTATGTTCAGAATAAACTTATAATCGAGCGCACTTGTATGGGTTTACGGGGTGATAATGATCATGATAATAAAATTTGAGAACTCGTGCTTTATGCTTTCGATTGTCATATTTCACATCACACCATTTTACCTTCAAAACCTGTTTCTTATATTTACATTGAGAAATGCCAATAGAGCCTCATTTAAAATTTCTTGTACAATATAGCATTTGAAAAAAGCAACATTTCTTTTGTGCATTATGTTTGCTTCGCAAATAACCATTGGCTAGTAAGCATTTTTAATTTATTAGCATGTACCGGCTCCCCAATATTCTCCAGGTTTGGTTTCTTGTCATTGGAATCGGGAATATCCATCGACCCAACATTTTCTCTGCCAAAATTTGATTCAAAAGCAACATCTTGACAAACGGCTAAAATTTTAACTGGGGGCACGACACTAATGGCACAGTTCTTTTCCTCACAGCTGTCCTTTACATAAACAGGGATGCCCTTTTATGCCCCTGCAAACGATGTTTTTTTTACACCTGAGTGATTGGAGCCCAGTTCGTATGTCAGCCTGAGAAGGAGAATTGTGAAAAGAGAAAGAAGGTACGTCTACTGGATTTTAATGAATCCAAGATTTTGAAAAAAGCTTGGTGCATTGCGCTCGTATGTGCGAAAACCAGCAAACGAAAACAACAGTAGGACATCCCCAGTTTAAATACAGTATCCTTAAATGTTGTTCTGTATTAACCTCAGCGACAAATATTTGGACGTGTTGAGCTGCTGCCCATTAGTCAGAAATTTGATCCAAATAAAAAGAACTTTTTATTTCTAACAATGTTAGCAGGGTTGAGTGAGAAAACTGGCACTGGGGACTTTTGTTAGAAATTAGGGCATGTTGGGGTGGTAAAAATGCAGTTTTTACACGGCAAGCAACAACACACAAACTCGTGCTTTGAACACTTACTGTAGTCTTCTGAATCATCGAGGGGCTCCAAGATAAGGTAGTTGTTTCTTGCTCGCAAGTAATGTCGTCTTTTAAGGAGGCTTTCAAATGAAATTCCATCGACGCCCTCTGCTAGGCCTTTAACAATGTTGTAGCGATCCTTTCCTTTTTTCAGCGACCTCTCTCTTTCTCTTGCTTTGTCTATTTTCGATTGCTTTCTGGTCGGTGAACAGGGAGGTAGGGTACACGAAAACATCACCTGAAGGCCACAACAAGAACAAAGAGGAAAACAGTCTATTTAAACATACGCAAACATTTAACTGCACGATGTTTGTTCCGAACACTTGTCACTCGACTGTCTAAAGTACGTTAGTTTTAAAATTTAATCGCTTTTAGTGGGTGAATAATCCCGAACAAATTACAAAAATTTGCATAGGAAACCAGAACCAACAATCTTACACTCTTCATGCGATCCATTCTTCCGAGAAGTAGAGAAAAAAGCCTGCAATCGTAAATTCTCTTAGAACTTCCTTTACTGCGGCAAAACTTGGCTGATAAACTAAACCACCAGGACCGAAAGTTGGGTGGCGAAACCACATAATTTCCAAATATAAAAATACCTGCTCACGGCTACCTTTTAGCAGGTACTTTGAATATGTTTGTCTTTTATTTTCACTCACTGGCAATTATTTTACGTCTGGGCATAAGTTAATGGACTTATTTACTTTTCATGACACCTTGTGTGGCAAATGCAAAGCGCAGTTAATGTTAATTGGTGACGTGGAACACTTTTGCGAATACCACTTAACTTATTACATGTAATCGTCTTTCACTGAACTGCACTTAACTTGATAAAAAGCAAAAAAGTCCTCACAACAGATTGCAACAGAGCGCAAAATCCGTGTAGAGCACTGGAGATACAACTTACTGAGAAAGGATGTCTTTACCAAGCTGTTCAGGAACAAGAGAATGACCTGAGGCTTTAGCAATAAACGTTTTTAGAGATGAAACCGCAAAAAATGAGCTAATTCTTTATTGGATTTCTAAATTCGAAAAGACGGGTTTAAATATATGGGATACCAACAAACGTAGTATTAAATGGTGTCGAATTAAATCGGATATTTGTTGGGAAAAACGGAAAGTTTTGTAAATAAGGCAGCTTTTAAACACCTAACAAGTTGAAGCACGAACACGAAATTTGTTGTTGGAACCAACTTCAATAGATCGTGATGTATATGTCAAGTTATTTCCATGGATTGTTTTCTTTTTATCCCTTTCATTTCCAAGGAGCTATATTGAAAGAATATCCCGATGAATGGTTGAACGGACGATCTACATATGTGGCAAACGATAAGTTGAATTGTCTACATGGACCAGTCCTGATATCAACCGGTTGGTATATCATGGTTTGCTGGTCTGCACTGCGGATTTTACTGTTGTGAGATAAATTGCTGGCGAATACTGAGTAGGCTTAATATGGAAAATAATGACTTGGATAAATACCATGCTGTGAGCAAGTATAATTCCTGCTCACCGTACCGAAATTAATATCCCAAAGTGGGATAAACAATGAACGGTTTCATCGGCCACATATTGAGACAGCGAGGAAATCTCTGCAGGGGAAAACAAAATTAAAATTATACTGCAGTTTAGAGCTGCTTTTTCTGTTAGGTGTGTTTCGCTGAGTCATTTACTCACATAGATGCAAGCCAAATCAATAATTCTGGCAATTGCAATGACACTTTTTTTCACAAGTGTATCAGGTTGGCAAAAGAATATCAAAGGCCGTGAAGCATGTCATACTGATTCTAAAGACGTTACAACGGTATATGACATCCTTCAGTCAAACGTAATTAAAAAAACCTGCCTTCCTTCTAATGACACATTATATTGAAAGGGGAGTGGAGAAGATATATTCTCGTCAACCGTTGTAAGTTCTAAATATTCTAACGTACCTAAACAATGTTAATTTTAGACCAATTGTTTCGTTATTGTTTTTCTGTGTACTTTGTAGGCTTGAAATGCGTCTGTTTTCTTATTTGCGAAACGTGATCTGCTAAATAGCTGCGTTTTTTTTTTGAAATTATTGACCGGGAAACAAAAATTAGGGTTCTACGTTGACATGAAATGTGATTTTGCAGCCACCAAACAAAGATGTCGTGAAAGATAAACAACTCAACTTTGCATTACTCTAATATATTATTCTCAGTTCTTGAGAATTGATCTCCTTCCACACTCCCCACTTGATAGGATGGTCTTTTAAAGGCTATAACTTTTCCCCTGCAAAAACTGGAGGTGTTACATATGTTTGGCTTTGTCAATCACTTGAAGAATCATATACATAAACGGGTGCCCGGCTGTAACTCTTGTAAACGCCGCTTACAGTCTTAATTTGCTGGTTATCTAAAGAAATTTCCACTAAGAATCGGAAGACTTGAAAATTTACCGCAAAGCTAGAACAAGTATATAGTACCTTGGAAAAAAACTGAAAGATGGCACTGATGGCAAATAACTGAAAAACCCTCTGTAAGGTACTGCCCAAATTCGTGATTAGCAACCTCGTTCCCAGGCTCTCTCTCTTCTGCCTCCCTTTGTCGTTAACAAAGGGAGGCAGAGGAGAGAGAGCCTGGGAACGAGGTTTCGTGATTAGAGGTACACGCTCTCCGATTTTCTGTCTGTCGTAGTTAGCTGAATGACATTTTTTACACTTCGGTGCTACCAACCCGCTAAATCTACATTGGTTTTGGTTGATTAGGTTGAGGATCTCCAAATAGAAACCTTTCTAATCCTTTCCAGTATAAAATTTGGTTTCTATGCAGAACAAAGCGTTCAACTGTTTCTAACAAGCTAGGCTCCACCGGACAAAGGCTTAATCGGACGAACGAATCAATCACTAACGACTTCTGGTTCACGCGGCAAGTTTGGAGTAAGAAGCGTAAGATTGCCTCGAGCAACTCGTTAGTACACTTCTTCCATACTCTCTAAACCTGTCACTTGCACCATAACTTGATGATGCACGCTAAAGCAGTAATCATTTATTATTTTCCTGAGGACAACCTGGTAAATATGCCCTGATGTCTGATGGGGTTTAATTCGTTATTTTCACGGTTCTTTTACTCCTGTAAAGTTCAGTGAGACTAACCCAACTTGCCATGAACCATAAAGTGGTACCAGAAGTGACAACAACCGATACGGAGAACTTGCTTTGTGGTCTGTCAGTTTTCCTGACTCCTGGAATAAGGCGACAATTTTACCGAAGAAAATATCCACCTAAAAAACGTTACCTTCCACCAAAGTTAACATGGTTTGGTAAATTCTAAACCCCACGCCGTAAAAAAGGAGCATTAGGGTATAATGTGTTTGCGTATTGAGACGTTCTCTCTGCTCAAAGATCGGTAGAACATGATAATTTGTCCAAAGTTTAGGGTCCTTCCAGGGTTTTGTATTATACGACAATGCGGTTATGGGGGAAGGTATATAATCGCGGGCAAAGCGAGTCTCTGCCTCCAAATCAAGAATGAGTTACTTTAGATGTTAAAAGGAGCAGGTTGTCTATGGGGGAATCTGCCTGCAAGCTTCAAGTGTTTTTTTTTTTTTCAAAACAAATTCTAACTTTCAGTTATGGGTAGCGGCGAGATTGCTATTTCTCTAAACTGAAGTATTAACATAGATGTTAACATCTTTTTCTTTTTAAAGCCAATATCACGGTCATGCGCCTTTGTGTGACATGGAAATTAGAAATAGCAATAATAATCATAATAAGTGGAACGATTGATCAACTTTTGAACAAAACTGTGCGCTGCGGGATTGAAGTATCGCGCGGGTTTGTCAAGATAATCTGCAGTTGGTATCAGCGAATGGATTCTCGCCGTCCTTCCCATTTGATTTAGTTTTGTGCCTCGATTAACTATGGTTTGTGTCCCAAATTAGTAGGGGATTTTCCCCAGCTATGTGGTTTTGACACATAAATAAAGTTTCTACTACTACTACTTGTAACATTTGTTATGTAATCATCACAAACTGGATATATTCAAACTGTCAATCTTTCATTAGGGAAAGATGTTATTCTGTAGCCGATGATTGGAAACGTTGCCAGGGCAACACCAGTTAGTGGCGACGATTCAGAATGCCCTGCGCATGGGATGAATATATCTTAGGAAAGGATTTTCGTTCCATTGTGATAAGAATGCTGAGCATTTCATTTTTTAATGAAGGATTTCTCATTTTTATTTCATTTTGCAAGATTCTGTAGCGATAAAAAAAAAAAGAATTTAAAATCATGCTTGATACTTTATCTCAATATCCATAAATGTATTGTCGGCTTCATGGTTTCCTCGCAACGTTTAACTTTGTACACATCATTTATCAACTTTCCATTTCAAACTTTTATGGTTCACATTCTACCGAATGAGATGATAGGTAAACAAATACGAAAATTACGCAGGCATCAATGTCAAAATTCCTTTCATGTGCTGCCAACAAAAAACAAAGAAAAAAGATCAAAATCTGGTTATAAAACCTGTCTCTTTCCTTATAACTGTCTTGCATGAGTCGCACACAACGATTTTAGACCACAAAAAAAAAACAGAACAGAATACTGCTCCGTTGTCGGAAAATACCACGAAACATTGGAAGATTATCGAATGGAGAGATTTTCCTGTTGGAAAATACTTCAGTCATCATTTATGGCTGTGAAGCACATCTTAAACAGCGATTTACACAATTCGTTCGTTATTGCCTCACCCGGGTGTAGCAGTTGTAAATAGCTCCCTTTGTTTTTTCATGATCTCTTAAATACGGCCTAAAAACTCTAGAATGAGTTTGTAATTTTGTTGGAAACATCAAAGAGTGGAAACTTTCCGCATCTCCGCAATACCTTACGTATTTGTCTAACAAATAATAGTGTTTGTCTTGAAGCCTTTATAAGAGACCGAAAACCATTCTTTAATTTATTTTCTGAAGTATCAGTTGAAATCGACGGGTCGCTTAAAATTAATTGCAGGACGTTTATTGAAAACGTCGAAAATTGAAGATGAGGATTACAGAATTTCTTGAACGCTTCTCTGGTGATTAAAGTATCTGTTACCATTTTTAGTATCACAAAAGGGAGCTCGAGATCTCAAGACACGGGGTCATTTACAAATGTAACAAACACAAGCGAAACAAATTTCCGGCGCTGAATCCGACCAACTTTTCTACAGCCTCGTGAACCACAAAAATAATGACAATGGCTACCATTCAAGTCCATTACGACCTCGTCAGTTTTTTTACGTCCAAGAGAGAAAAATATATAGCATCCCTGATGTATACTGCTAGGCCCAATCACGGCCAGATGTAAATATGAAACACAATTTATGCGTATCTGGATGTCCGTAGAATTTTTTTTAAAAATTAGTTCTTGTTTTGGCAAATTAGGTGCGGGTAGCTGTAAAAACCTGTCAACAAACGTACCTTTTCGAGGGTTTCTCTTTTGTGTTTGTCTTTATGGTAATTCATGACAGAGTTGGAATCGAGTTGCAGTCAGAAAGAGGCGGCAAGTCTTGATTGACTTTCTAGCCCAAAGTATTTCCTCAAAGCTCTCTTGATCACGCTCGAACGAACAGTTACGATTTCAGACATGTTTGTCTGCAAGGTGAATATGAGCGACAACGGAACTGTAGAGAGAAAAGATGACCCAAAAAACCCGACGGTGCTAGGTCGAGTATGACACGAGTGGATGTAATTAATTTTGTAATATCGATAAATATGAAATTATTCATTATCACGTAAAGAAAAACGCTTTGCATAAATCAAGACTTTCTCTCCCTAGACCAAGCAGTCACCTGTCGCTTTTTATTATGTTTCTTCCACGAAGAAAACAATTGTAAAAAACACTATTCATCAAGGACAGAGAGCGAATATTCGATTATTTCAATCAATTTCACCGCTTTTTTACCACTGACATCGCCTTATACACATCAACCTTGAGAGATGTTGGATTCCAAGCTCCTCACAGTTTGCGGTAGCAAGGGACAAATTAGTTGTGTTTTACATGTTGTTTGCCCGGAAAAGCAAATTTCTCACAGAATTTGCCAGGTCTTTTTTCATGTTCTTGGCGTTAGCGCTTTTGTTGGTTCCATGAGGAACATTTTTTATATAAATAGAAAAACACCGCTTTAATAACTTTGTTTGTTGATTTACCGGCTTTTTGTGACCATCTCTTAATAGCAGCATCCCCGAATTGAAACTAAAGGGAAAGTACAAAAAACCTGTTAGTGACTGTAATGCGATTGTTGATTAAACATGGACTTTCTCTCAGAGCAATTTACATGAGGGCCGACGGAAGTAATTCAGTTAAGGCAAACTCTCGCCAGCTGAAGCAATTCATGTTTAGCGTTTTACGATTTTTTGAGCTAAACTTAATAATTCTTTGGCAAAAATCTGTTGTGTTTCATAGCATAAAGTGGTAGAAATGTGGCTGTAGACTCCTCGATGTTAGTACGATCCATTTTTAAAAGAACAGGACACATTGATGATTTTCTAAGCAGTTCCATGTAGTTAGTTCTTCCGACACTCTTTCCAGTTGCTTAGTTATTTGGAGAGCACGCTGACATCTTTTACAATCAACAAAAAATAATAAAATAACTAACAATATTCTTTTGCAAACAGCACGTAAACTGCATGAAAAGAAAAAGTTGCCGTCTCTCACGGTTGTCTAAAAAAACACCTTAAGTTTCAAGGCCAAAAAAACTCAAAATGATGACGCCCTTTTCTAATAGCAATCACGGCAAGGAAAAGAATAAAAAACATCAGAAAGCAAGCTTGTTATTTAATTTAACGACGCTTTTGGCACTCATTAAATCCGACCCGAAGGCGTGGGTTTTTCTACTATTGAAAATACTTTTTTATTCTTCACAAAAGAAGTGTAAACTATTTGTCAGGATAATGAAAGTAAATAATTAAACCTGCTGGAATTAAATCAAGCTTTAATTTTGACTAACAAAGTAACATGCGTTGGCTACAATATCTAAAGAAAAATATAGCGAATTCATTGAAAAACATTTTTTTCGGAAATGTTATCGTTTCGTGTCAAGATGTGTTTTTGAGTGGATTTAACTTTGATGGAAGGATCGTGGCAAGGTTGACAAACCCAACAGCAAATGAAATATTAAACGTACATTAATTATACAACGAGAATCCGCGTGGTAACAGCATGGATAGACATTTGCTGAAACCTTGTAACTAATTGCCGATTGAAGAAAGAAAAATTGTTCCTCTTGTCAATATGAACTTTGAACATATGCTCGGTAAACAACACTTATTCTCGAAAATTCTTTCATCCACGAAATTGTTTTTTTTTTCGTATGAGCAGCTTAAAACATGGTATGATTTCTGCGTCTACGTCAGGAAACTCAAAGTTAATTCCAGACCCAAGTTTTCGTAGGAGATGGTGGTTGGGGGGGGGGGGGGGGGGGTGAACAGAAACAATGTGGTCGTAATGCAGCACTCTACTGTAGTTTGATGACGATTTGTGGAATTAGTTGTGTGTTGCTTCAAAGGGAAAGTTTTCTTTTTACAAGAAGAGAGGAGCAGTGATAAAACCATTTAAATAAGATTACCTGTAACTTTCGGAAATAAACCAAAACCAAAAAGTCGTGATGAAATGCTGATCGGGACATTTGGCGCGAAATTTCCCACGAAATCCACGGCTTCAAGCAAAAAGTCACTCGATGTTTATCACAAAATCAACAAATGGACCATATTTCCCATAGTCTGTGTTTTTACAGACCCCTTCTCGGTATTCGAACTCGTCTAAAGGCTTGTGTGTATACCGAGAAAATGCAAGTGACTTTTGGGATATTCTATGGTCTACAACTCGAACGCGTTGCAGTTTGTAGTTGATTTGTAAAATATTCGTAATAACTTGCCTCACGTAATCCTAATACTGTCATATTACTTGACATGATACTTTATATTGTAGAGATTCCTTTCTTCTCCCGGTTTAACCCTTTCATTCCCATGTAATATCGAAATATCATTTTTTTTTTACTGAACGCCCATACATTTCTTTTAATGGTAGTTCTAAAACTTGAGTGATTCGTCAAGAATTTTATTTCACCTTAACTGTTCCCAGCAAGATAGCTAAATTATGCAGTCTGAAATAGCAGCTAAATGGTAAAAGCAGATTGGTGGGTAATTTGCATTGATCGGATTGATTAAATTAAAGTTTCTTTGGTTTTGACATTCCAAGAAACCATTTCAATTAATTAATATAGATTCTAAAAGGCGTCTAAACCAGAAGACACTTTTGAAGGTGAATTCGAAACAACTAGACCTCTAAATGAGAAGTATAAATTTTATAAGATGTCACGAAATCTGCAGAGTTGGGAAGTGTTCTTGTCACATAACCCTTCCCAACACCTGAGAGCCTTTTTGGTTACGAAAAAGAAGAGAGGAACAGAAAAAGTAACTTTATGAGAGATGTAAAAGTTACCTATGTTAATCGGGCAATCTGTTTTAACAACATACCGTCCCATTTTCTAACCAACAACCACCACTTAGCTTCGCCAAAACGAGCCAGCGCTGGCTAGTTCCACCTCATGATAACATTTTCGCTGGTTTCAGTGATTTCTGTCGGTATTTTTACAGTGTAAATCCTCACTCGAAAACACCTTTCCTCCAAAAAAGATATATAAGTTTATACATTCAATTCCCGTCATCATTATCCTGCGGGAAACAACCCCAAATGATAATGGTTTCTCCGCCATCTTGTCGAGGCGTGTTTAGCTGACGTCAATAAGTATCGTTGCAAGCGGCAATTGGATTGGTTGTTCATGCTTCAATCTGATTGGCCTGAAATACATGCATCGCCTGTCCACCCATCCATCCATCTATGGAACACATAGTTCAACATGCCGACTAAGAGGTATTTTTTTGTAAAAAAAGAAAAACTCAAAAATGGTTTAGTAAGAACTGTTTCAGTTTGTTTAGAAATCGTTTTTAGCATAAGTCTCTTGAGCTCACTCGGCAGTGAGACCCAATCGGTAATTACTTTCTGCCCCGTTCTGTTCTTGGCCTGCTAACGTTAGGCATGTAACCATTTGGGGTCGTTATAACCTAAATTTGAATAAATTACAGTAGTCGCTATGAATGTTGTTTTTGGCAAAAGAACTAAAATATTTCCAAAATAGCTTCAATGGCTTTTGAGCAACTTGGTTTTGGTGGTGATATAACAGTTCTTCTAAGCGGTATACAGAATCCATCATCAAAATAAGGCTGATAGAGATAATAGGACTTTTATCAGTTGTCTGCTCGGTGACCTGGCCTTTGAATGGCAGCGAGGCTGGAGGTGGCCTCGCTTTGATACAGACCTCTCTGCTTCTGCTTTTGTCATATACCGTCGATTGCATCTACCCGTGAACGCACGCGGGCAAACATGTTTTCACGTGACGTCAAACGTCTGTGTTTCAGGTGTAAAACTTCGAAGTTTTCCCGCCCAAATGTGAAGTTTTTCTTCTCGACACTGCTCAAGGGAAAAATGTTTTCAATCAACAAGAAAGGGAGAAATTACCAGAAAGGCGTCCCACTTTCAAGCGATTTGAGGAATCAAGTGAAAGAACTTTCGCAGGATTATTCATTTTCAGAAGTTGGGCGCAGATTACGCATCAGCAAGGGTGCAGTTTCAAAAATCGTACAACTTGACTGGAAGTACGGCTCCCAAAACGTTGAATCGCGTTCGAACAGTTCCAAAGTGTACTTTCCAAGACTCTATTCTGTTGGAGACCATGGTGCAAGCAAGTGGTTCGTCCTCTTTTAAAGAATTGCGCGATGATTTAGCCATTCACGGTGACTGCGGAGAATTGTCAACATCAACAATTTCCAGAAATGTTAGGTACAAACTTGCAAGTGGCCGCAGCTATTCCCGAAAAAGATTGGGAAACTGGTGCGTCAGAGCGTTTTACTCCCGAAAAATATAGTGTACACTCAATTGTACATTAAATGACTATTTAAAAGACAAAGATCCTTCCTCTGCTAAGTTTTTCGGTGAGTTAGGTTTTCAACTGCCTGATGCCGGTCACAGAAACTTTGGTTACTCACCTGTCGGTGAAGATTGCGTTGAAGCGCGAAGATACTTGTCTACCGCAAACCTCACCCTGAACTTTCTGGTTGGGTATGATGGAGTAAAATATGGAAACATCATAGAAGGAGCGTCGAACTCTGTCCAGTTTTTACGATTCTTTGATGAGGCTTCGTAAACGGTTGATCCAATAACGCAAAGACCAATTCTCGAAGTTTTTGGCGACATTGTTGTGGTGGACAATCTAGCCGCGCATCATGGCGAAGCGGAAAGAGCACTGCGAAGCTTCCGGAATGATTTGGGAATGGAGCTCGTTTTCCTCCCAGTGTATTCACCAGATCTGAATCCTGTCGAGGAGGTATTTTCGAAGCTGAAATATTCGTTGAAGTACAGATACCAGGAACTAGTGTGGGATAACCTGGAATACGCAGTGTTGAGAGTGGTCGGGGATGTAACAGCGGCCGACATGTACGGCTACTACAAGCATGTAGGATATTTTTTTTGAGAGACAGAACTGTAATTTTACAGTAATATTATTATTGCCATGGACGAGTGAGAAATTGAGTAAAATATTGTTGTCATCTGACCCATAAATGTTTGCCAAAGATCGTACTTAAACTCGGCTATAAATTTGTTTGCTGCGGTTTTATTTTCCGCCAAATTTTGCTCTGTTATTATCACAGTATGTAATGCGAAAAGCCAAAAGTAAAAAGGTCTGTTACTAACACAATTCCGAATGTATTTGCCAAGAGTTTTTTTTTTGTCTGACTTTTTTTGTCACAGGATTTTTACAAAGTCCTATTTTCAGAAGACGCTAGCTGTCTGCATTCCCTTGCATGAAATAGTATGGTGTGAACCATTCAGTGTAGCCACACTACGAGCTCAGAATCAATACCCGAACAAATATTAAAGTACAATATATAAAAAGCCAATATTGTCTTAAACTTCATTTCGATTTATTGAATTTATCAGACAAAACGGTGAGTTTAATTTACCGTAAAATCGAGCACGCAGGCCTCGTAAAAAACCCTGTACAAAGCTAAATAAGTAAACGTTTCATTCGGTTAGTATTTGAAGACTTGAAGGACAGCAATGCAAAATATTGTCGGCTTCCTTAGTTCTAAGAGTTATTGAAATCAGCTTATCCGAAAAAACGGCAAGTGCTAAGTCTTTGCACAAACGTAAACATGCAAAAAACGACAATCGATGTGCGATTTTGACAAAAAATGAATTTTCTGTTTCATAACATCCTAACATTTTACTGCTTAAAGGAGAAAAAAGGACGTCGACAAGTCAGAAAGTAACTAGTTATGAACTTACAATAACGTTAGAATATTGTTAGAAATATAATTGAACAGTGTTTACAGTCATCCTGGTGCTGATCAAAAGGGGGTATGCGAATTGCCGTTTTTATACTAAGGACGCATTATCCGTCTGGACGAACTTGGGCAAACATTTGCAGTTCTTCTGGCAATCTCGTTCCCAGAGCCCACGTGCCTTTTGGTCAGCACCAAGACACGGAGCTCTGGAATAATCCACACAGCGGTCAAACGCAAAAATCCACGCCACTTCCGGTTTTCGCCGCCTCGAACTTCGTAAGAGTTTGAAGAGAAAACCTGCAAGACTTCTGTAGGAAAATGTTATAAAAATAGTACTGTGAGAGAAAATTACAAGCTGGGAGGACTTTAGGATGTCCATCACTAAATGTCCTGGTCATATGCGAAGTTTAAAGCTTAACTTTTCAGCGACTGTCTTAACTTTGGGCTTGAAAGCGAAAATTTTCGAAAATTTAAGACTTTCTCAAGCGAAATTTTGGGGAGAACTGCGCACGCGCGCCACGTTTGACCGCTGTGTGGGAATAATCAACAAGCTCGTTCCCAGAGCCCTCGTTTCTTTTGCTTTTAAAATTTGATAACTGCCGTTCCTTCAAAGCCAAATTTCGACTTTCCTAGTCTTTCCAGTGCGTATTGAATGTCTTTGTGGAACGTATTCACATCGACTTCACCTCTGGACTCCAAATAAACCAAGTCACGCATGCGCTGTGAAACCGGAAGTCCTAAAATCTTGGTCTCTGGAAATTGATTATTCCAGAGCTCCGTGTCTTGGTGCTGACCAAAAGGCACGTGGGCTCTGGGAACGAGATTGTTCTTCTGGTTATGCGTGTCTAGTACTGCAGGGAGTATAAGTGTTCGTCTTGTAAATAAAATTGCGTAAGAAAAAAAAATGAAATGCTGCCTTCATCAATCAGTTCAAGCGGCAGCATTTCATCTTTTTTTTCTTCCAGCACTTTTCGTTTTTCAGCTGCTTCAGCAAGTTTTTCCTCCACAGCGTGGCGTTTTTCATTGATGAATCTTTCTCCAGGGGACAGCAAATTTCGTCTAACCGTTGGGCGCGAGACGCTGGCTTCACGTTGTGAGAACTGTGCTTCTTGTCCAACGCTTGTCTCGCCTACAACACTAAGGAGAGTTTTTTTTCCTCGCTGGAGATTCAGAAGCTGGACTTTTCTTTGAGGATGAGGGGAACTTAGCTTGCGGCCTTTCACGTAAGGGCGTTCTCAGACGGCTAACCATATTTAAGATAAGTCTTTTATGTCCTTCGGGGATTCCCGCTAGATCGTTTTCCGTTAGATACTTCGCGCTGGCTGCTGACGTGAAACCATTGCTTCGTAATTCACCAGCATATATTAACAAATCTTCGTCCACTTCTCTGAGGAAGTCTTCAATACTTTTTCGGCTCTCCATATTAATTCTTGACCGCGCTGACAGTGAACGGTCAAGAGGACAGAGTGAACCACGAGAACACCTACTTCATCATTTGGGCGGGAAAACTTCGAAGTTTTACGCCTGAAACACAGACGTATGACGTCACGTGAAAACATGTTTTGCCCGCGTGCGTTCACGGGTAGATGCAATCGACGGTAAATGCACCTAGTTAGCATTAAAACAACTTCATTTACACAACAAAAGCAGTGAGGTCTGTATCAAAACAAGGTCACCTCCAACCTCGCTGCCATTCAAAGAAAAGGTTACTGAGTACATCTGGTTCATTATTTTTCTTTTAAAGCCGAGGGGCTTTAACCAGCCGTACGGTTGTAGTCACCGAAGTCCTTTCGTGTAGAACGAATAAAATCACCTACCGATTTAACTGGGATTTCGTCGGAATAGCCTATCACAGACGTTTACATAGAAAGTTATTAAGAATTCAAATATGACACTAAAAAAACCTGACTAAGCAGATCTTTATCGCGATCACAAGAGGATTAAAAGTGCAGTATTTTGTTTCATTCAAGGTCGAAGTTGTCGTTTTTCAATAGATTGCATGGGTAACTTGGCAACAAAACAACGAGATAAATTAGAGTTTGAATTGGGATTATCGCATTAGCACATCCTCAAAAGAAATGAAAAATAAACCTGAGGAACTGTGTCTGACTTGTTTCAGTAGAGAATGTAATATTGAAATAAAAGGATCCTGAAAAGTCGTTTATCTCATGGCGCTATTGTTAGCGTCAAGTCAGTGTGTTGATCAGCTGGGTTTTATAAAACGACAAAGCAACTGCCATTGATCAGGCCAACCAGCGGGGTGCTCACACATGCTCCTCGCCAAATTTCCTAATTTCCTTCTTTGAATATTAAATTGCAATAGAAGGAAACACTGAATATGAAAACGCGATCTCAAAACACGCGTAAAAATGAATCACAATTTCAGTCAGTTAGAGGTTATCTTTAGAATCTTAGATTATAAATGTCAGTTGACGTTTTTCAGTCATTAACGCAGGTTTTGACACCACGTTAGATAGCATTTGTTGTTGTGAAGATCTCTTCGGCCTGATTTTCCTATCCGGCTAACCATGAGAAGTGTAAAATTAGCCACTGCCGTCGACCTATCGTCAATAATAGACAGTACAAGCGCAATACGCGCGATAAATTTAGCGGCTGACCTTGGGTTTGGTCGACGGCTTCGTTATCAGCAGCAAAATAAATTTGGATCAGTTCAAATCGATTCTTGTTGGCGTGGGCATACAAAGTCGCTGACTGTGAGGGATTCTGCCCCGTTCTTAATTTCTCAGTATTCGGTATAGAAATTTTTTTAATGTGTCATATCTATTTCTTTAGTGTGGACGTAATTTCCTTCTTGTACTGATCAGATCTATTTGTTAATTCTGACATAGATTTGAGATATGACATCGTTGAATACCAATAATTAAGGGAAAAAAAAGATCGATATGATATGAAAGAGAAAGAATCATCGCAGAACCAGGGACACTAACCTGTTTCATCAACAGCGTAGTTCGTTTCTCGGGCATTTGGTTCTCTCAAAGTACCAGGAAACCGGGGCTTGCAATAACGAATGGTTGGCGCTTCTCAAACTTATAGACACCTCAATCGCAATAACAGATGGTTAGAGCGACTAGTTACAGCCAAAGAAAAGTCGTGTTGACGGTAAAAGACGAGAAAAGCTCATAACACAGCCATTCTGAATGATAGACACAAAGCGAGTCCCGAATTTACCACGTATTCCGAAACTTAATCTCTCCTGCTCTCCTTGTACTACGTTGGCGTAGCACGCTTAACTTACAAATGAGTTTTCAAGACATGAATATTGTCATGTCGTTAAATATTAAAATAATGCTGGAATTGTTTGATGCGTTTGGGGGGAGGAGGTATCGCAAACACGACTCAGCACAATAAGGGAAAGCAGTTCAAGTTATAAACTACGAGCCGTGAAGTCTATTTTCTTTGCTTTACCCGAATGAATAGCAAATATTAATTTACGTCATTGAAACAGAGATATTTGCTACCTGATTTCACTTTGTATAAACGCAAATTATTTCTTGTTAGGTCGATAGAGTTAGTCGATCCAATCATCGACATTTTGGTGCATCAATCTCCACACATCATCAGCGCTGTTCTAATCACTAAAGTCCAGCGTATTTGTCAATAGGATCCGAATCCAAAATTACAAAGATAAACGAGAGTCTACACGTCGGGCCCATACATTACGTCTTTAAAAAAAAAACACAAAAGTCCAACGTATTTATCAGTTGAATCCGAATCCGTAATTACAAGCACACATGAGAGTCGGCACGTCTTGGCCGGGAATCAGATCCCAGCGTGATTAGCATTATTTTTGGTTTGTTCCCTGAAATCGGAAAGGCTTTGAAGTACGGCAATAAAAGAATATTCTGGACCCTTAATCAATATGTTTGTACTGTCTTGTAGAGGTTGATCATCAATTCCGAAATAACCGCAATCTATTAAACATATATACACCTACTACATTACCGACCTTGTGGAATAGACCACTCAACACTTTCATCCTTCAATAAAGTTCTTCTTTGGTGAAACTGGCATCCTAGAGGGCCAAATCTGAAGTTCTTGGCCAAGAACGCGAATGAATGGCGTACGGTTGATGTTCTGCCATTGACTACAACGATTAAAAATAAATTGTTTCACTCAGTGCACTGGCGGTGCATGTATTATTCAGTAACTCCCACTCAACTCGTGTCATTGCCATCGGTTCGGTAATATTCTGCTGCTGTGCATTTCGATTGTCAAGCTTCTCCTCCTAGCGAGATGTTTTTCGGGTCAAAATTTCATAATTATCGGCGAAACGGAAACAAAAGCTTCGAAGGGTATTTGTGAAGACATCCTTCCACTCATTGGCAAAGGGTTTGCTATCCGCGTCGCACATGCCGTGATATCGCATTGAAACTGACCGAATACGGCAGCAAGATCAGCTCCAGAACTCATTCTATATATGCTGTAGGGTGATTCATTGTGAGTTTAAGAAAACTGGAAACTGACAAAAGTTGTATAAAATGTTATAGAAAATTTGCTTAAGGCTTTACTGTTTAGCACGCAGTCCGTTCTGTTAACTATGCTATCTCGCTTATCATCATCATGACTTTTTACGCCGTACTTGAAGTAAATCTCATCCTCTAGTTATTTGCGTTAGCTCCAGCAAGTCGCCCTGTAGCTCAGTGGTAAAGCGTTGGACCGGTGTAGGGGGATCTGATACGTTCGAGTCTATTTTGGTCGAACTCGGAATTCTTTTCCCGTGTAGCTTGAGTTACTGACTTACAAACATCTTGCCCAAAATCTTCTTTTGATTCTTTCGATCGTTTTTCAGTTAGCTAATTTGTATCTCAGCCTGCAGTTTCAAGGGTACGGCGGCAATACCAGTGACTTGAGGCATGGATGGCTATCAGTTTGATATTTACTACTACAGTTAGACTCCGCTAATTCGAACTCGGTTCAGGTCGAATTCCCCGCTAATTATATTCCAACTCAAAATCATTTCCCTTGGATTTGCCCTTCAGTCATCGTGAACTCCAGCTGTTTCGAACTACAGTTGGACCTCGCTATTTCCAACTCCGTCATTTCGAATTCCCCGGGTTTTTTTTTTTTTTTCATCTTAAAACCGTTTCCTTTGGATTTGCCCTGCAGTCATTTACTATGGGCTATTGAACTCCCGCCATTTCGAACTATTTTTCGTTTTCCATCGAGTTCGAAATAGCGGGGCTCAACTGTACAGTATTGTCGATGTTACATAAAATTTATTTACTGTGCATGCCCTATAACTGGTTTTTACAATTTCCATTGTTTATATAAAAAATACTCAATGGGTTCAATATTCTGAGTTTACTGTCTCAGTCTGTTTTGAACGAGAGGAAATTGAGGTTTGTAAATCATGGTTTATAAATTAGTCTCAGCCTAGAAACTCAAAAACTGGCTTCCCACGTAGGGGCCAAACCACCCCCCAAATGTTTCATGAAGGCTCTATTTGCTTCTTTCATATATTTCTAAACCAAGTTTGGCAAATGAGCTTTGATTGTTGTCCAGTTCATTTTCAATTGGAAGTTGTGACAAAATGTCAGATTATGACGTCATAATTGATGACGTCAGTTAAACGCGTGTTAATTTTTTTTAGAATCTCATAGTGAAAGTTATGTCATTGGAAAGGCCTTGACTTGAGGAGTAAAATACCGAAAACCGTTCTTTGCTACGACTTTTATTTCTCGAGTTATGGTAAATTAAATATTTTTTTGTTGTCCCCCCCGGAATTTGCTTAACCATACTGTTCCTCTATGAAGTCAATCTCTGGTTTACTTTCTACAGGTTTTTTCTAGGAAGGCTAATAATTTAGTCAAAGGGAAAGCTTAATGTTGCCAAAAATCGTATGGTTTTAGATTTTTAATTCTTGGCTTTATTAAGAAGATATTAACGGTTAAAAAACTGGTGACGTCACAGGTTTATGACGTAACAAAACTAGTTTTAACGTAAAAATACTACAGCTAAAGTTTTTATTCCCTTTTTCTTCTTTTATTCTTGCTATGGTCATCTGTTACATCAGATATGCAACATAACTGGATTTGCTGGAACAAAATTACTGGTTGAATTTGGGGATTTTTCTCAAGGGGGGGAACTCACAGTCTGCATCAATATTTTTCAAAATTAAAAGTACCATATCTCATTCAATTTTTGTGATATCGACAAAATTTTTTCAGGTTTCAACTCCCCTTGACGTGCTCTTTCCAACACATAATAAAAAATATGCATACTTAAAACTTCAAAAGTGGCGAAAAACATGACGTCATCATTGTGACGTCACACATTTAACATTTCTTGACATTTTTCATGCAAAAATAATTAGCATCTTCTCTTCTTTCTATTCACCAAGTTTGGTATAGATAGAGTCAATACTTTCGAAGTAATGCAAAATAAAGTGAAATACCCAAGAAATCGTGAAACATTTGGGGGGTGGTTTGGCCCCTACGTGCATTTACGTAAGCAAGCAGCGGGAGAAGAATCAATAATTACCACTATAAAACACACACAATGTAAGAATACAGCGCATAAAACCTACCCCATTTCATAACAAAGTGATCAAACTCTTCAGAGGTAGACGCTAAGGAGAGAAGTGGCGTTGATTCAGTGAAACAAGGAGTCTTATAACCTGAGGGTAGACATTACAGTACCCGCAACGAGTTCAGGTTATACAAAAACAGTAACATTTTATAATTCTGTTTTGTATCAAACAGAAATTCCTAATTAAGGTTTTGACACCAGTGACGTGGTAGAACATTCATTATGGCCCATGCAGTCGAATCATCTCAGATCGACTCAAAGATTGGCAGGTTTGTGAGTCACTTTCATCCCTTTAATCTCATAACAAAAGAAAAACCACTTACCGGGGCTTTTAACAAATCAAAGGGTGCGTAGAGGACAATAGTTTCAAAAACTGTTAACACTTAAGTGAACTTCGCTTTATCACTCACACAGACACCTGCCTTTGATCGACTTTTCCTTTTAACGTTGGAAGCTAACTTTTGTGTTTTGTAATTACCCCAGTCCACATTACCAACGTTACAGTTATTATCATAAATTTATGATTACACCTAACCCCATCTTACTTCACGATCCACTTACCGGCCGTTTATCCCTTTGTCTTCGTCTACAAGGCCTAAGATGCCGTTGCATTATTTGTGAACGTTAGTCAGTGTAATGTCAGTTGTAATGTCTGATCAGTCCGTATATCGCTGTTATCAGTGACCCGTCTGTGCCCGCAGAAGATCATGCTCAAAGCCTATCCCACGATTAAAATAAGACAGGCAAAATGTATTTTTGCTATAGTAAAAAAGCACTGAATAGATTAAACTATCGTCGTGTTTTTTTTTTTTTGCTATTACGAGAAACTGGGAAAAGTGTCGCTAAAAGATTTAGTCATTAAATATTAATATTCCATTAATATTAACATTTTAACTTTACTAACAATAAGAGAACGTTTTTTCCATTTGCCAAACAACAGACATAATAAATCGACTGCAAAAAAACTCTGGCTACATCACGACCTAACACTAAACCCCAAAAAATATCTTTCCAAGTGAACAGGACAGGTCAGTAGTTGTAACAGGCAAATCGAGGCACTAGTCCTAGGAAGAGAATTTAACCATGAACGCTGTCTCAGTCATAAATTTTTCATGCACCTTGCCTCCGTCATAATTTTTTCTGGCCACGATCTCTCAGGACATACCAACACGACGGTCGTTAATAAATGATAGCAATACGTTTAGCAAGCTCACATCAGTGATATATCAAAGTATGTCGCAAATATTTGTTTGTTTGTTTATTTGAGTGGCTGTCACAATGCCAGGAATTTTTTTCTTCGCGGGTCGTTTTCGCCAATACGTTGCGATAAGGAAACGTGATGGTTCCACGAAATTTTACTTACCTCCAGTTTGGATTGGTTTTGTCAGCAAATGTCTTTTACGTTGTTACTGATTATAAGGTTTCTTCACTATTCACCTGTCGGTGTTCATCATTGGCTAGATGAAATTAGGTCTAACTGGCTGGAAACGTCCGCTTTACAATCTTTTTACGGCGGATAATTTACCTTTTACACTATTACATTATTTAAACCTGCCTGGCAGACGTTTTCTCTTCATTTTCCAAGCCGACTGCGAGCAAACGAGCGCGCCTGGGGTGAACAAAAAATCGGGAGAAGTGGGAAGGGGGTGATTTACAAATGAACGTCTTCTAAGCAGGCTACAATAGGCTACACTATTATCAACTTTAAGTTGATGATTGGACGCCGGAGTGTTTCACTTGCCTATAAACACAACACAATAGTTTCTTTAAAAGAGGGTCTCAATGGAATTAACCGCTACCCGTAAAACGAGCCAAAAATTTAACCGTTAGGCATAAATATCGGTAAATTTTAGCCATTAACCGTAAAAAATTTTAACCGTAAAAACATTTTAGCCACGAAGTTGAAAGTCCCACGATCTCTTGACAAGATTTTTCTTGTGGTTTGCAAGCTACATTAGTCTACAATTCTTATATTAATACCGTTCTCCGTCCTGGAATGGTCCTAAGACCTTAAAAATGTTTTACAGTAATCAAAATATATTTTCAACTGTTTTGAACAATGAAAGTTAATTTATAACTTTCTAAAACGATGGTAATTAATTTGTAAGATTTCAGCTAACCGTGGAAGAAAAGTAAATTAACCGTTGGCCGTAAAAAAGCCAAAATATTAACCGCTAACCGTAAAAGCCACTACCCCATTGACACCCTCTAAAAACTTTCAACTTTGCTTGTGAATAATCTCAACTTTGAAACGCATATCACATTAACAAAGTAATAGATGTTATAAGAATTGTATCGACATTATTATGTACGATTTTACCAGTGAACAGGCTCTCTAGTCGAGGATGGGACGAAGAGAAAGCGGAAAGAAAGAAGACAGAGATGAGAGGCCAACACCTCAACCCCCATCCCATCCCATCCCCCCCTCGGCCACTTCACTTTCAGCCAACGTCCTTCTTGGACAGACGAGGCCCAGACGCGGTGGAGCGGCACTGACCAGGATCCAGGGATCATGTGTTGTGTTCTTGGGCAAGACTCTATACTCAATTGATTCGCCTCTTAGTCAAAACGCGTCTTCGCGCAAAACCATGCTCTAACTAATGCTTGGCAGTTCCGTTTATACCAAGAAATGTTGTCCCTCCACATAGAAGCAAGTCTGTAAGACAACTTTAATTTTATTTCGTGTGCGCCTAATTATGCGAGGTTACACTGAGTGCAGATAAAAGGCACGACTCAGACTGTGATTCTGTTTAACTTATTTTTTAATTTCTCCCTCAAGTCTACACATGCCATAACATTTTCCGGCGAATATAAGTTACACATATTCTTAACAAATGGAAAACTATTCTTAATAACTTTCCCTAAGTGACTTTTTGTCATTAACATGCCACTGGTAGATGTCGTTCAGGTGTCCTCACCTGGACGATCACACAAGACAAACTACTGATACTCCTGGGTTCAAACCATTTACCAACAAACAAATTGGTCTATTTTGTTGACTTCACATAAGTAATTTGTTTTTGTTATTGGTATACGGTACTCTTTCACATTCCGTCATTTTGTTGTTAATTAACAATTGTTACACTTACTTTTAGATCTGTTCCCATTTCAAAGCAATTATGGATTAAGTTCATCTGAAACAAGTTCTTGAGACTTCAGGATTTGTTCACTTTTCTCATATTATTTTCTTGTCTACTTGATCCTCAGAAATTCCTTGTTGACAATTTGTAGCTTTGCCTTACTGAGATTATTTACTATCTAGCTAGTTATGTAAAAATAACGGTCTATAATATTCTTATTAGAGTGATGCCCTCAACTAGTAAATGAACATTTATCACCAGTAAACATCACTTTATTCTGCCAATCTGATTTCACTAATACTTGACAATCATTTCTTCTCCTCCATTGCACCCAATAAAATAACAATAAAGTGGAAAAAAATTAAGTCATATTAAGAAATTATGGCAGATACATCACTGAGATAACTAATCAATTTTTTTACATGCTTACAGCAAACGTTCTAAGTTAAAGTATAATACACCTGGGCCGGGTTGTTCAAAGCCCGATTATGCTACTTTGAATAATCTCAAACCAAACAAAAAGTAGGAAGCAAAAACCATTTTTATACAAGGAAAATTTATGCTTCGGTTAACTTTTAATCCTGGGTTGGCGTTAACCGGCTTTCGAACAACCCGGCCCTGGCTGTAACTGTACGATGACCAGATTCTTTTGAGAGCTGCTTCATCAAATGTCATCCACTTTGCGACAGGGAATGTATAAACTGTAAGATCAACTTCCCTGATTTCCATGGTCTTTCCAAAGTAATGGCATGACCACATCTGTCTAGAATTTGAACCTGACAATCCTTTACTTTTTCTCTTATAATATCAACTGCAGAGATGTCAAGGATCTGTATAACAAATACAATATGTTCAGTTTTTCTTTGAAAAAATGATCTATTTTGGATTTAAGTGTGAGATATGAGAGGCAAGGTTGCTTACAGTGCCATGTACCTTACCATTGTCACCTAGGAAAGTTTTTGTTTAGTTTTAGGGTAGGAGTAAAAAGATTGAAAATTCACTTGCCAAGTGGGCCAGTAAATTTCAGTTTTCACTTACCCTCACTTAAATAATACTTGCCGACCTGGAGGCAGTATGATAGTCAGAGGACAAACGCAAAAAAAGACTACTGAGACTACTGAGGCTAATTTCACTTGCCCGCCGGGCCACTGAACTTCTATTTTCACTTACCCAAGAGCAAGTTTCCTTGCCCTGGGTAACCTGTTTTTTTCCTACCCTGGCTTCTGTTTCAAATGGCCAATCAAACTGCAAAAACTTGCCTAGTATCAAACGTTTGCAAGTTTGAAGCTTTTGAAACTCCCACAAGAGTGAATGGTGAATTTGACAATTTTTAACACCTCCCATAGACAGGTTCAAATGGAAGCCAGTACAAAAGTTGTCAAAAAGATGTCAATAATAAAAAACTCTCTCAAGTGGCAATGATATGCTGCATAGCATTGTAATGGTTAGATAGTACAACTCTGGATTATCTAGGGGTGTCCAAGTTTGAGTACAGCCTGAGTGGGTCAAGTGGGTCAAGCTTATTATGACTGTTTGAAACAGGCCCACCCGCTTTAACTTCACGTGTAAGGGCTAATGCTTAGTACTTATTGGCTTATTATGTCAGTTCCAGGCAGTGTGGCTGAGTGGCTAGGGCACCGGGCTTGAAATCCAGAGGTTGCAGGTTCAAGTTCTGTTCTGACCACCAGCTGGTGTTGTTCTTGGTGGTAAATAGCTAACTGGTCCGCCTCCTGCCAGTTGGTATTTTCAACCACGTCATGATGACTTCATTTAAAATAATTGTTTTTTTTTTCATCGTTTGTTTCCATTGGCCCTGAAAATCCCCATTGGGGGAGTGGTCAATTAAGAGATTTAGTTTTTTATTATTTTTTTTTCCAGCCAGGAGGCAAGTGTTTTATCAGTGCAGGTACTTTCTGCATCATGACGTGACTTGGAGTTTTGCTACTACACATACCCCTGGATGAGATGTACAAACAGAGATCTGTCAGTCTGTAGTTATTTGGCCAATGCATAGAGATCTGTCAGTCTGTAGTTATTTGGCCAATGCATCTCACATACTTGGTAATGTTTTGCTCGCATCGCAAATAACAATATCCCGGATGTATTTGAATTTCACCGAGCGGGAAAGCAGCCTTTCAACAGTACAACAGATTTTTTTTTAAAGTCTTTAACCACATCAACGTTCAGGCCAAAAAACGCCAACAGCAGCTAGAAATGTCTACTCCATTGCACGCCTAAGCCCTAAACTGATGTGGCTAAAGCTTTTTGCTGTCTAAAGCAAGCACAACATTATCGCCACACTGCAAACGGCTCACTATTACGGGGCTAAAAATGTCGACCCGTATACACATCTCAGAGCCGTTTAATGTACGATAACGGACGACGCTTGCTAGCAAATCGTGGGACTTGCACCTTCATTGGACTTAATGATGTCCTCGGGCAGACTTCCTTTAGACAGCAGTTACAAAACGCTAATCGCTCGGCTCCTGTCGGAGTCACCGCGCGAACTGAAATTCAGACGAGTGTAGCCTGGGCTAAACTTAACACCAATTGAAAAGGGGAGGAGGGGAGAGGGGGTGGGGGTAGCCATAAATAATAAATCATAGAAAAATAAATGAAACATGCCGCAAGACCTTTTTTACATTTCATGCTAGATGAGCTTTACAAGGCGCTTCCATAAGCAAAGCCAAAAGACTAAAATAAACAAATAAAATCACAGGTTACATGAGTGGAGGGGTTAAAATTCTGCGGGTACGTTTTTACGAATCCAGTCAGATATATGTCTGAATATATGAAAGCAGTGTTACAGAAAGAAGACAATATAAAAATTAAAAGGAATGTCAGTCTTTTTTTTTCTCCACACGCCTCTCTATTTTATTTTTTCATCGCTTGGAGTGATTTTAAGGCATTTTGGAGTAGTGAAATCAAAGTGCATATGGCTATTTTGGTGCAAAGTCTTGACACGGTTTTCATAAATTCAGTCATACCGGTATATATATATCAAAGTAAAGGTTAAAGAACTTTCTGACCTTGTCATTATCTCCCCACAAGGTGAGGGTAGGAACATTGATGTCTTCCAAAACATCCTGAAGAAGAAACCTCTGGTCAGGATGAGCTATTTCAGCCAAAACTGTCAGAGATTGAGAATGCAATAAAGAAAAACAACATTATGCTAATAAACTACTTTACACAATATTTTTACTTGGTAACACTTCT
This sequence comes from Micromussa lordhowensis, assembly GCA_964020085.1. NCBI lineage: Eukaryota > Metazoa > Cnidaria > Anthozoa > Scleractinia > Lobophylliidae > Micromussa > Micromussa lordhowensis. Next base: position 5,446,522 of record OZ026596.1, on the reverse strand, counting down.
GAATGTAAATGCAACCGCTTTGTAAACTGCATTGACTGGCAAACTAAAATCCTGTATGTAGAGTCCATGACTGTTCATTCATTGTTAGTATCAAATGTACACATACACAATGAAAATTACCATAAGAGAACTTTCCCCAGGAGAAGAAGTTGCAATGTGCATCTGCAATGTTACTGTAGCAAAATTAATTTGAAACAGTTCATGGCAATAAATTAGCTGACCTTAGCCATGACTGATAAAAATATTATATTTGCACTTTTGTGATGCAAATATAAAACAATCAAAATCTACAGTTTTTAAGGACGAAGGAGGGTGGGCTGGTGCAATGAACTTTCTTAAATTTCCATCAATTTTGTGAATAAATACCCTCAGTGCTAACTGGAAACTTTGTTAGCCTTGCGTTGTTGTTTAAAATCACGACAATGCCCCCACCAACATTTAACCAGTGGGTTGGTACTAGAGGTTATGTTCTGAGTATTGACAGACCGTGGATTAAACACTTTTAGAAAATTCTCAGCTCCGACTATTGCATTTCTAGCTTTTTGATTGGCTAAAAAACTCTGACTATGAGCCAATAGTCAGAGTTTTACGTCATATGGAAAACAATGCGCCAAGTCTAAAAATTTTCCGCACAAAGTTTTCAACTTCAGCCCTCTATAATGGCCGAAATAAAAATCGGCGGCAAAACCTGGTTTGAGAATTTACTAAAACAATTATTCCGTTCACCCTTGTTGGATATGAAGTATTATAACCAACTCGCGCTACGCGCTCGTTGGTTATTTTATCACTTCATATCCAACTCGGGCTCATGGAATAATTGTTATGTAGTTGTGTTCTCATTTTAATCAAACTGAACATTCCTTTCCTTTTACTTATACTGTTTAAAGGTACGATCTTCCCCAGTTTGCTTGACACAAACATCAGTGGTTCTGATTAATTTTTATTTACCATGATATAACAAATATAAAAAAGCAGTTGGAAAGGTGGCAGGACTGGTTAATGCCTTTAAATTCCCTGTAAATATGATTTGTATTAAGACGTATTTCACTCAAGGTTCGAGCAATAAGTGCAAAAATTATTTACTAAAAATTGTGCTCATGGCACGGTCACTTTTTTAACACTGTTTAATGCATCTCACTGTAATTCATTTCTCTAGGTGACCCCGCAATTAAATCTCCAAGCATTCTCGAGAAAATTAATGTAAAACCTTGTAAGAATGCTTAATGCGAGTGTAATTCTGTTTTCAACTAATGCGAAATGTCCGTTTTAACTGAACTATAGATAACTTGAAGTTCATTTTTCCTTCGCGGGGTCAGCTTGAGAACTTAAATCTCAAGAAGACCTTCTTACCTTTATCCAAAATATTACCATGCTAAGAGGGTTTTTTGTAACTTAATTTTTGCCATTATTGCTTGAATGTTGTGCGGAAATCGTCTTAACGTTCTTTATAAAATAACTGAGCTACTACATGCGCCCTCATTGGTAAACATGGTTGTGACTCCCGCATATTTTGAGAATTACTTTATAAAAGCAACAGAGCATTTTTCCACGTTTACAATTAGCCTCATCTAAACACTCAGGGGGCTGGGAGAATTCTTGAAAGTTATGCAATTACGTCTCGGGTTTGCATAACTGTCTCAAATTCTCCCAATCCTCCTCATGTTTAGATGAGGCTATGTTAAACACGGAAAAAGTGCTGTATGGAGTGTATGCACTCACATGACCAGCCACCATATTTGTTTAATGAAACAAAAGAAAGTTTTTGAATTACAAAAGACCTCAACTCCCTCAGGATTGATTTGGGATACCAACATGACCAACTTTTCATTGCTTAGGGACACCAACATGGTGGTTGTGACGTCACATGCGTATGCTCTATTGCTTAAATATCTAAACTTACGATTACTATATTAACTAGTCCAAAATCCAAAATAAATTTTTTATAACAATATTCATTTGGTGGTATGTCAGAAAAAACTGTTCTTTACCTTTTTCATAAAAATCATGTGATTCCTGCCTTGCTGCACACATTATCTTTGCAACAAAGAAAGGCAAGACAACTTTACGATGTGATACTTTTTTCAGCATAAAATAGAAATCTTCAGGTGTTTTAGGCAGCAAGTAGTTCTTTCCACCTCTAGCTATCTCACTCAAGAAATCACTCAGCTTTGGTGCATTTATTCCTGCAGGACACATGAGTACCACTGAAGAGAGTAAAGAAGGGTATCGCGCAGCAAACACACCAGCCACAGATCCACCCATTGATAGACCAACCAAGTGAAACTTTCTTCTATCCAGCCCAATAGCCAACACAAACTGAAAACAAATATTCTACCAGTAAGAAAATAAAGGTAACTATACTATATATTTTAAATTGATACACGGAAAGTTTTTTTACATCATTAGAAAGGGGTTGTTCTTTTTTAGTTTGAAGATCATTATTTTTTATTGAAAATATCACAATTATATTATCTATTGATTACTGGTAGTTAATAAATCCTAAAAGATAGATGCTTGGTCATTCACTGTAAATTTAAAATTTCTGTTCATTTTTACTGTTTTTATGTGAACCCATCCATTACAGCACAGCACTGTTCTGTTTTGTTAAACTTTGAAATCAAAGAGCCTTTTCATAATTTTAGAACTGATTAAACTCTACATACGTCATTGCTCTATACTTCATCAACATCATCATGTTCTTTTCCCCAACTGGGAAATGGGGCACTGCATAAATTTACTACAAAATGGTTATCATTTTAGACAAATTACTGTACATCTCAGTTTCGTTTCTCTCAAGAATTTACTTATCGATCTCTTTCACTGACACAAATTTGTGGACACATCAAAATTGCAAAACATGTTGTTTTTTAAATGTTAGGTTCACAAGGAGGGTTACTTGAAATTCCAGGGGGAAGTGGGGGATTCTCAAAAGCTGGAAATTTTTGGTTGCAGAGGGATGGGGGAATCAAACCAAAAAGCCTTTTCTTGGGAGGATACTTTCTGGAACAACACAATGGCAAAGGTGTAATTAACAATTATTCCACAAGCACGCATTAGATATGAGATGGTAGATAGTTAACGAGGCGTAAAGTGCCGAGTTGGCTATAATCATCTCACATCCAACAAGGGCGAGTGGAATACTTGTTTTATTAAAAACACCCCAAAAATATAGCAAACTTAACTCTTAAAAAAAGCCTTAAAAAAATCATGTGTACACTTACCATATTTGTAGAGCATGGTATAATGGCTCATAGCCCATGATGGCTAAGCCAATGAAAACTCTCAAGTTGCATTATCCAATAATCCAGTTTTTAATTATTTTAATTACACCTTAATCTAGAAATACCTGATGAAGCTTTGCAACTTGAGCAGGAATAGAGTGATCATCATGGTGTTTGCGCGTAGTATAACCA
>OZ026596.1:5435609-5438109 GCA_964020085.1 Micromussa lordhowensis | reverse complement strand
CGTGCACGGATAATTGTTCATTTGACTTTTTCTTCATAAAACAATTCCAAAGTATCTTAAGCAGAATTATGAATATTTTTATTTACGTCGTTGGGGTCTGTTTCGAAAATAATCTTCGCTTTAGCGTATTCCTCTTGAAGCTTTTTTTCTCTTTCATTTCTCTCCCATGCTCTTCTTTTCCAATGCCGAATTGTATGTTTTCTTATATTGTATTTCAACCAGTCCCAGATGTTTCAACTGTCCGACATTTCTTCGCGGCCTTCCGCTGACCAAATCCAGGTCCTTTGATATCGTTAGAATCGTGTACGAGTCCCAGTGAAATTACAGCATGATCTGTTCAATGGATGGAAGTATATCTGTTGTTTTAACTAGATCATATAAGGTAATAAGCCAGTAATCCAAACGACAAAAATCATTGGAGAATTTTGGCTCCATGTAAAACAGCCCGCAGCCTGTCGTTTGGAAGAAAAATCCAACTCGAACGAAACGACCCAGAACGACAGCCCGTGGCCTGTTGTTTGTACAGGTAATCATACGGTTTCGAGTTCAATTTGGAGTTAATTCGCACGAGTGAGTTTTTCAAAAAGCTGAAATTGCACGAGCCGCTTCGGCGAGTGCAATTTCGCCTTTTGAAAAACTCTCAAGTGCAAATTAATTCCAAGTTGAACGAGAAAAACCGTATGATTACCTATTAATAATATGCATGAACAAATTTGCGTGGTGTTTTGAACTTTACGGACTCTGAACTCTCTTCTCAGTTTTGTGCGCGCGCTAAATCTCATTTTAATTATCACGCAATCAAGACAAAATTGAGCCATAACTGCACCATCCAGGGCGCGCTTGATTTGAAAACAAAATTAAAGATTTGATTGGCTATATGTGAACTTCTTTGTTCATTGACCAATCAGAATGCTTGCTTTATTACCTTTTTTTGCATTCAATTACCTCTTTTCTGCACTGTATTAAGGAAAAACTACACTGTTCTCAGCCAGTCAGAATCGAGTAATATTTTCATGTATGTTATTAGGTCTGAAATCATACGCGTGATTTCAAAATCGAGCGAGCGCGCAGCGCGAGTTCGATTTGAAATCACAAGTATGATTTCAGACCAAAATTGCACGACCCGAAGTTCAATTACCACTTTATTAGATCCATTTTTAAATCGCACAATTACAGGAACAAGATTTTGGTCAGTACCAATAATGGCCTTTGTCTTTTATTTTCCTGCAATGTGATTGGTGAGTTTAAAAAAGCCTTAAAATCTGATTGGTTGTTTTGTTTTACTGTCCCATTCTCATTGGCTGAGAAAAAGATGTGATTTACAACAAAAGATAGTGCGATTCGCGAATAAATCGCACCGCTGAGAACTAATCACGTTACAAGTATAACCAGTGATTTCAAAATGGATTTAATAAACCCCGGGTATCCAAACCTCCTTCCAGGATGTGATTTTCTTTGTTTTAACTTGATGAATTATTAATGAGTTTGAGAAGAGTAAGATCCACATGGAGATTCGTACCTTGATTTTAGTACTTAAACTTGCAGCACTCCCCTCTAAAATACCATAAGGGATCAGCCCTTTCAAATCCCAAGGACAGCCCCAAGCGGAACAATTCAAGAAAACCAGTATTTTCTTTTTGTTTTCGATAATCAAGGAGAACGCAGACCTTGGCTCCAATAGCAGTTTATTAAGCGTATATTTGTAATCGGTTACTAACTTATATTTCATTTCTCAGTTCCTAATGTACCATACACCAAGAAACTGAACATAACGTAATCAATCTGTTAGATTCTACTTTCTATCCAGGGTTACTTTGTTGCGCATTTAGTGACAGAAAGCCAGCCAGCCACACCTTGTTAAAGATTGATCGCAAAAGCAAACAAAAAATAAAGGAAAAAGGTAATTAGAAACGAGGTTATGTCTGTTTATAGGCGTGAAACACAGTAACAGCAAGATGAACAAAATAAAAAACCTTACAGGCTAGGTTACACTGAAAACGAACAACTACTGTCGATTTTAAAATGCTGAGATGAGATGATATAAGGCAATGCAATCTGTCAAATCATTCGGTAGCAAGCTTTCTAACGCGCTGGTTATATGGTTATTGCTATGGTGATTTACTTTCAAGAAAGCTACTTTTAAACTATTTTAATTATGTCCCAATCACACAATTTCCCAGGTTCACTTTATACTTATGTGCAGTTTAATCGTATAATTCTATCTTAACTCTTAACGAGGTATGTTATGTGAATCACAGGTTCATATTATCACGATCTTGTCGTAAAAGAAATTTTTGGCATTCGTTTTGTCGGTTGCTCGGCAGGTCTTGGTCTTTGGGTAGCATTCACGGCCATCATAGAACATGAAGGAAACACACCCAGGGTTGCTATTGCAGCGTCTGGCGCACTCTGCCAGGGAAACGAACCCGTGGAGGGACCAGATGTCATTTCCAGGGCAATCACCAGGCCTCATCGCGTATCCACTGGGAATTTTGTCATA
>OZ026596.1:5423109-5430609 GCA_964020085.1 Micromussa lordhowensis | reverse complement strand
TGTTCTCAACTACTACCTACGGGGTAGTGGAGTTAACGTTTTACAACCATCTTATAATGATCTTTATATGCACGACTCGTTTTCTTATATTATTCCGCATATATGGTACAATTTACCATTGTCTAATAAATCTGCTCATTCTATTCAGCAAATTTAGATTACTAATTAAAAATGTAAAGTTCAGTGCATGCCAATCATTAAGATGATCTTAAGCCCAGTTCAGACGTCGTGCTTCTACCGTGCCGAACTAAATTGCAATTTAGCACGACTGTTGTACGGCAGGAAATTTTCTCTGATTCAGACGTCGTGCCAGAGTCGAATCAAATTTAGGGTTTACTGAAGCCTCGCAACAAATCTAACTAACACTCCTCCTAACTCCTCGAGGGAACGTTCCATAGTCAATTCGTTCCAAGTCTTACGGTCACTTCGTTCCAAAAAATAGTCACTTCGTTCCGCAAATAGTCACTTCGTTCCACAAAATAGTCACTTCGTTCCACAGTATATTCACTAAGTTTTACTTTTTAGTTTCTCTTCAGGACTAAGGACTAAGGTATTGTAAGTCTGCCGTTTAATTGATGCAATTTGCCTGACGCTTTATGTACGCCATTTTGAATGTTTGTGGAACCCAGTCTTTAACGTGTTCTGTAAGCTTATTTAGATAACTGTTGGTCATTGCTTTTATTTATTTGGTGGCTCCTAAAGGAGCCGTTTGTTTGTGTATCTGTTTATTAACATTTACTTTTCTCTGGGCCCGTTAAGAGTCCCTGTCCATAAATATGGAACATAACTCGGCAAGGGTCGAAAATTCGATTTCGCTCATATTTTTATGGTAGATAGGCTAGGGTATGACAAAAACTATCTGCCATGCGTCATCGAATTTCAATTTACGGGTTTAGCATGCGCCACATGTCTTGACCTATAAATAGACATGGAGCTGAGAATTTCGACATGTTCTTACCGCGTTAATGTCAAACAACTGTTGTTTGCTTGTTAATTAAAAAAACGTCCCAACTCTGTTCACGCGTGTGGTGCTAGCATAGTTAGTAGAGGGGACTAGCGATAAGATATGCTCACAAATCGCAAGTGTACGATGTGCTCATATGATGGGGGGTTGGGGCGAATATTAAGTTGTATTCGCTGTTATGTTTAACTACTATTTGTTGATGGGTATTTGAATCCCACAACAAGGCGAGTTGTATTCGCTGTTATGTTTAACTACTATTTGTTGATGGGTATTTGAATCCCACAACAAGGCGAGTTGTATTCGCTGTTATGTTCTATGTTCTAACTTCTATTTGCTTATGGAACGAAGTGACTGTTTCGTGGAACGAAGTGACTATTTTTTGGAACGAAGTGACCGTAAGATGGAACGAAATGACTTGGAACGAATTGACTATGGAACGAAGTGACCGGATACCACTTCAACGCATGAAAACCCGCCCACCCACGCGAGAAAACCCACCCAAGGGATGGCTAATCCGACTAGGGCATTAGCCCCTTTCAGAAGGGAAATGATAAAGGCGCTGGGGGAGGATGTTTATCAAAATAAACTTGAACAACAGCACGTGCACAAGGACATAATTCGAAGTTGATAGCACAAGCTACAAGAAAATAGGTCTGCGAACTGAAATCCACAAAAGGGAAACACATTACTGAATAGTACAAACCATGAAGACAAGCGTGCAAAAATTACGAGGAGCTGCATAAACCCGACATTAGCTAGGCAAAGCCCGCATAACAAAAACATCACTGAATAACACAAAGCAAAATACTAGACTGCCAGCAGCCTCTCTTTTCCTCGAAAATCCCGCGCAAGGAAGAAAGCAAGAAGGCAACCCAGGCTAGCATGTTGTGAGCATGCGAGCGTGATATTTGAAGCCGCGAGTAGAGGGAATAACTCGAAAACCGCAAGGTTTATTTATCCCCCTGGCTCGACTTTAAACATATCTATTTCCTAAGTTATTGTAGTTTTAATTTTCTCTACAAATGTGTTTTTAGTGTCCAGAGCAAATGAGGCATTATAATAAAGTATTGAGAGTAGCGCGAGAAAGTATTAATTACGCTCGCACGTTCACTTGTTTCGCGTTCCTCCCCACGAATTTTCGAGGAAAAGAGATTGCTCGCAGTCTAGCAAGCGCGCAAACTTAAGGGAGCCTAGGGAAAAGCACTGCGCAAACCCAATGTTTGAATTTTCGAGATTTGGCAGGCCAAATCTTGAATTTCCTAATCTTAAATTTTCAAGATATGGCAGGCCAAATCTTGGATTTCGGAATTATAAATTTTCAATTTTATTTTGGTAGGTTTACATTGAAACCCAGCAATCAGGGGTATTTGATGGAAGAGAGCACCATGGATGGGTATCTTGGTCCCGGTCAGAGATGCTAACAAAAATCATCCAACAGTAGGCCAGAAAAAGACCACCCCACTGCAGGCAAGGACATGACGCACATAAAACTTCACTAACTTACTATTAAAAAAGTCTATTGACTAAGAATGCTTTAACAGTCCTAAGATAGATGAATCTCGAAGAACGTAGGAAATGTCATCGATGTATATATGCATACAAATGTATTAATGGACAATTAGAACATTCTTTGGACATTGTTAGAAAGAGTGACATGCACTCCTACAATACTCGCAACAAAGATACTATAACGCTCCCCAAAATCAAACACAATTGGGGAAAACATCGTTCGCGGTATCACTGTTTTAAAGACTTTAATGACTCAGAGCAAACTATAAGAAAATCAGCAAGTCTTTTTTGTACCTTTTATAATTAATTTAATTAAATTTTTATTATTTGTTTCTAATTTTTAATTTTTTAACTTTTTAATTTTAATTTAAATTTTTTTTTGTAGTGCATATACTGTGAATATTGCTGTGAATATTATATATATTCTGACTTTGCTTTATATTCCTAGATTTTAATTGTATTCTAACGTAATATATATCTAATATTAGGACCTCTATGTAAACCACTTTTAGTGATGGAGCTCCTAATAAAAGATTGTTATTATTATTACTGCAGGTCAAGCAACCAGAATAATCAAACATTACTTCATATTTGACAGAATTGTGAATGTTGTAGTGGACTTTTAATCAACGAAGAGACTTTGTGGTGCCTATCATAACAAGTGTGCACCTCATTAGGGTTCAATCCTAGACATAATTGCTTGAACCCCCCCTCCCCCTTCACAAAAATTAACATGTCTAATTTCAACTTATGAATAAAGGAGGCAACACTGTATGTTTGAACAGTAATAGGTGTTGCTCTCTATAAGCATCACCTATTGATTTATTTTTAATGAAAATTTGTAACAAAAAATCTTAAGAGTTCCTAGTCTTACAATGCTTGTAGTCCTTTCATGTGACACTGTTATGCTACCTACTTCTACTTCATTACAAGTTGTCAGTACATCAAATTAATGGAATAATCTCAAGACCCTGCTTGTCTGTTTAGTTTATGGACAGAATCTCTATTTCAAACAGGAGATCAGCATTTCCAGGAATTGTGTGCACAGTTAAGGAGTATAAACGATTATTATGTACTAAACAATCACCTGTCTATACTTTTCAGCGGTATAATTTAAGCATTTTTATCTCTCATTGGTTGTTCCCTGTTCTTGTTAAATGACAGAGAATATTTGGTTATTATGACTGGCTGATTGTCCTGATTGTAGGCAACTTTATCATTAATTTCCCATTTACATGGCAGGCATTTTCTTCCCCTCCTTACCCCTCCCCCCCTTCCTAAGCCTTTGCATACCTCCCAAGATTTTCAGTTACTTTTCATGTGCTTGGAAAGGAAATAACATCAGAATTATTGTTCACTGGACATTCTTGACATCAAGGGGAAGTTGTCAGTGGCATATTCAAGTGACGTTACTTACAGGCTCCAAACATGATACATAGGCACACAATTAGTCTCGCTGCTTGGCTGAATTACTATGAATTTGCCACATCCCCAAAATAATGATAATAATAATAATAGAAATAAATATAATAATAATAGACATACAGAGAATGTGGCATATGAAAACAATAGTGATCCCTGTAGTTGTTGGTGCGCTTGGAACAGTAAAGAAGGGGATGATAGAAAACATCGAAGAAAGTATCCAAGAGAGCTAATGTGACAGAAATCCAAAAGATCTGCATGTTGGGATCTGCACGAATCCTCAGAAAGGATCGTGATAAACAAATCGGACTCCCGCTGCGTGGTCGTCCGATTTTGTTATCACTCGTATGATTACAGACCGAATTGGACTCCACTCAGTCCTATTACCATTACTAATAACAATAATAACAATAATAATAATGGCACAGCAATGGCAACAAAAACGGCCACCATAAGTATCAAGATTATAGGTTGGTTTCCAAAGCAAGTTTTGAGCAGATGAACAAAGTAATCTTCTGGGATAATGATGAGTAAGTAAGTCAATCAGATACATAGGAGCTTGTTTGTGTAGCATTTTAAATGTAATCAGTAGAAATAGAATAAGAATGAGAATATGATAGACCACAGGCGGCCCAGACGTGCTGTTAGTGAAATTAATTTATAAACAACAGAGCCGAATATGTATGTGAAGTTACAAGCAAAATTAACTGCAAAGGAGTCAAAATATTTATCAAATAATTCAAAATAAATGTTGGTTTGCCCTAATACATTTGTCTATTTCTTTGTCCTGGTCAATATCTGGTCTATTTTACTGCATTTTCTCAGTTAGTTCGCTTGCCATCATGGCTGCGTGGGAGCTATTATCTGAAAATTAAATTAAGGGTCCAAAGAGTGTTTAAAACTTTCACTGCATATAAAATTTTACAATTAGGAGCCATTAATCGATCGGCTCCAACTCAATGTTAAATTGAGACCTTTTTTTCTAACAGCGGGAGTTTCAAATTAAGCGTACAATAGTTATAAATTTACCTTACCATAATTTCCACTCATTTGTATACCCAAGCGATTTTGCCTTTTTCCTGGGTGGAAAATCCTCGTCTTGCCTAGCCACTTTTGATAACATCTCGGAAACCGAGGGAAGAAAACAATTCCGAAAAGAACTGTCGTTTAATTTCGGGGAAAAGCTCTAAAACAGATCAACGAACTTACACGCACGGACAGTGAAATTGTAACAGACGTTGGAGATTTAAACTTAAAACTGGTCGCACAAAATGTTCTTCTTTTCCCGCGTTAGGGCCAAAGCGATCGCGGTTTCCGGTCGGGTCAAATCAAACGCAGTAGTCCCTCTCACCGTGTCGATCGAACGAGTCTCAAATAGTACGGTCCCTCCCTTGGCAAGTGTTATTTTGTCGGGCGGGCGCGGTCGCTAAGCTTGAAATTCAAAATGTGTAGTAAAACCGTCGGGTACACGGTTCATGGCGGAGCGAAAAGGTCAAGTATATGCTGATAAATGAGTGGCTCTCGTGCAGTTCCGATGGGTTTGGGAAGCCAGCGAGCACTATCCAGGAAACCACGGAATATATGGTTCAGTTGATCGTAATTTGGAGCGGATCTGTCGATTATTCGGGAATTTATTGAGCTAGCCTGCCTTTACTTCTTTTATAGTGGAAGATACCTCATATTGTAAAAAGCGAAAAAATGCCGTTTAAACCAGCCAGGATGAACAAGGAGGCATTCAGCTAAAGGTATGCAGGTTGTGTCTTACAATATTTCGATTTTTAAACACTCTTTGGACCCTTAATATAATTTTAAGATAATAGCTCCCACGCAGCCATGATGGCAAGCGAACTAACTGAGAAAATGCAGTAAAATAGACCAGATATTGACCAGGACAAAGAAATAGACAAATGTATTAGGGCAAACCAACATTTATTTTGAATTATTTGATAAATATTTTGACTCCTTTGCAGTTAATTTTGCTTGTAACTTCACATACATATTCGGCTCTGTTGTTTATAAATTAATTTCACTAACAGCACGTCTGGGCCGCCTGTGGATAGACTAGAATTAAATAGCTAAATGAAGCACACCAATAGCCTCCCCTACACCTTCCAGCTGATTATCTGGCTCACCAATATGCATTGCTCATGTTGCAAAATAAAAATACCACATGCAAGAACTCATTTCACGATATGCAATGTTCATGTCTCACAAAAAAAAAACAATACAAGATACAAGTAGAACTCAATCTCAATTACATGTAAGAATAATTATTTTAACTGAAAGGATATCCCCAAGCTGGAAAACCACGTTCACCATAACCCTTTGCAGATGGGATAGTGAGTTTCGCTATTTCACCTTGACTCATTGACATGCATCCTTCATCCCAACCTGAACATGAAAATAAAACACTTTATTATATAGCTTGTGTTTGTAGCCGATATAACGCTCACTATGATTGGCTACCTCTAGGGTAGCATTGTTTTGTAATACCCACAAGCTCAATCACAGGAAAATCTCAAATCTCAGCCTTGCCATATTGACCTGGCTATTGCTCAGTCAATAAGGCAAGGTCTCAGTTTGAGATTTTTCCGTAAAGACCTCACTCGCAGTTAATAAGTAGTTGATATAAATACACTGATTAACAGGGCATACAAAGGCTGAAATAAGAGTTGTCTACCTTCCTGTACTCACTGCATCCTCCAGCAAGGAAGGAATTTAAAATTCTAACATGACATTTCTCAGATGATCTCCACAATGCTTTATTTTGTACTTCGGATCAATTAAAAAATAAAACAATACAAAACAAACAATAATAATAACATTAATAATAATAATATATTAAAAACAAAAACAATTAAACGGCCATTGTCACGACAAAGTGCATGTGCAGTCTTGATTGACACCAATTTTTTTAACCAATGGAAATACTATCACGTGTACCACAAATTTGCCACAGGTCAGCTTTCACATGCCTTTCAAAAACCTCTTTATCTGCCGGCTTTTGACCTTTTGTATGTAAAAAATATTTTTTCTGTTTATGTTGTGTGAAGGCCGTGTCCATTGAATACGAGCACATAAGCTTTAATTTCTTCCGACTTGCATGCACATCTGCAGCTATTTAAAGTTTCCAATGTTCATTCTCCCATCTTTTTGTTGTTGTTCTTTCTTTTTTCTTTAGAAACAAGACAGCTACGTTGAGAAAGTAGTATTTTGTCAGTTACTGCTTTGAAAACCTCCTCTTGAGGACATATTTCTCAATGGCATTCAACTCAAAACACAAAATATGCTGTTTAAATTTTTCATGGATGACCAAACAGTTCTTCAATATCAGCATTGCTATTTTCACACGCCTCACAATCGGAAAAGGATTTTTTCCCACAAATATCAACTTTGAAAATGTTCTGTTGGATAAGAAATCAAACAATGAAATTGCCGCACATGTGCAGGGTGTCAATGCCCTTTAACCAAATATTTAAAATAAGCAACAACTACTAAACCACTACACCCAAATCTCTATAATACTGAATTGAGAGTACAAAGAGAAAGAACCATTTCCTTAGAATACATAAGTAGTGAAAACTAACTGATGGATTGCTTCAATT
>OZ026596.1:5403109-5420609 GCA_964020085.1 Micromussa lordhowensis | reverse complement strand
GCCAAGCGAAGACTTGGAGAGCGGAGAGTCAAGAACATGCCGAGAAAAATCTGCGAGGATTTGTACTCTCACATGAAATCTAATGCACAATTAACGCGCGTGCCTTTTTCTCGTCTGTAGATCTTGTGACGTATATGTCGATCAGCAAAGTTTTGGTTAAAACATGATCGTCCAATGCGACCACCGCCAAAATTTGGAACTTGCGAAATTTTTGCCAATTTTTTGCTCGCTAAAAATTGGAAGTAAACAAAATTGGCTCTAGTGCGACCTGGCCCATAGCCAATAAATCATGCCATTTAAAACCAAAATTACCATCAAAATTGCAACACGATCCATGCATCTTTCAAACATTGATTATGTTATATTTATCTAATAATACTCAAGAAATAGAAAACATGTACCGTGTTTCTATCGAGTTATAGAAACACAAGTGAAAGTTTGGGAGAATGAGAAATTCTGTGGGAACACGAACCACAGGCGAGTGACAGCTTTTTTGAGTTCTGCCAAACTTTCACGAGTGTTTCTATAACAAGTAGAGTCGAATTTTGAGCTTGGGAAGCCTGTGAATGAACTGGGTTCGATTCTGGCTTCTAAAATTGTCTTTTTGTTTCCTTGTTTAGAGAAAAAAACTTAAGTGTCCGGAGCCATTCTCGCAATTAACGCCATGTGTCTACACTTGAATTTCGCATGTGAGATTTATTACATAATCCGTCATCGAACGTTTTCAAACTCTGGATCGAAACCTCACACATGCGCAACTGATGATAGTGGCCCTTTAAACGTTAGATTTGTCCTTTTTGGAAAATTAACTATTAACAGCCCTGTACCATAATTAGATATTTTTTTATAAAAACCGACGACTTCCGAACATCACCGACGGTTGCAGAAGATTCCCGAGGATGTTCTGATGACTTTTGAGGGTCGCCAAATGTTGCCAAATCCCGAGACAAACTAAGAAATGAAATAATTGATTGAAAGGCATAGCTTTTAGAGGTCAAGGTTCGCAGAAATATTTGAAAATACAAGTCACGCAAATTTTTGCACGATGCAGGAAGTTCAGTGAAATTCGAACAAGTTTATAATCTGTCATAGTGATTGGGAAATACATACCTCCAAAACTTTTTTGGGGGATTTGTATTTAAAGATCCAGTGCAATGTACTGTTATTGTCGCGCCTGCCTGGGGTGTAGGACCGCTCCCAGCTCTTAACATTTCTTTCTTAACAACACCCGCCATCTTGACAGTGCAGATTATATTTCCCAGCATTCGTTGCTGCTGCAACAATTTCGTTTCCAGTGGCCGCTCGTGTCCCACATTCCAGGGAGAAAACGGGAGTTGGGTACGGCTGTGTACCATTGCAGTTATGTCCTATGTAGCAGACATGTCCTCTGACGTAATGGGATATACTGAGCCAATCATATCATGTGTTCTATCTGATAACACGCAACATAAGACTGGTAACTAATCTCCGTGGCAGTTCGGTCTTCGAGTAAAACTGAGTTTTCGAGGGGTAGGGCACGAGAGCAATATTTGACTTTGTATTTATGTTTTGACTCTCAACGGAAACATACAGCAGCTTTTGGCAAGAATTGGATTTAACTTACAAGATTTCGGTCGCAAATTGATCGCTTAGTATATTTTTAGTTTCAAATTCATCATGAATGCTCGATGGAAAATTTCAAAACAGTGGTTGCTCTCTGGTTTGCGAACTGCGTGTTCCAGGCCAGCCACGTTTAAACTCCGTGCTTCGATTATCCTCAAATCATTCAGATCGTTTAATGATATTACAAGGGCAAAACAAAATCTCTGAGGAGCAGCGTAACCAATCTTAGTTTCGGTGCTGTAAAACTACCACTCAATCTGCGCAATATTTCTCTATTCCCAATCTTGTCACTCGCACGCCGGTTCGCGACTGAAAGCCTTCCTCTCATAACATGTTTGTTGAAGCTGACTGAACCTTTTTGGGTAAGCCTTCCTCGTGGATTTTTTGCATCGAACATTTATTACAGGAACTTTCTTGCTGATTATATTTTATGGCCGGAGTACTTTCTAACTGTTCCTAGTTCGCTTTGCTTTATAAAACAGCAGTAGTATTCGAAACACCACATAGCGCTTTGTGGCCTTTTCAAAACACCACAAAGCGCTTTGTGGCTTATTCAAAACACCACAAAGCGCTTTGTGGCTTACTTAAAACGCCACAGAGCGCTTTGTGGCGTTTTATTTTGGGATTTAACTTTGAAAACTGGATGGCTCGTTGACTCGCAGATATCTCACAGCTATTTTCCGAATTAATTTGGTTTCTCCGATATTTTACACCACAAAGCGCTTTGTGGCCTATTCAAAACACCACAAAGCGCTTTGTGGCCTATTCAAAACACCACAAAGCGCTTTGTGGCCTATTCAAAACACCACAAAGCGCTTTATGGCCTATTCAAAACACCACAAAGCGCTAGAGGTAAGGAGAGGGGTATATCGAAAGGTTTTACTTGTTCCATTGAGAACCCGAATACCCAACACTCCTAGAAATGTTAACCAAGTATAAGGAGCGTCTAAAAAGGCCCGGTTCAGACGCCGATCTTTTCATGAGCCGAACCTAATTGATTGAATTAAGTTCATGAAAAGTTCGGCGTCTGAATCAATTAAGAACGGCTATTTCAATTTGGAACGGCTCAGCCGTTCTTTTCGCCTGGCTTGGCCGGGAATTTCGCCTTTGGAACGCCTTTGGAACTACTTTGATTCAGACGCCGAACTTTTCATGAGCCGATCCTAATGCATAAATTATTATAACGTATTTTGCCAGCAGTTTAGGTTCTCGTTTTTTTTACAAGCAGTTTTGGTTCAAACTGAATTCAGTTCGGCGAATTAAGTTCGACGTCTGAATCAACAGGCGTGCTTTTGTTAATTTGGGTCGGTCCAAATTTGAATTAAGTTCGGCTCATGAAAAGATCGGCGTCTGAACCGGGCCTTTAAGATGGTAAGGGAAACAATGTTTAGGACCATGATGCACAATCCTCATAAGTGCACATCTCTAAAGCTTTCCCGTAAAGTGTTTTTAAAATGAACTGAATTGAATCCATTTTGTGTTGCTATGGGTGTTGCTATGTATGATGTAGCTACCAGTGTGCAGATTTTTTAACTTTAATGTTAATCAAGGAGTAATCAGAGCGAAATCGTTTCAAAATACGCTTTGCAAATGGTCAGGCATGTTGAATCTTTATGTTCCAAAATGGCTTTTTAGGCAAAAATTAAATTTGAGGGTAGAGGACCACCGTAAGCAAAGGATCGAAATCATGACGGTGACAGTGTTTGGATATCTGATCTTAATTAGCGTAGATTTTTACGATTTTATTTCTCCGTTTTCTCCTTAATTTTAGTTTCGATTGAGAAGATATATTTAACACTCACGACAGTATTTGACCACATTTCCAAAAACCTCAAAGTTCGTCAAAAATACTCTGCTGTGCGTGGTATTTTCAGCTCTCGGTGTTTGGAAATGTGGTCAAACACGCTCTTTTGTGTTTGATATATTACACTGATATGGGTATTTTTTTTTTTACAAGTCATGGATCTCGCCATGACAACTCGACCAATGTTTTACCAACACGGGCGTCGTACTAGTTCAATGACATAATTCAGTTATGACATTGAAAAAGATTACAAATCTTTTTTATGGCTAGACTGGAACATATACAACTAGTGTTTGATGAAAGAAATATCACCGAATCTCCAATAGAAGACTTAATTCCCTTAAAAGTCAGAAACTACTAACAATTTGCATACCCAGGATCGGCTGGAACTAGCTCAAACGGTTGCCTGTTATTAACCGGGAGAAGCAATGAAATGAAAGCAGAAGAAAGGGTCGAAAATTAGGAGTTTAGTGATATCTCAACAACATATCACTTTTTTAAGTTGAAGAATCTTAGAAGGCTACGATATGTTCATTGATTTATAGCTCTATTGTTAGTCCTTGTTTGTAGGCACACCGCTCTGGAAAAGGGGGGCATTGCACATGGAATGAAACTTACGTCGGACACTGATATGGGTACTTTTTTTTACAAGTCTATGGATCTCGTCATAACATTATAAAAAGAACTCGACCAATGTTTTACAAACACGGACCTCACACTAGTGCAATAACACTGATAATTCGGTTATGGCAATGAAGATTACAAATCTTTTTTTTATTTATGGCTAGACTGGAACATATACAACTGGTGTTTTCATGAATAGGTTAATCACCAATACCACTATCAACTGGAATCCTATAGATCTTTTACAAACGGGCGAACCATAGCAATCCTTACTCAGTTATGACCTTGAATTAATTGGCTTGAATTAGCACAGCATTTCTCGTTCTCCCAAACTTTCACTTGTGTTTCTATAACTCGATAGAAACACGGTACACGTTTTCTATTCCTTAAATAATCTTGAGATTTGTATTGTTGCAACGGCAAAATAACCAAAGTTAGAATTACTTTTTGACAGGTAATTGCCTTTTGGACATACTAATATAACACGTATCACTGCATTTACAGTGGTGCTCTTCTAACACAGACCACCAAACTAATATTTTTTCATTATTTTTTGACATCTTTTCAACAACTTCCTCATAGCGTCCATTCTCAGCCAGCAAATCCTAAATTATGAGAGGCGTAGTAGTCGATTGACTGACAGGTTACATGGTGCTTGATATTTTCAGCGTACCTAGTGCATTTTGATTAGCTAATTTAACCAGAAAATGAAGGGAGGTGATCACAGTTAGTCATGCACGACTGTGACTGGGTTCTTATAACAAAGATGAAATGTTCTGTGACCGTCTTTTGTTCCTTAAATCTCGATCCAACAAAACTATTCACTACAACAGAATGATTTATGGTTCATTTAGCAAAAAAAAACGGTAATGACATATTTTTTCAGCCTTTTGGCGGGGGCTAATTTGAAGAAGCTGTTGTAAATTATGCAGAGCAATAAAAACAATTTCAGACTCATCCTTTACTTACTTAATTATAAATTATTAATACATCTATGGAAGAAATACTGATAAAATTGAAAAATATCTATAAAATAAAGACTGATTGTTCTACATCACTGGCACTAAACTCGTCCTCTATAAACTTTCTGTAGAGGTCCTCATCAGCATTGTATTGTTCTTCTTGCCCTTCCTCTTCTTCTTCTTGATCCTCTTGTCCTTCTTCATCATTATCAGCTTCTTCTAACTCCTCTTCTTCCTCCTCATCAATAATGTGATCTAATGCCTCTAGGTATGGTTTGGCCAGACTATTTTAAAAATATGGCAAGGGATTTACATCATTAATAAACAACACAATATTGTGGTAAACTGACACTTACTGTGAAGGGGCCCCTTTCTTGAAACTTCGTGGCTACTCAAGGGCTTAATTTTAATTGGGTTACAAAATTACATGTAACTTGCATTTGGGATTGCATCACTGTGCTCTATTTTGCATCCGGTAGTTTCTCTGTTGTGTTGTTTGCAATATTAATCCCGATATCACATATATGAGAAGAATGGTGCAACAGGGCTCTAACCCAAGCAATTTTGCAAGGCCAACGCTCATGAGTAGAAAACAAGACCTACTGTCCAGTGTGTGCTTCCTATAAACATCAATGGATGTTCTTTTCAGAGAAATGTCCAGTTAATGGACCGTGTCATCTTCAAATTAGTTGACTGTAAAACATGTCGGATTTATTTGGTTCGTCCATCAGCAGTATATCGTTTTAATAACATTCATAAAACTACTCAGTAATATTGGCCACTATCAAGCATTTTACGAAGAATATCATTTTTGAGTTCTATAATTAAAAAAGGAGGCTTGATGAAGAACCCAACAAAATGGAATCAATTTGCTTGTTGAGTTTTCTTTCACTTAATTTGGTGTTAAACAATTTATCATCATTAACTCCAAACAAAACAATCTGAACAACTGTCAGGGCTTGAAACTGCCTGTTCCTATAAAGCACAGCCACAGCTTAAAATCTTTTAAGAATGCTATTTTTAAGTCCATCAAGGATCTTTATGGGGGGCTAGACCATTTATATTGTGATATCTTTTACTTTCCTTAGATAGTCTTTTTAACTTTTAATATTTGTACTTGTATTTGTACTTTCATACACCATAAGACTTTAAATCTCCTCAGAAAACCTATTCACAGATCTTCACGCATTCCACTGTCGTACACTAAAATGTTGATGAAAATAAAAATATCATTAAATCCCAAAATACTAATTCATCCACACAGCAGAGTAATGACCATTTCCTCTTAGAGTGCAAATGAGTTGTTTTCCTCTCGCAACCACACGGGAGAGTAATACCCAATTCCTCTTAGAGTGAAAACAAGTTGTTTTCCTTACACATCTACACAGAAGAGTACCATATGTGGGTGGTGTTGGTGTATTGAGTTGTGTTTGACAAACCTTTTTAGTTTTTATGTTTCCGCATTAGCAATGTAAAGGGACTGTTTTTTAACTGTTTAATACCTCCCTCATTAAATGTATGATGCATGGAAACTATGATCAGGATGGCCCTTGCTGCTACTTGAATTTTTCGGTAATTTTGAAAAGCCAAGCCCCACTGTTTGTCATATTGTAACAAAAGGATAACACCATTTATTCTTAACTGGCACTGTGCAATCACTTCTTTCTTCCTTAAGATTTGGAAATCCCATCTACTAAACACTCCCAATGCTAAATTTTTAAACTTAATAGCAGGGATGAAAAGGAATTAAAAATTAGAAACTGGCTAATTTATCCAGGCTCACAGAAGATGTGTTTTCAAAAGTAATAGCCAAAACTATTAGTTTGCTTTCTCTAACACATTTGGTTTGCAATGTTCTTCTTGGTATTGCTGTCCAGACAATTTGTGTCTAAGAAAAAATTCATTACAACTTAACAAGATATTGAACCATGATATACTGTATAGGCATTTAAACCTTAAAATTCTTGAAAGTGCTGCCATTACGATTAACACCCATTTACATACGTGCAAAAAAGGAATAATCATTTTGGCTAGACAATATCAACACATGGCAACTGATACACATATAGTTAAGGTTGATGCTCACCATCCCTAGCCTCTTTTCTACTAAGACTTTCTTCGCTTTGTGTATTCCTTCCCTCGTCCAACTCTTGATCATCATCCATTAACACTAAAACAGAAATTCAAAGATTTTTTTTTAACACAAAATCACATGAATGCAATATTTTATATATTAAGTTAGACTGACTGTTCTAAAGTAACATACAGGCTTGTAGAATAAAAGCAGTACACCAGTAAAGGGAAATTTACAAGAAAACAAAATTCACTAAGAAACAACTGCAAGAGCACAATGTACGACTATCTTATTAAGACCTAGGTTTTTAAGTAACGCTAGGATAGCAAAAACAATAGGGCCATGGCAACAGAAGCTATTAGTAGCTGATGAGCAGAAATGTGATAATTAAATTAATCTGAGCTCCTTTATTGGCTAAATCGCTAATAGCGCAACATTCAAATGGTTTAATTTACAAAAATTGGGGTATCTAGAGGTGAATTCCCTAGCTAAAATTAACAGGATATCTTTGTTATCACATATCATACTTGGCTACGACGTATGAAGAAAATTGTATGTGAGGAACTTTACAATGTATCTTTTTGAGAACTAGTACTGCCAGACTTAACGCTTTATTTTGTCTTCTTTTCGCCATAATCCTGACATATTTATAATTATCAACAGCATTTTATTGTCTTGGTTTCATTCTGGTGCATAAATGGGGTGGCCGTACCCAGGCTACAAAACCAAATCTTTCACAAAAACAAAGTAGCAACTTAGTTTGGTATACACCAGCTTACAGCAAGCAACATCTCAGAATAGATCTTCACCTTCATCTTTGCAGTGTCCAAAAAAAGATTAATATTTTATTTAGTTCATAAATAGAAAAGTCTTGGAAAGAATCTGACAAGAAATCAACTCATCTTGAAACCAGTGAATAAATGCTGATATTGTTTGAGCCGAGCCCAAAATATCTTGTGATATAAGCAAACATCTTGAGCTGGCAATGTTACAACCACCCTCACAAACAGTGCTGTCTTTCTGAAGCCTTTCGCCATTAGAAACAACAACGAAAGTACCAAAAATATGAATAAATTATCCAAAAGATAACAAGAATGGAAATGTTCCTCAGATAAGAGCTGGCACAAAGAGATAATGGCAAAGCCACCTAATGAAGACATGACAAGGCACTGGCATGTACATATCCCTGTTATGTGCTAATTAAACCAGCTGCAGAGAAATGGACACCTGGCAAGCACTTCTTGAAGCAGCATCACATGATGACTGTGTACAGTCACTATGTCTACAAAACATTGCTTTGTAACAAACAGCTTAAAGGATGGCAGTCGGCAACAGCAGAAAAGAAGAAAAGGAGGGCAAACAACCCTAACCTTTACTGCTTAATTAAGGTGATTCTTTAGCACACACAGAATTTTGCACTTATTCAGTGGCATGCAAAATAAGAGCTTAAAATCCACAACTCGAGGAACGCTTTGATTCTTTGATTATTTTAGATTCTTTACCATAAGTTGTTTATTATGTTGTTCCTTATGCTCAGAATTTCATGCCTGTCAAAGTTCATCTTTAAATATTACTTAAAAAACTGTACCTTCCAGCCACTACAAAATGTATTGTGGAGTGATGAAATAGTGTAATCTCGTTCCCAGATCTCTTGTGCACAAGAGATCTGGGAACAAGATATGAATAGAACTGGCAAAATAGGGTAAGACTGGTAGATAAAATATCTTTTGCAAGCATGGTGACCTACCTTCTAAATTTATTTTTAGAGACTGCGCTTGGTAGGGAAAGTTCAGGAAACGGTATTATACGGATGTGTCCAGGAGCTTACTTTAAGGTGGCTCAAAACAGTTCTCTGTTTTTTTAGACTTATAGAACTAGGTGTGATTTTTCAACTCTCCACTGTTCCTTTCATTGTGTTTAAGTCACAAATATAGGTAGCACTGTCCTGTTGCATAGCAAGTGACCCCATATTTTTTTGATAACAATCTTTTCATTACACAATGAAGTAGAAACAGGGAAAATAAGAAAAAAAATTTGCTTACATTAAAAACAATGGAAATTTCCAATTTGGGAAAATTCCACTCCACAGTGTTCGCTAATCCTGGGTTAGCTTCATCGGGCTTTTTCGGGCCCGTAAAGCCATTTTTACTTCATCTGTATCTGAAAACGGAGAAGTGTACACACCTGAAATTTTGTTTGTGAAGAGAACCTCTGTTTATGTTAAAAATATGTGAATAAAACAGCTCTGTTATAGCAATATTCAAGGAAGCAAATTCAAGGTTCAGTGTTTGTATTTAGACAGGTTTTCTCCCAGTTAATTTGACTTGTTAACGGGAAATCTCATAAGCTGGGATATTATCACGAAGAAAAAGCAAAAAAATGAATTTGGGCTAAAGAAACTCGCTTATACAGTTCCGTTTCTCATAAATCGATTTCTTGTCTCTATTTTTAGTTAGCGGCGACTTCAAGCTTCATGCATGACTGGTCACGCCGCTCAATATTGAGCCAATCACGAGTCCTGTTATATGAAAATTACATAATTTACACTAATTTATGCATTAGGTTCGGCACATGATAAGAGCGCCGTATGAATCAGCCGCCGCTCCAATGTCGCATATTGCGACAGACCCTGCCGAATTTAATGTCGTTTGCCGCTCCAAATCTAACTTGCAGAACCAAACTGATTCAAACGCCGCTCTTCTGCCATACTTGACTCATCAGTTAGGTTCGGTGCATGAATGGAGTGGCGTTTGGAATGGGCCTCAGGCATCCAACCAAAACATTACTGTTTTGAGCCACCTTATGCATACTTAAAATTGGAAGAAATCATTGCCATTACTGAATGAAGCAAAGAGATAAAGAACAAAATCAAGGGTCGAAAGTTCAAACTCTCACAAGAATGGTATACTTAATTTCTTGACATCCTGAACTTAATTCAAATTTCTTGAACTGTAAACAATGTCCATCCTTGCAATCCTACGGAGCCCTGTTAGTGCCATACACGCGTGCGTACAGCTTCATATTGAGGATGTACACTTTCTTACCTCTGGCGCGACTTTTTTTGGTTTGGCGCGACTTTTTTTGTCTGGCGCGACTTTTTTTGTCTGGCGCGACTTTTTTTGTCTGGCGCGACTTTTTTTGTTTGGCGCGACTTTTTTTGTCTGGCGCGACTTTTTTTTTCTGGCGCGACTTTTTTTGTCTGGCGCGGTTATTTTTTGTTTGGCGCGACTTTTTTGTCTGGCGCGACTTTTTTTTGTTTGGCGCGACTTTTTTTGCTGGCGCGACTTTTTTTCTCTAGCGCTCATTTGTAAACCGCTGCTAGATTTATTGCGGGCGCAGGTTACGAACACGTGTAGTTGTGAGCAAGATGGCTGACTCGGCGGACTCCGATCTAGAGAAGGTAAGTAACATTTAATTTAGGTCTGGATACTGCCGTATTCGTAAAACGAATTACAAGAATGAATAGCGGGAAGGTAGCTAGTTTTATTGTTTCGCTGTTTTCTGTGTTGACAGTGTAAATTGTCGGTCGAAAAACACAAAACCATGTTATGCTCGAAAACCACTACAGGCAGAACAATCTTGATTCTTACTTTAGTTTAAGCCGACAAGAAATTTCAAGTACAGTAATACTGTTAATAAATATCTTGTTCTGTATTAGGGACAAAAATTAAGCAAAAAATCGTTTTCACTCAAGAACACGTCTCAACCGACGCGTATTAATTATCATTTATTGGCGCTAGGTCTTTTAAGCCTGCTGGGAGAAGCCGCTGTCCTAAGTCCCTCATCACTCAAGTAAATCGACATGGCGGATAATGACCTTCGTAATCATATGATTGAGGAATATTTCCATTTGGGCTTCAATTATGAGGAAATCATTGATTGCCTCTTTTTAAATAATGGCATACCTTTAAGTCTACGACAGCTTAAAAGAATCTTAGCAAAAAAAAACCTCGGACGGCGACGTTTCAGCAACCTTGATGAGATAGCAGACGCCATGGAAGAGGAGCTAAAAGGAAGTGGAAGCATTATCGGATACAGATCTATGTGGCAGAGATTAGTTGTTGACCATAAATTGTCTGTTAGCAAGGAATTTGTGAGGAATGCGTTAAGAATAATGGACCCAGAAGGGGTACAAAGGCGCTCAACGCATAGACTCCAAAGGCGCCAATATCACGCAAAGGGTCCAAATTTTATTTGGCACCTGGACGGATACGATAAACTGAAACCTTATGGATTTTGTATACACGGTTGCATTGACGGATATTCGAGAAAAATCATGTGGCTTGAAGTTGGGCGTACGAATAATCATCCTGGTGTTATAGCAAGCTATTTTATTAACTGTGTACAAAATGTTGGAGGAACCGCCAGTGTAATTCGTGGAGACATGGGGACAGAAAATGTGAGAATCGCTGCTATTCAACGTTATCTCCGGCATGAAGAAGGAGATAGTTGGTCAGGAGAGAAAAGCTTTCTTTATGGAAGATCAGTCTCCAATCAGAGAATAGAAGCATGGTGGGGGCAACTGCGAAGAGGAGCTTCTGATTGGTGGATTACTCATTTTAAAGATTTGAGGGACAGAGGACTATACTGTGATGCAAATGCTGTGCATGAAGAATGTCTACTGTTTTGTTACATGGCAATTATCCGCGAGGAACTCCAAAGAGTGGCTCGACTGTGGAACCTGCATCGGATTCGACCCTCAACAAGGAACAACAGTTCTCCCCATGGTCGACCTTGTCTCTTGTACTATCATCCTGAAATGACAGGAGCCACAGATTGCAAGCATGATGTTGACATTGACGACTTAGATGTTGCTAGAGATATGGGTTGTGATGACCTGCCTCTGGATTCATCACCTGAATTCAATGCACTTGCCGAGGTAATCATGACAGAAGAAGGTCTAAGAATGCCAGAAAATGCTAATGAGGCACAGAATCTTTATTTGATTCTTGTCAACGAGATAGAGAAGTTACTGTAGGATCACAATGGTCGACCAGAAACGTGTTGAAAATTCCTGCCCCTTACGCCTGTTCTTTGTCGCCATACACTGTAGAAACTTTGGCCAGGTCTCTTCATTAACAAGTCACAATGGTGACCGATGTAAACAGAATACTGTTAGAACAACAGCAAAAGCATCAACAAACAAACATCAACTTTATTAGCAATTTACTATCTCAAACGATTCATTATTGTCGCCTTTTGGTCAAAAGAAGGATGCACGCAATAAGGAGAAAATGGACAAAATTTTCCCCGGTCACTAGTCATTGTATATAATAACATATTTAACATAAGATAATTTTCTTAGGTGAAATCAATGTTCAATTTAACCGAGTAAACAGATATCAAATAGAAAACTGACTGATACTGATGAACACAAAATGTTGACTATCAATGTGTAAGCACTGAATGCGTTCACATTTGTCATAAACAGCAACGGTAACCCTATAATACCCGAGGTGTCTCCCTTTTATAAGCAAGATAGTGTAACATTTGCCAGGATAAAATCTGTAAAAAGGCACTATTCCGCAATCCACGTTAAACAAACAGTAACAGTAACAAAGAGTTAGTACATTCACATTTGATATAAACGCAACTTTTGACAACGGTTATGTTGTGCGGGGTTCTAACTAAAATTTGGAACTAGAGAGGGCAAAGAATGCGTGCACATGGAAGACGTTTGTTAACTCTTAGACTGAATGGAATGAATAAAACTGCAGTCGGATTTGTTTTTTCATTTAAAAAATTTAAATTAAAAATCTCTGTTCAATTTTCAGCTTTTCCAAAAAAAAATTAACAAATGAAAAATATAAACCTATGTTGAATTTTATTTTTTAAACTGACAATAGACCATTTTACAGTTGTTGGCTTAGTGACCTGTCCTCTGAATGGCAGCGAGGCTGGAGTTGACCTTGTTTTGATACAGACCTCTCTGCTTTTATTATGCAAATCAAGTTGTTGTTATGCTAACTAGTTTGCATTTACATGAGAAAAGCTGAGAGGTCTGTATCAAAGCAAGGTCACCTCCAGCCTCACTTGCATTCGTGGCCAGGTAACTAAGCACACAACTGTAAAATGGCCTATTGACATTTGAAAACTGAGTATACATACATGTATATTGAATTTTCAGGCTGAAAAAGGAAATAAAAATTGAACACGCATTTTTTATTCTTCATCTCTTTAACTTTCAGAAAAAAAACGAACGACCTATTAAACATGCCTTCTATGGCCCCGCAACTTCCAAATCCAATAGGCCATTTCCGAATTACCTTTAGCCTCTTTCGCAAAGCGAGTCTTGGTGCTCATCTTTTCATATGAAAATGAGATTTTCATTCACATGCAAATTAAACTCATTTTCATATGAATGGTTGTGCACCAGGCCTCGCTTTGAAAGAGAGGCTTTAGGTAACTCGGAAATGGTCTATTGTCCAAAAATGGCCCAAGCTGCACTGCACATTGCTATTCATGCAGTACCGAAACCTCGTGCATTGAGAAATCCAAAGGTAACATCAGCTTTGAAGCTTTCATAATCACTGTGCATTACTGGAAGGCGAAGGATGTTTGAACATGTATTTGCTGTGGGAAACCTTGACAGCCCTTCATGCAAAAACTCGACGATGACTGGTAAGGCGCGTTGTGGTAATACTTTGCAGCCAGTGGTAAAGAACAAAATGTCACTCAAGGTGATGTCAGAATCTTCTGCATCTTCTATGTCCTGAAGATAATCACTCCATCTGGACAAAACAAGACTCTCGGTTAGTGCCTTTGAAGAACCAACGGGGCTTGTGTTAGGCGTGAATAATTGTTCCATTCTTTCTGCTGTCAGCTTCTCGGGTACATCACAAAACAATGGCCTGAAACTATCAGGATATGTCTTGACTGCTTCTAGCACGCCAAGGGCCGAGAGGCCTTCTCGGAAGCTCTCAAGGGCTGGTTTGCATCGTGCGAGTACAAACCACTGCGAAGTTGCTGCGACCATTTTCTTGACATCATCCAGGGTTTGTATTGGCATTGCCAATGTTCCTGCCAGCTCAAGTACAGTTGACAAGTTGCCTTCAACTGTGCAGCTTTTTGCTTTTTCTACAGTGTCAGAGTCTAGCAGAGTTTCAAGAGAAGATTTCAGCTCATGATCATAGACATCTTGCAATGGCACTGTTAGAGGTTGGTCACTGAGAAGAGCTTCAAACATGACGGGGGATAGAAAATGGGGTGCAAGTCCCCCGTGCACGAGTGACATTGCAATCATGAGTCCCGCAACAAAGTAGTCATGATCTTCTAAACATTTTACATTGTATGACAGGAATCTGCTGCTCTCTGGACCACACATAAGTTGAGAATCATGGATGCATTGTAGTATCAGCGTAAAGAACTCTCTCATGGGGCCACCCCAGTCGATGGCACCTTCACTGATCCCACTGTCATCAGTGAACTTAACAGATACCTTGTTAGCTGGTGAGAATGTTTTACGTGAAACTGCTCTCTTGGCTCCTTCCCACATGAAATTGCGAGCAATATTGAATTTGGTGAGGCAATCAGCATTTATCTGGGCTGCTAGTTCGTTCAGTACCTCATGTGCTGGTTTCACTGGAGAACAAGTAACAGCTGGGACATTATCACTGCGAGTTTCACTGGCGGAAATGTCCCCTTCACTGTCAGACGAATAACTCTCCCTGCTACATGTAGTTCCAGGTGGCTCTACCAGAATGGAGGCATAGTAACTGTCCAACTGCATTGGAGTCGTGGACCTAGTAAAATAAAAGTAAGGTACAAATACCATTACAATGATAGTTATGAAGTCAAGAGTACACAACAGATATTATAAAAAGGAACTTCCCCACATAAGCGTGGTAGTTTGAGGTCCTATTGCCAATAATTGGAGTATACGCAATGTTTTCTCATGACTGTAGATAATATATAAATTACAACTTGAATTGAAATATTATAGCATTGTGCAACAAAGGGGTGCCAGTGAGAGAACACAACAATCAAGGACAAGTTTGGGATGAAAAAATGCAAAGCAATCATATTTTTGGAAGGAACTACATAACATCGACTTATACATTGTACCATGTGAAAATTCATCTTTTTCATACATGATGTAGAAATCACGCTTAAACTTTTTTTGTTAAGTTAAAAAAAAGTTGGCATGAAGAGAACTCGAACCCGAATCATCGGATTAACAAGCGGGTATCAAATCCACCAACCACCGATGTCACTGCCAAATTCTTGATTTTTTTAAAACTAGAAATCCTAACCATAATATAAAATCTAACCACAAGCAATCTAAGCTAATGTAGGCTAACCGGAACGCTATTTAGGCTAGCCGAATGATATTTAGGCTAACAGGAGTGCTAATTAGGCAGCATGGCTCATCTGGTTTAG
This sequence comes from Micromussa lordhowensis, assembly GCA_964020085.1. NCBI lineage: Eukaryota > Metazoa > Cnidaria > Anthozoa > Scleractinia > Lobophylliidae > Micromussa > Micromussa lordhowensis. The sequence continues at coordinate 5,405,164 of OZ026596.1, read as the reverse complement.
GCCAATGATATTCGCTATACAAAGAACCGAGTGATGCGTGGTGTAATATGTCATGGGCTGTCTATCTGGTTTAGGTAAATGATATGTATTGCTTTCCCAAATTTTTATACAATGTTGTCTTTATGATTTCTGAGGCCAAATGTTCCTTACTTTTGGGCATTAATTAATATTACTTCATGATAAAAACTGAGCCCCTTTAGTGTCCAAGCATCATGTCTTAGCATATTGTAAAATCAGTGGGAAATTTTCAGTCCAACAATTTGTAATGACTGGCTGTTATTTAATATGGAACACTGAAGTGGAAGTTCAAGTTACTTACATGTCAGCATTTATTTCTGTTCCTTCTATGTTGCCCTCACAGTCTGGCAGTGTTGTGTTAATACCATTGCTTGCATCTCCAAATCCCATGAATTGAATGTCATCATCTGACTCACACAATGATGGTGAATGTGTAGCAGTAGCCATAACCAAAGTACATCTATCCTCTAGTTCCCTACTTGGTGGCAGTGGTGTGCCTACAGGGTCACAGAGTGTGAAATCCACTATGTCGGGAGTCAAAGAACCAGCCCAGTCATAGGCTGCGGCCACTTGACTATTTAATGGGAACCGCCGAGAGCATACTCCCATTGTAGGGTGTCGGACCCTTACAGTGACAAAATCTGTTGTGGGTTCTGCTAAAACTCTTGCAGCTCTTGCCTCTTGAACTCTCTTCTTGTGTTCAGCCTCAGCATTTGCAATTTCAAGGGAAATTCTTTTTTGCTTGTCTGCTTTTAGTGAAAGTTCATACTCGGTGTCCTGCTCTCTTTTAAGTGATTCCCTTTGTTCAGTTGTACCAATCAGGCCTTTACTCTCATCTTGTCTGTCCTCAATTGAAATACCAGCTGCACATGCCCTTTCAGAAGAAGTGGGGTCATGACTCATTATCATGGGTGGTAAACCATCATCACTTTCATCACTACTAGTTGTCATCTTTTTTGACAACAAGTATAGCCTGACATCTTTCAGTTTAAAAGCCTCCATATAATTTCCAATATTGAAAGGTAGCTCTTTCCCATCCACTTCCAGGGTAACACCCATTTGTTCATTATGAAAATTTCCAATAGCAAATAGCATGTCTTCTGTTTTCCCATAACATGACACCCCATTAGGGAAAAAGATTGATTTACAAAGTTTCATAACATCTGTTCTGTTACTTGATAACAGCATGGTTGCATACCTACTGCCACCTCCCTTTGACAGAGGTACAAGAACATAGTCTTCCACCTCCTCTCGGAAGTGTTTCCATCCAACATGTACTCGTTTGGACTTATTTTTTTCCTTTTCAAGCTTTTTCTTTTGCTGTTGGTTGCCTGAAGCAGTTGTAACCTTAGTCGACCTATCTTTCTTCGAAGACAAGAATGCCTCAAGTAGTCTTCGTCTTTTGGATTCCTTTTCTTCCTTGTGTTGCTTGTCTTGAGTGGTGCTACAAAATCCACGAAGGCTTAATCTGTCCCCTGCCGTTGAGAGTCCCATATCTTTAAGGTCATCATCACTCGCATTTAGGACCGCTGAAATATCCATCTGAGAAAAGAAGATTTAAGTTAATTACATAACTATATTAATTCTCTTTTCAATGAAGATGTAATTTAATCTTGGTTTTTACTTCTTATAGGTCAAGTAGCAGGAAAAGGGCAATGTACATGTACCGGTAGTTTATTTTGTTCTAACAGCTATTTTAATTACTTCAAGGAAAGGCAACACCATAGATGTATTTCTTCTTCGGCCTTCACTGTTTAGCTCTTGTTGTAATGTGAAATAAAGTCATAATTGCTATTACATGCAAATGAAGTCAGTACTTTAATATGCCCCAGTGGTGTGGGAGTCTATTAACATTTGTGACAATGTCAAGTCAAATATCCACCATGTCTGGGTGTGTGTGTTTGTGAAGGGAGGGGAGGGGGGTCTTTGAGATCATTGTTATTGATCAGTACACAACTTTGAAGTGGAAGGCTGATAATAAATAGTAAGGAGCCATGATGGTTTAAGCAACGGTTTTCTGTTCTTAATAAAATCTGT
>OZ026596.1:5370609-5395609 GCA_964020085.1 Micromussa lordhowensis | reverse complement strand
ATATGAAGAATTCTGCAGATCTCGGAGGGTGTTATCCACCTTGGCCTTCGGCCTCGGTGGCACACTCCTCGACCTGCAGAATTCTTCATATCCTACTCAGCTTCAATGATTGTTGCATCTCAGTTACTACGCGTTGTGATTGTATAATTTAGAGGGCTGTGTTCTATTGTTCGACCCTATAAAGTTTAAAACTGTTTTTGTTGCAAACATTTTTCGTGATTTATCGCCAAGTGTTCTTAACTTCCGTGACAAGTAAAAGTTTCAAATTTCCGTTTGAAACATTTAAGTAAACATGCCAACGATTTCAAATTGACTCGTTTTGCTTTGGACGTGCGTTGGAAATTTGAAGCCGTCCCGCGTGAACAGAATTGAAATCGTTTCCTGAATCCGTCAGACACACAGTAGAGATATGATAAATATCTTCTCGGTCCGTAATATTATACAACCGCAGTTCATAAATGAATTATTTCGTATCGTATATACATTACATCATTTCATTCCTCCCAGGAATATATGAGCTCAATAAATTGACCTCACTCCCCATGTGTGGCTTCATAGCTCAGTTGGTAGAGCATCGCACCGGTATCGCGGAAGTCACGGGTTCGAATCCCGTTGAAGCCCTGATTTTTTTTCAGGCTTCTTCTTTCCAGTTGCTTAAATTGGAAAATATACTGCGATGATCATTCTCCACTTTCAAAACCAAATTATTTTATAGTACTCCCCACCGACGCAGCACCACAGTTTCTTTCGAAACTTTCACCCTTTATCACAAGTCGTTTATTATATGGCTTTTTGCTTAGCTCTTGTAGGCTCTTACTGGGCCCGTGGGCACGACGGGAGAATAATGCCCTAGTATGAGCCAATCAGAGCGCGCGTTATATCGGCTACAAACGCAAGTCTTATAATAATAATATTGTTCTGAGTACCATTTTGTTAGTAACATCGTATTGTAAGTAGTATCGTATTTCTTTAAGTCATTTTAGTAACGTATTGTTAATAGTATTACTTTATAAGTAGTATAGTTTAAGTAGTGCGCTGCAACTTCATCATCATCATCATCATCCAGTCTGTGCGCGCCAGTAGGTGCATAAGGCCGACACGTTCTCTGATAGTGCTGTGCATAAATGCTGTGCATAAATCTACATTCTTTAGATTATTGAAAAAAAGAGAGTGCATGTCGAAGTCCAACAATTGTAAGCTTCATGCTACTTTATATAAACTACATTGCAAACTACAGGTTATTGATTTGTTGTTCTTTTCCAGGAAATTCAATGGCATGATGAATGGCACCCTAGGATCGAGTTTTTCAATGCCCTGGAAATCAAAGACATGGAGAAATATCATGATTTACGTTATGAACAGGGGAATGCAATTGTTGTGGAGAGTTTTAGAATAAAAGGGACTTTTAGACAAAATTTTGACTTGAAGGATTTCCCTGTGGATTGTCAGGTTTTGTAGCCATTTTAATCTTTTTACTTCCTGTCAGTCTGATTTACTTTATTGCATTGAGCCCAATGATGTGTGCAATATTGTCGGTAAACACACCGGCCAATACTGAATCACATCTAAGTTATTTAACCCCGGGAGCTAACATTTTTACAAAAAGTATGTTTTATTTCTTGGATATATCCTAAACAGCTACCCAGAAAATCAATTCTCAATTCTTGTCTTAATCGTTTTTTGGCAGAGTTTTCAAATTCCAGATAATGAGTATGTCAATTACAACTTCCATTTTCTTCAGAATTGTCATGGGTATTTATCAATAATCTGTGTTAAGTTATTTAATGAAACAGTTCCACTGTTTTTTCTGCAGAAATTGACCATAACCCTTAAGTCAACCTGGACAACCAGGAACGTGGAATTTAAAGTGCACCTAACCCCAAAAACTTTTTTTCACTAAAGCAATAAAGCTTATTTTGTGGAGTAATGTGCCGCAAAAATTTTTCGATTTGGTTAAATCTTTGATTTTCTATGGCTCGTCAAAGTACGTCAAAATGCCGCCATTTTGGTTCACGACCGAGTTTAACGGGGAATGGGTCGAGGGCCGGATGTGACGTCAAATCGAGAACACGATGATTCTGAGATTCGCATATTTACTTGTTTCTGTGGGAAAGGCCGGAAAAGTTGTTCGAAAAAAATGCTAGCCAGGTGCGCTGTATTGTCATGTAGCAACACAACAAACTTACAGGAGATACTCCGCTACATGCCATACCGTTTTATGGAGATGATCGTCCTGAAGAGAAGAAACGTACAAAGGGATGACTCGATTTCATGAGAGCGAAACGTGCAAAAGTGATAGCCGTGTAAGTGTTCGGTGATCTGTTCTATAAAGCATTTAATTCAAACCAGATGATCTCGCTCGATGCCTGGATTTTCAGAGAGAGGAAGGGATTTTGCTGACTCCATTTCTGAAGCCATACAGGTTTAATTCCTGGATATTCAGTAACACACTTTAAGATAACATCAGCACCAATATCTTCAAGAACAAGATCATTCTTCTTTGAGTCTTGACAACCTTCTAACTCACTTTAATACAATAATAATAACAATAACATTCGCTGATGTTTTGAAGGGAAGCGACGCTACAATTTCCACACTCGCACGAAAAGAACACAAGCATTGTGTCATGGGATAATCATTTTGATCTACTTTGAACGCATGAAGTTAAAATAATTTGAGAAAGTAAAGGAACTTGACTTTTATTTATACGAAGTATGTTAATGCGAGATCGAAGAATGCGCGAAAATAGTAAATACGCGCCACGCGCTAGTCTTACTAGTATCACTCTTTGACTTCTACATATCATTGCCTTCGGGTCTGTCCATCAGAGCTCGTTCGAGTTCTTTGTCAGCATCCACCTCATTTGGCTGTCCATTCTTCGTTGGCCAGAGAGTTGTCAGCATATAAATCAGCTCGGTGGTCATCGTTTAACTATTCACTTTGCGTTGTTGATAAGTGCGAGTCGTCATTCTCTTCAGCGATATAATAAATTTCGGAGTCTTCTGAGTCAAAGCTCATTTCAGAACCCGACAAAGTAGAAGATATTGTTGATAAAAACAGAAATCTGTCGACTGTGGAGCCCCAGCGAAAAACTTATGCGGCAAAAAGGCTTCTACGCTCGCACAGAGTAAAAGGCCCGACTGGGACAGCCGAAGCTTTCGTTCTCGAAGTGACGTCACGGCCTTACTCTCCCCAGATTCCCCATGCTCGGTCGTGAACCATACGAAACTTGGTTTCAAAGGGGCACAGAAGTTCGAGGATTTAACCAAATCGAAAAAATTTTTGTGGCACATTACTCCACAAAATAAGCTTTATTGTTTTAGCGAAAAAAATTTTGGGGGGTTAGGTGCACTTTAAAAAAGACCTGAGAAAGATGGACAAAATTCAGTAGGAGACATTCACTGCAGGCCAAGAGTGGTACTTATGTAGGCACGTGATCACAGAATCAACAAGTATTGCGAAACCAAAGAAAGGCAGTGGCCACGACTATCCACTCTACCACATTGACTGTCATGTCAAGAGAAAGAGTGGTTATTACCTCTGGAATATTGCTATGATTATCGTAAGAAGCCTTTCTATTGCATTGCGTTTCGAATTATCTATCTCGATCCCGTGCAATAGGGAGTTTGAAATTTTAAGGAGCTTAAGCAACGACGAAGGCGACCCCGAGAACGACGCCTAGTAAAAAAAGAATTTATATTTTACCAGAGAAATTCGCAACTGTCAAGATCTGTTCATTACGCCAATGGCTCTTAAAACGTGCTCAGGCTAAATATGCAACGACAGCGTTCAATTCCAAATAAAAAAAAAACGAAAAATTAGCCGTCGTCGTTCACGTTCCTCAGACTACGCACAACTTGGTCATTTCACGTTCTTGTTTTGCATAGGACGGCAAAGAAATGTACAAATGTATAATGCACGTGCACAGCCATTGTTTTTCTCATTAAACCTTTTGTTTGGTGACGTTCTCTTCTCGTTGCCGTCGTCGTCGTGGTTTGCTTAAACTCCATAAGAAACCACAACGGTGACGTAAGCCGAGGACAACGTCGATTAAAAAAATTAACTTATATTTTACTTACGAATCTCGCGAGACCCTAAAAACATTTAATTAGTTTGTTTCTCATTGTCAAAACTATCTCGAAACTGAATCTGGAACACAGCGTTAAATTCGAAATATAAGTTTAAAAAATTAGCCGTCGTCGTTTACGTTCTCTAGACAACGCAGAATTTGGTCATTTCACGTTGTCGTTTTGCAGAGGACGGCAACGAAATGTGCCAGGAATTATGGCATCGCACGTGCACAGCCATTGTTTGCTCATTAAACCTTTTGTTTAGGGACGTTTCCGTTGCCTTTGCCGTCGCGGTTACTTTAAACTCCCTTCAAAGTTTCGCACAAAGACAGCTTCCTTGTATGTACTAACCGACATTTTCTTCTTGCTCTTGTTTCAGTTCCTGATCTATATCTTGTCATTTTGTTCATTTTCTGTGGAAATTTCCTCACCTTCTGATCGACTGAGTGTCACACTTACCCTTCTGTTGACAGCAGTTGCTTTCAAGTTTGTTGTATCTCAGAGCTTGCCAACGATTTCATACTTGACATTACTGGTGAGTTGGTGTCTATCACATTTTCTTGCAGCATTTCAATTATGAAGTAGGACGGGGAGGAACAATGTTGCGAATATGCAGTCAACAAATTGTAACACTATCCAAATATGGTCATGATGTTCTCGATATCTGTCATCCGTAGGTAACAGATATCCGGCGGTATACGTAGCTTCGTACGTGGGAAGAAAAAGTGAAGTGAGAAAATGTCGACAGAGAGATTTACAAGGATTTAGGCTGTTTTGTTATCAATTTGTTGAATAACAAAACAATTATCCTGCGAAATCTCGCGGAATATCGTCTGATTTTAGCCGACTCGGCCTACGGCCTCGTCGGCTAAGTATCAGACGATATTCCGTGCGATTTCGCAGGATAATTGTTAAATGTACGTTTAATCTTCTAGAGGTAAACACACACAGAAAGTATCTTCTATATAGTGGTTCCTTTCAAACGTTCTGGCTTGGATGCACCTCAGTCTCTTTTTATAACACTGGTAGTAGATAAGTAAGTAGTAAGTAGTAAATTTATGGAAATAGGAAAGTTTGAAGATTTGGTGTCGTTTTAAGGTGGTTCGAAATAGTTTTATGGCGCGCGCAAACTGGGTTCTAATTATCAACGAGAATAACCAAGGCTGATTACACAGTATAGGGATATATTTTCCAATATTTCGGAAGGCACGGCCTTCCTTCCTCAGGGTGTAACAGAGAATGACTCTAGTTTAAAACGTTACAAATTTAAAATATGGGAAATAAGATATAACTAGTGAAAAGATAAATGTAACAAAAGTTTGATAGACAGGGCTAAGTAATAAATAACGATGAAAAAAGTAACGTAAAAATTTAAAAATTTGAAATTTGAAAATATGGTAAAACGTTATAGCCTGAAAAGTAGCAATGAGCAGCTATAAATAGTACAGGTGACCTAAACATAGAAAGCTAATACAAAAGAAACGTACTAAGTTTCATCTTTCTTATTGAGACCATGAGGTTCAAGGGTTTGACCTCTTTCAATGAGATATGCTTCTCTTGCTTTACGTACACCGTCACGATTAGATTTAACGAGTTCTAGGGGAATAAGTTGCATGTCAGTTGCATGTCCTTACAAAAATTAACGTTCTAATTATCAAGTCGATCCACGCCACGAGGAACAAAACATCCGGCTACTTTGGCAAAAAATAATAGAGTACTTTGATAAAAACTGATGTTTTAAACACATATTGGTCCCCGAGAAAGGTAAAATCGCCCAATTGTAAGTTGTTTTAGAATCTTGTAGAACGAAACATCACATGTACAAAACACTGCCAACTGCGAAATCAACAAGCCTAATCTCACGCGTGAAGTTGACGCACATGCGCAAATGCTGATCTTGTCGTGTCGAAATTTTGGAGTTTTTATAACTTTAATCGCTCATATTTCCGCTTCCACTAGGTGGATTTTTTTCATTTTTTCGGTGATAACCAGGATCAATTGGCTGCATACATAGTCCGATTTTTAAAAAATTCTGTAGGCAGGAAAAAAATAAGAGAACAATAGTCAAAAAGAGGATTTTTTCTTAATCTACCCTGCAGATTTTTTTTTAACTGAAATATTTTGAAGGTCATTTCTGGTGACATATAATATTGCAGTTTGAGAAGATTTTACCGACCAATTTTAAAAAAGACAATAGATTTCGATTTTAGGGCCTCAACTGAATGCATCATATGGTTGCTATGGTAACAGGTTTTCTGTAATGAGTGTCATGTAATGAATCTATGATGTTTCTTTTATTTCTGTGCCAAATTTTATAGTGATACGATGAACCAAACATAATTTAGAAAAGAATTTGTGAACTTGTCTCAGGAAAATGAAAACTATTTCGAGCCACCTTAAAATTAGAATTTGAAGTTAAAAATTGGTAGATGTACACCAAACAGTTGTCCACCAACCTGGTGTGCTATTTTGGGGGCGGTCAACTGTCTGGTGGTGTTCCATAACCTTTCGTTTTTCCTTTTAATCCCTCTTTAAACTTCCTGAAATTTCACCGAAATTCATGTTCAGAGGAGACCCCGGCAGTCAGTTGACCTCTTTCGAAATTGCTTGATGATGAACATCGTTATCGTTCAATTCTTGCCAGCTTTTTATTGACTGTGTGTGTGTGTGTTATTTACTTCTTGTAGGACAAGTACGTTTTGTCTGGCCTTGTGTTCTTGTGCTGTATGACCATCGAAAATGCTGTTGCCGCATCAGTTCCGGACCCTGACAAGCAAAAACGTTTTGATCGAATTTGTCTTTATTTTGGTATCGGCTGCTTTGTTGTCATCCACATAGTGGCCGTGGCGCTTGTGATTAAAAAGGTGAGATCTTTAAGCAGTGCTTGCCTTCTAATTCTTTTTGTTGTATTAGTAGAAAGTCAAGTATTAGGGTCATAAAAACTCCGCCGTTGGAGGCTACTAGTGAACTGCGCAGCCGGCCTGTATGGATTCTGGGCGCAAGTGTTAGTGTGGGCATGAGTTCTAGAACCTTAAACGCGAGTAGCACATGCAAAGGGGGTGGAGAGATCCGTCGTCTCTTTTTAAGAGGTGTAAATTCAGGATTTTGGTATAAGTTAAAACTGTCCAGATGGGACCCTAATGAAGGCATCTTTTAGCGTTGCATGTGAAGTAAAACAAAGTACAGGAGGAGACGAATTTTTTCGTGTAAATCAAACAAAAGTTGTAACTCTGATGGTAAGATGTTAACATGTTAGAGCATGTGAACATGGTAAGCCTTAACATGTTAGCAACATCACGTTTCAAGTGAACATCTGAAAAAAATTCGGGAAAAAAGATATCGACTGATCATCGTAGTTATATACACAACTTAAGCAGCTGTATTTCAGGCTTTCATGTCACAGCCGCTTCAGTTAATTGTGTATATAACTGCGATGATCAATCGTGTTAGTGTCTTCATAACATCAAGTTTGTTAACATTTTGAAACTGGCAGAGCTGTTTTACTAACTCCATAACTTGATAAACGCATTCTCAGCAAACTAAGATAAATAAAATAAAAATTGTTAACTTTAGTTAAGTGTCAAATGTATTTAGCTGTTCTTTGAATTCCATCACAAATCTTAATCATTCATTAACATGGAAGTCCCTCACTAGAATAAGGTAATCGATATACTTTGTTTCGAAAACCTGTTTCAGTTTTACCTGTTGTCATGCCAACCAATATAACAGTTCCTTATTATGTCTCGATTCTTTTCACTGCCCTTTTTTCAGCTTAGGACTAGAAACGAAGAACTGGCTAAAAGCGAAAAACGTTTCCGGGTAAGTATCTACAGTGTGGATTTCATCCGTCATATCACTTCCGCTACAAAAAGGCAAGCGTCCCTCAAGATAGACTGCTTTCAGCTGTCTGACGTCTTGCTGCTTATTTAGAGTTGAAGTTTGTCTGGGATGAAAATTATTTTTCACGTTGATGCCGCTGATTTGATCAGATTTGATTGCTGCTGGCGTATACTTGGTTCTTTCACTCGCGGCCGGCGCACGGACAGAAGCGGCCTGATGGCGGACAGGTCTTGGTTCCGAGATTCGCATTCAGTAGCTGTGGCTGAGAATAAGCAGGTTATAATAGGGAGGGTATAAGGGAGGCCATGTGATCTCCTATGCCTCCACTGGTCATGTGATGTCAATCAAACTTCAACTTAAGGTTAAGTCCCGTTTAAAATCGCATGACAAGAGGCATAAAGATCTCATGAAACTTTTAAGACCTTTTAAGTTCTGACACAGCCACCAGACTAGATGAAGAAACAGAATTCGATGTTTTAATTAACAATATTCTAGTAATTACAATCCCAGTAATGACTAAGGGCCTGTAGCCCTGCTTATATACAACAAATTATACAAAGTCATCATGGTAAATATGAGTGGACCGTATCCAGTCCAGTCTATATCTATTTAACAAATAAAGAAGCCTAAGCCGTGTATTACACTGTGATAAAATACAACCGGCATTTGAGAACACGACGGAATTGTAGACAACACGAGCCGCAGGCGAGTGTTTCTACTGACATTTCTTGAGTGTTCTCAAATGTCTGGAGTGTTTTATCGCAGCCGGTGTAATACACGGATTATGCTTCTTCATTTGCTTTATGATATAGAGGTAATGAAGCGAAAAACAATAACTTGAAACACGCTTTTTCTATGTTCTATTTACGGGTTAGAGACTGTTCTGAGTATTTTTTTTTCAAATACACGCACGCACTTACTGTACAATGAACGAGAAATTTTCAATACTGCACGAAGCGAAGCTGAGTGCAATATTGAAAATTTCGAGTTCATTGTACAGTAAGTAAGTGCGTGTATTTGAAAACAAAACACGAACTTACAGTCTATAACCCTTTTTAATATTCAATTTGAGTTCACTGCTGGCGATGATAGACTTACAATGGCTTCCCGCCCGAACACTGCAGAGTTTTTATGCGTTGTTGTAATAACGCACTCTGTCACTTTGATGTCGCCAGGTAACGAGAACTCACGTGATCAATTTTAACTAATGACGCGTGCGGAGTTTAGACAGTGAACGAAGATTGAATATTCTGATAAACTAGGGTATCTAAAAGATAGTAATGCTGCGGTACATTCTGTTGATAGTGACATATCGTAGCGACACATGCTCGCTCTGGTTAAATGCAATGCATTCTGGTAAAAAGTGATGAATTCGAGAATTCGTATCTCCTTCTATATATTCTTCTGAAATCCTGTTTATGTTGCTGCTCGCTCGCTACGCTCGCTGCGCAGCAAACATGGGTTTTTTGACCAATCGGAGCGCGCGCAGGGTCCTATCTATAGGTTCTCTTAACAAAACCAACGTTATCATATGCACTCTCTATTTTTTATGAAAATATTGTAATTCCGACCGAGGCTGAATATTCTTATTTTTCTGCCGATTTTAGGCTGAAAATATTCTTGTGAATATTCTTAGATTACAGCGTATGACATTTCTGTTTTCGAAGATATTTAGTGTCTGGATGATATTACAGTAATTTTGAAGCCAGCCTATAGGCATCGGAGCGTCGAACATACAGCTAGCGTTGTTTTTTGTTGCTGTTTGGCTAGCTTTGCCGTTTAGAGAAGGAATGATTTTATACGGTTTAGTTTAAAACATATAACTCTGTTGTATTTACAAACTTTCAACACAAAATATTACATTCTTTTCAAAAGTCTCAGTCTCGGGTCAGAAGTATCCTGCTCGGGTTTAAAATAATCGGGTTTAAAATAATCTTAAAATTTCTCAAATTTCAGCTTCGATATTCTTATAAAATATATTCTTCTGATTAGTCAAAAACCCATGTTTTGTCAGAGTATAAAACATAGAAAAGCGTTTTTTACTGTTTTTCGCCACATAACCTCTATATCATAAAGCAAATATGGAAGCCTAATCCGTGTATTACACTGTGACAAAACACTCCGGACATTTGAGAACGCTCGAGAAATGTAGAAAACACTCGCCTGCATTGTCTCCATTTCCCTCGTGTTTTCAAATTCCCGTCGTGTTATATCGCAAAGTAGAACACGGCTTAGGCTTCTTTATTTGTTAAATAAAAAATAGAGTGTATGCATAAACTTCATGAATGTAAAATATCCTTCATTGTAGCGCAATAACAAAATTATACAAACGAGTTCCGCACTCCAATGAATGACGGCTGAATTACTTTTTGACTACCGTTCACTTTCAGGACATGGAAGATCTCGTAACAAGCTTGCGAAAGAAAGACAGCAGAAATTAACACAAAAAAACAGCCAAAGAACATGAAACATCGGAAATACAGCAGAAAAATGTACTTAGCTATGTTTAGTGTAAAACTCTATTTGTTTGATAGAAAAACTGTTAAATCGTTCTCCATGGGATAAGAGCCATTTATAATAGGCCCTTTGCAGCTAAGCTGTCACGTGACCTACTTTTCATAAAATTATGGGCTATAACTTAACAAATGCCAGAAATGGAAAAAGCATGTCGAGAATATCAAAACGGCCAAATTTGAAGCCCCCATCATTAAGAGATGAGATTTTATGACAGTCTGAATTTTTTAAAAAATAAGGAGGTTTGTATGGAAAATGTTGCTGGAGAGCAAGACCTTGCTCTCCAGCAACATTTCCCATACAAAACTTCTAAATTTTCCGAAAATTCAAACTGTCGTATAAACTTACTCTTTCATTCCAGGGAGCTCAAACTTGGCCATTTTGGTATTTTCGATGCGCTCTTTCCATTTCTGGCATTCTTTAAGTTATAGCCCATAATATAAAAATTTTCTAGGAACAATTTGGTCACGTGACCCCAGCTGCAAAGGGCCTATTGGAATACAAGAACTCGGAGAGCTTGAAACTAGACCACAGGGTTTAACAGGTTGAAACCGGTGGAGGGGGGGGGGGAACTCCCATGTAAAAGGGACGGGGGTTCTGGTCGGAAATTTTGAAAAGAACCCTCAAGAGGTACTAAGATCCTTTTTTGTGAGCGTGGCTTGAATTTTTTTTTACTCCTAAGAGGCACCAGTTCTAAAACAAAACATTACCTCCTGTATCATATAAACTCTTGCTCTTAGGCCATCGAAGCTTGATTAAGAAAATAACACAAACAGCTGTGATGAACATTGTATTCCAATGCATTTTTATAGAACTTGACGTTTCGTATGCTAGTCAACATACATTTTCAAAAGTGACCGTTACAATATTTGAAACCTATTATCTCAATGGATTAAGTCCCTCAAGTCCAATTATGTTGTTTGCAAAGCAAATTGAAGCAGGATAGAGTTACTTTAAAGTTACAAACACTTTTCAGACGATAGCTCTGGGTTTTGCCTGATATTTCAATGTCACATAGTAATCTACCATCGCTCTACAATGCCTCAGAGCGCATAAAAAGAATATGAGGATGATTACACCTAGAAAAGTGCTTTTTTATACCAGATGAGCTCGCCGACAAAATGAAAGGCATGTATGGGCGAATCGTGAGACACATTTCATTGACCTTGAACGAATTTACAGTTGTTGCTCTGTGAATTCTGTGAGATATATACCTGGTTTTTTGAAAACCGGGCTAGCAAAAATAACGACTCATTTTACTACTTGGCAGTTAAAAACAATAACATTCGTCCAAAGGCCGATTAAAAGCTTTTATCTGACGCCGGGCAGTAGGTTAATGATCCCTAGAAGCATTCCAACGAGTCGAAGTTTAAAATGACGCAAATTTTAGAACATTTATTCAGTAACCTGACTTCCGGCGAAGTTTCAAAGCGGTGTCATTTCAGTCTAGAACTTTTTAAGCTGAGTTCGCCACAGCGATAAAGTGCCTGGTTAAGGCTTACATAGCAACTTATATAGTCAGCAAAACACTACTTTTCTCGCGGTCCGATAAACAAAATTTCGCATGGAATAGACAACAAACTGAATGAAACATAGTGCACAATTTGTCACCTTGTCTGCACAAAGACTGGCCTATGGTTCAATGTCATTAGAGCCCGCTGAAACTATACCAAGATACAATTTTGCCGAGTCGAGAAATGCTTTTTCCAAGGTACGATCAGCTAAGCTTAACACCGACGTAACAATATTAATGCCTGGCACAGACTATTTTGGCGAAACCGCACTTAAACAAGACATCACATACCTGTCAACACCATCGGAAATCACACATTCACACACTTTCGCTGCACTGGTTCAGGCTCTCATAGCAACTTAAATAGTCAGCAAAACCTTATCGTAGCTCAAATAAAAGGAAATAACTCTTCTGTATGCCTTTCGAGGCCAGGAAGACTAAATTCACCGTATTTTCGTTGAATCACGAATTGTACAAGTTAATTAACAGTGCTTCAAAATGAAATTCGAGTCTAAATAAACACGAACGTACACTATGTCAAGGCCGCGGCGGAGAGCTTATCTATAACTTTCTAAAGGCCTGCATCGTCCTAAATAGACTGAACAAGAGCTTCCTACATCGAGAATCGATTGAAATTCCACCAAAATAAGCCATAGTTAGCAGTAAGCGCCCACTCAACATGTTGTCGTTACGTCAATTATCGCCCGGAAGCCACGCAAATAGATTTCTTCCGCGCTAGCGAATCACAGACATTTCTGATAGTTAGCTAAGCCGAGAACGCCTAAAATGGATAAAACAAGAAAATTGTACTCACGATCAGCGCTTGAACTCATGTTCTTCACTCTGCTCGTGGCCATGTTTGCTTGCAAATAGCAATGTCCCGGATGAACTTGATTTTTGTCGACCGCGGAACGCCAGATCCAGATTTCAACAGATTTTTTTCTAAGTCTTTAGCTACATCAAAGTTCAGAGCAAATAACGCCAACAGCAGCCAGAAGTGTCTAGTCCATTGCACGTCTAAGCCCTAAATTGATGTGGCTAAAGCTTTCTGCTGTCTAAAGCAAGCACAACATTATCGCCACAGTGCGAACGGCCCGCATATTACGGGGCTAAATGACGTCCCGTTTTCAGTGGGCCTTCTCATGTACGATAATGGACGACGCTTGCTAGCAAATCGTTAGACTTGCACCTTCATTGGACTTAATGATGTCCTCGGGCAGACTTCCTTTAGACAGCAGCTGTAGAACGCTGATCGGTTGGCTCCCTTTAGAGTCACCGCGCGAACTGAAATTCAGAGGAGTGTAGCCTGGGCCAAACTTAACGCCAATTGGATAAAGGGCAAAGGGAAGGGGGGGGGGGGATGACAATTATGTCTACATGCACTTCTGCACAAATCCCTAACCAGAAAACAAGAAAAGAAACTGACATCAGCCGTAAACAACACAGTAAACAAGCTAATCTTACACATGGGAAGTTGTGTAAAGTTACACAAAAAATTAAGCTTTGCCGACCCGGTTTTCATAACTCCAGGTAGATATATATATCGTAAAACAATAGAGGTCTGGAACCTAGACTGAGAAAAATTATCTGCAGCAGTACGTGTTTTGACATAATGAGGAGTAATAGTTAAAACAGCAACAACTTCTCACTACTAATATTGACATTAAGGGAAGGCTTTAGCTCTTGAATGAACAGAGTCTCTTTAATTTTGCAATGAACGTCAGTTTTTCCGGACGCTAAAATGTCAAAGTGATCCCATTTAATGTCGTGACCAGTGGTTCTTACATGATCAGCAATGGCTGATGAATGGTCACTTTTCGCGAGGGCTTTGTCTGTCAAATGTTTTCGGCTCAACACCCTAAAAGATACAACAAAAGTTCCTGCTGTTGACCTTTTGAGGCTGAAAACCCAAAGAGACACCAAAACCGTTTTTTTAACCCCTTAAGGCGGGGGTAAACGTGAATTTAAGTGAAATTTTGGTAAGTTTAAAGAGAGGTTGAAAGGGGAAAAAAGGGTTATGGAACACCACCAGACAGTTGCCCGACCGCACAATGGCACCCCAGGTTGTTGGGCAACTGTTTGGAGTGTATCTACCAATTTTTAATTTCAAACTCTAATTTTAAAACAACAACAAATCTTCAAAATTTCCTATTTCCATCAATTTTACTAATCCTTTGAGAAAAACTATTTCTCTCCAAATATACCTAAAAATCACCCAAAAATTTACAAAACAACCTAAAACATAGATATGTGAGATGAGCAGAGATTCTTGATTGCTTGAAACGTAAACAAGATATTTGCATTCAAAACACAATACCCAGCCAAAATACGGCTTTCATGTTTCCCCCCCCCCGTCTTAAAGGTACGGCGAGCACCCCCCGTCCTTTTTCTATGTGAGTTGCCCCCCCCCCCTCTCCTCCGGGAGTTGAAACGTTTTATTACAAAAAGTCTCTCTCCAGCGCACTGAAAGGTTTGGGAACTAGTGACGCAGGCCACGAAATAGTGTGATGTGCGTGTTATAAATCAGTTAGCCTGTGTGTAAGTTTTAATTTTTTTAGTATCTAAAGATTTACAGTGTTCAGATTGAGTGTGTGTAAGTGAGCATTACATACATACATAAACTTTATTGAAGTGTCAAGGTATTTAGCTACAAGCTAATTGGGGACACTATAAATATATAAAATACATGTAGTATAAAATTGAAATTCAATATTCGTAGAAAATAAAAAAAATCGTTAAAAAGAGAATTAATTCATATGCATAGTTATATATCTAAAAATAGTATTATAATTTGTATATTATAAATCAGTTAACGTGTGTATAACGGCCCTATTCTCCCAGAGGAGATATAGGAAACAAAGAACGTGTGTATAAGGTTTACTTTTTGAGTATCTGGAGATTTACAGTGTTTAGTTTGAGTGTGTGTAGGTGTGCGCAGTTCTTGGGTGTTATTGTTGTGATAACTGCTATTTACGGTCTCAAATTTCTGAAATCCTAGAGTGCCAAGTAAAAAGTAAAATAAAAAGAGTGACTAAAACGTTCTTGGTGTTAATAGTTATTGTTCTGATAACTGCAGTTTAAGATGTTTCAGGACACATGTTCACTTTAACACGGTTGCTATGTTACTGGGACTGTATACCACGAACTAAAAGAGGGAATCCTGCCACAGTCACCCTTACCACGACAAAACCACTCAACCATTCCCAAAACATCGAACTTGTACTACACCTGATTCATTAACACACGAATTCGTGAAATTCTTAACTCAAAAATCATGTTTTCGTTGTGCCAAGGCTACGCGCGCTAAGATGTACAGGTCGCTCTGGTTCGTAGAAACTGATTGGGTCAGTTTAGGCGTGATGTTATTGGCCACAACACTGGTGGAAAGTTTGTCACCAGTCATTGGCCGGCTCTAGTAAGTTTCGATGCGTCTGAGGTCCGTCTGTCGGCTTTGTTTGTGTCGTGAATAAGTCGTTTGTTAGGCGCCTGTATTAAGTCAGGGTGTGCCAGCTTTCCAGAGTCAGTCGTTGAAAATAGTTTGTACCGTTGGTTAAGCACTGAGCAGAGTTCCAGTCATTGTTGTGATTGTCGGTTAGTGACGTTCATGTGATGACACTCATGATGTGGCACTCAGGTTTGTCGAAACGTCAGTCACCAACAACAGTTCTTTCCAGAACTACTCTCACCTTGCGAAAAACTACATCTGTTCGGTAAGTACTGTCAAACGAATACGCCAACAACTTTGGTTCAACGACCCACGGTCTCGTTCCGACCCGACTTAAACAGAAGTCCCCGTTTCACACACAAGAGGCCATTCAGATCGACAAATCCATACGCAGAGTAAAGCGGAAAGTAACTTGTAATCGATCAATTGTGACTGAAATCAGCTCAGCAAAGTTATTATTGTAGCTATCATCGCATCCGAATTTGCTATGTATCAGAGGTCGTGTCTACCGTCCTTGTATCCTACTATCGTACATTTTTTGCATGCTTCGAAGCTTAAGGCATATCAGACTTGTTCGGTCTTACCATGGGTATTTTGACTCGAATGCGTCTCATAGTCCCTGCAGAATCAAGTTATTTTTGGAAATCAAATGAGACTAAACCTAGGGGAGTGGCGAGCAGAGACCCAGTCTCTTTCCGTCGGAAGAGACTAAAGCATTTTTTTTTCAGTGTCTTTCCTATTTCGACAAACTTGTCGGAATGGCCACGGTCATCAAGACAAATATCTTAACTTGTGTAAATAGGAGATTTTTTTGAGGGGAAGGGGCGAATGTCCACAGGAGTACAAATGTCCAGTCCAAGATGATAAATGCAACTACCATGATTCCCTGCAAGCGCATCTAATAGGAGGAATTGGTCATTTCCGCGCTGTCGACCGCGCGCGCTCAGATGGAGTATTTCTGTCGCGTCAGATGCACCAGAATTGTACGATTGTGTTCTTTTCTGAGTAACGGTTTTCTCCACGCACGAAGAAAATACACTGGGAAAAATGACATTATTTTTCGCGAGGTAGGACGAGTTGTTTTTGAGACACTAAGGTTTTATCACGTGTATGCGGACAGGATCACAAACCAGCGCTCAATTTGAGCGCCATAATGGAACGAAATCACAGGAGAAAAACCTCCGGTGAAACAAGATTTGAGTTGAATGCCATTTTATCCACATTCAAGTATTCCCGTGCGATTTTCTTAAATAAGAAGCAACAACAACAAGTGTTGGCCGGGAGGAGCCCTAACCAAGCGTCCTTCCCCATCAACCATGATGCTGGTTTTAAAGAGTTTGACAGCGGCGCAGCCAGTGAAGTTCCTCCAGTTCATGAACTGTTTGCTGGATTCATCGGTCCCTATCAATACTCCATTCCTCACAACTCACAAGATTGCTGTACAGTGATGTCGAGAACTGAACCCAGACCTCCGTCCCAAACGCCTTCTCAGGACCAGAGTCTTACCAGTCTCACCCCAGAGAGGCACCTTAACAGCGAGGCTGGGAACTCTGGGAGTGGTTCAAAGGAGTGTAAATGGCGACCGGATATGATTGACATGGATGAGATAGAAACTGTCCTTGTCGAGTGTGATGAGTTTTGACCAGGTGTTGCCTCAGAAGTACCACAAAAACCCTTTTAAAACTTTAAAACTAAATCTCAATTTTGTTATGCTATCGCTATAACTGGTTAATTTTGCGTTTGCTGAGCTCTAGGAAACCGCGCTTAAAAATCTTGGAATATAGTGATAGCCTGGAATTTCAACAGCCTTTTGGGAGAGATAGGAGGGAGTGGAAGGGGAGGGAGGAACGACAATTTTTTTGTACACAATTTTTTAAGTTTACGTTTAATTTTGAAATAAGGTTTACTTCACACTCATTGAAATCAATTAAAATACTGTAGGCAAAAGGGACTCAAAATGCTTTGGTCTGATCAGCTAGAAGGACATTGGTAAAATAACATTCATACCTCAGTGGATAGCTCAACAAAGGCTTCTTAAATAATTTTACATAGATCGAAGTATGAATATTAAACGTGTAAAAAATAATAATTAAAAATAACAATCTCAAGCTGTTGTTTCCTTTCTTACAAGTAATTAACGTGTAATGTTCAATCACAAGCTTTAGCCGGACACTTATCTAAAACTTGAAGCTGAAAAATTAAAAACTATCGAACTGTGATCTAACATTTTGCTTGTTAGGAGCGTGATTTTTGCATTGCGTACGACGCAGTTTGAAACTCTCTGAGTATAATGTGTTTGTTCAGCTTCAATCATTGTCAATTTCGGTCTCTCCCCTAAGCACGCAACACGTACCTACATGGTCGCTCAGTCCAGTCTTCCTCCCATCTGCTTGGAGTCCGTTGTCAGTGTTGTCAAGTCAAGCTTGTATATTCGTTCACGGTTATGTCGAAGGTCGTGAATTTTTCACCGGGCTCTTCGTTAGAACCCATAGAGGACAGATTTTCTATCGTTCTCTCGAGACTAGAAAGAATCGAAGCCTCTCTGTCAGCACTTAAAGATGTTAAGAAACTTCTGGTGGAAATCGAAGATAACACTCACCCAGACGGAGATAACAAATGCGATTTCCGTCAAAACGCACTGGAGAAGGTAGGCTTCGAAATCATCATTAAGAAATTTTTTGCCATAGTTCTAAGTTGTCTTTGTATGAGCAAGGCTTTACTTAGAAAGAAACGTGGGGTAAAATGTCCACATATTACGCATGTAATTTCTTTCTGTTTTCCATTGATCACACTTAAGCTTATCCTTAGTTGCTATAACCTGGAAAACTTAAATTAATATTCATATAGCTGTATAAGATCAGACTTTAATGAATTCACTTAAACTTTATAAGCTAATGATAAATTTCAGTTATTTGATTATGCTTTAAAATATTATGTGACCCCGTGAAAAGAAGATCTCAAAGACGATACGATAAACCTTCACTCAAGTTTAGAACAGATTACAATAATCTGATATTAAGCTTAAATAGGCCATTTATCTTCAGTTGGGCTAAGGTCTATGCAGTAGCTAAAATAGCGGAGCTCCGGGTTGCCAAGCGGAGCGCCATACTCATATAGGAAAGAAAAGGAAACCCATGAATTGATTTTCGCATGGCTGTCATGGCTAAGAGTATTGCTCTTGGGCACGCACACACGACGACGGCAACATACAAGATGGCAGCCATACATACTCCAGCTAATGGGTTGACTGAGGCATGCGAGCAGGTTCACTTGTTTGGGTAGGGTGCACGCGATACCCAGGCTCACTTGTTTGGGTAGGGTGCCCACGATACCCAGGTTCACTTGTTTAGGTAGGGTGCCCACGATACTCTACCCAAACAAGTGAGCCTGCTCGCTGGCTAATGAAGCTCCAGTTTACAGTGTACCCCTTTGATATTGGGCATCCAAATTATACTCAATTGACAGCTGTCAAAACAAAGCTCGTGATGTAATTGTTGATTTGAAGAAGGTTGTTCTCTTTGAATATGAAATGCCTCTTTTATCTTAAGTGGGAAACTTGTAGTGGCGTGATTAGACTAGTTTTTTTCGTACTTCAAGATAGGCAAGTTGTTTGGCGTGAAAGACCCTATCCCTGGCGGGCTTCGTTCGCGTGCTGTTTACAAGTTTACATGTGTGGGCTGTAATGCCTGTTATTTTGGTGAAACAACCTGGCATTTCTCCACATGTGTGCGTGAGCACTTAGTCATTGATAAGGCCTCTCACATTTTCAAACACCTACAGAATTCTCACTTATGTCCAGGATTGAACGCAAGTATTGTTTAAGTAGTACTTCATATTTGGCAGGGGTATCTGACATTTTCATATTACTTCATATTTGACAGAATTGTGTGTGTTTTGGTGACTTTTTACCAATGAGGACACTTTGTGATGCTTATCATAAGGAATTTGAATCTCATTAGTGGTTGATCCTGGACATATCTGAGAATTCTGAATTCTGTTTCCATATTTTAGATCACACCTCTATGAGTTTCCAACTTAACATAAAAGAGGCTTTCATATTCAAAGAAAACAACCTTCTTTGAATCAACAATTACATCATGTAAATCCAAAACTATCCTTTTAATTCTCACATTGTCACGTTTTATGTACATTCCGTTATTACTAGCATAATTAGCATTTATTCAACTTCTAACGCTTTGTACATTAATTAACTGAAGATGACAGAAGTTTCTGTTGAAACATGTCTTGTAAACTTAATTGCAAACATTATTTTAAAATCAGGTTACTGTGGAAATTAGAACAAGCATAATATCTGTTGGTGACATTGATACAGTTGGTCAGCAGTTTAAATGTGACTTCTATCTTTCTGCAACCTGGCAAGAGCCACAACTGCAGGGACGAAATCCAACAGAGGTGAGACTACATGTAGTCATTGTTTACTTACTTTGACAGCATGGGTATTTTTTACATTTCTACGAAATTGATACAAAACCCTGTAAACCTGAAGAGGAGATTTGGGAGTGATGAAGATGGTCCTTGATTATTTTAGATTATTAGTGCTTTACCCTCAGGCTCTTCATGAGGATCTTGTAAAGAATCTTAATCAAGATATTTGCAAGATCTTTCAAAAATCTCCAACTCATGTCTTGAACATGTTCGTCTTCAAGAGGTACATAGACAGAAAACTCTTGAGGCATAGAATACAATTCAGGAGGATTGACTTATTTACTAAATTAATGTAGTGTTCTAGAAAATAAAGCCATCCCTCGACCCCACAGAAGATTTTATGGTTTGAACCCCCACCCCAATGCACAAAACACAATCATCTGTCTACGTGTACTTCTGTCCAAGTGCCAATCCAGTAGTAAGCATTTTTTTGTTTACTGTTTGCTGCCATTTACTAGACCATCACGTGGTGTCCAGCCAGACAGCTCTTTCTGCTCTGGCCACTGTTCACATATATATTTTATTTACTAACGGCTTTATATTTCTTAACTTTGTTTTTCTTTTCATTACTTAACACGTACCTATAATATGTATCTAGTATTGTAAATTATTATTCTAGTAAATAAAAGAATCAAATTGAATTGAATTCATACATAGTGTGCAAAACAAAAGGTTGCTACACAGATTTAAGGGTGGTGAATGGTACATGTTAGACTCTGCGACGAGGGGAGACTTAACTGTTTTTCTTTGCAAGCCCAAGCTGTTTTGGTTTCTTCATGAAAATTTTGCTAGACCCATGGTTTTTGAAGGATCTTTTACCACTCCTAGATTGAAATCTTTTCATCTTTGTGTGTGTTCCATTAATCAAAAGTTGGTTAACTATGCTGATGATGATAATGTTGCAGGCTGTATGTTACTTTAAAAATCACAACATAGCCAGCTACAGTTTTTGAATTTATTGTTCTTTTTACAGGATATAAAATGGCATGACGAATGGCACCCAAGGATTGTGTTTTTCAATGCCATGGAAATTGAAAAGATGGAGAAGAATCATTATTTATTTTATGAACCGGGAAATGAAATACCATTTGCTGTGGAGACATACAGAATAAAAGGCAATTTTAGAGAAAATTTGGAGTTGTGGGATTTCCCTCTGGATTATCAGCTTTTGTATTTTAATCTGTTCGATTTGTTTCCTATGTTGCATTACTGTGCCTTTCAATAACATGCGAACTCTGCACATTGTTTGGTCAACATTTCTGTGAACTTTCACTGCCATCAGCTTATCATAGCGAACCGCTCAGTAGAAGTTCACTTCAATGGGTACACAAGGAGGTTTGAGATTGGTAGATTTCAATCCATTTAATTTTATTTGTTTCTCTATTTAAAGGTTTATTGGTTATTGTCATAGCCAAAAACCCAATCGTTGATAACGTTTTAAAATCAGAGTGTTACTGAAAGTGTTTTGTTGAAAGGTGCAGTGAACCTAATGATACATATATGTTGCAGGTCAAAATGAAATTCAGGTTAAAATGATTTTAACCTAGTTTGATTCTCCATTTCCTTTGTCTTCTAGACTAACCCTAATTATTCATGATCCTTGAATAAATAGGGTTACTGAAGAGACAAAGGAATTTCATTTTAACCATAATTTCATTTGGACCTACAACATATACATGATATATGATTTTCCTCCACCTGTGCTTATTTAACTCCTTTGTAAGAAGCACCCCTATTCTAATGACCATCTCTCCTGTAATAAATAGTAACCATTGCATTCTTCCATTAAATTAAGATTACTTGACTATGTGCTCCTATTTTCCACCATTAGAGATTATTTAACATGCATACTGGGTTTAGTTTAGTTTTACATTGTAAAGAGTATTTACTTTAGTTGGTTTTGTCAGTTTTTTCCAATACCAGCAGCTTTAACCAAGTTCAAGTCTTTTATCCCTTGAATCTTTGCTATTACAACTACCTAGCCTCAATTCTCATTTCGTAAAATTACTTTAAGATTGTTTTTTGGTTGAGTTTTCATATTTCAGATAATGTTTTCCATTCTCTTAAGAATGCTGATTGGCCATTTATTATTAATCTGTCTTAGGTTATTTTATGAATCATCAAGATTTTCAATTTCCCCCTTTCGCGAGGATGGCAATCTTTATTTCCAGTTGTACATGTGTCAGGTGTGTCTGACTGTTCTTTCTGCAGCAATTGACCATAACCCTCATGTCAGACTGGACAAACAAGCTAGTGGTGTTTGACAAAGACCTGAGAAAGGCAGACACAATTCGGCCAGAAACCTTCACCGCCGATCAAGAGTGGCACTTATGCAGGCATGTGGTCACAGAATCAGCAAGTACAGTGAAAACAGAAGGAAGCAGTGCAAATGACTATCCACTCTACCACATTAAGTGCAACGTCAAAAGAAAGAATGGCTACTACCTCTGGAATATTGCTATGATTATTGTAAGATAACTTTCTGTGGAATGCGTGCAGTACTTAGTAAATTATTTAGCTCCCATACAATGTCTTTTTCCCTGTCCAAAGACAGCTTCCTTGTACTAACCCAAATGTTTTGCTCTTGTTTCAGTTCCTTATTGATATCCTGTCTTTTTGTTCATTTTCTGTGGAAATTTCCTCACCTTCTGATCGGCTGAGTGTCACACTTACTCTTCTGTTAACAGCAGTTGCTTTCAAGTTCGTTGTATCTCAGAGTTTACCAACGATTTCATATTTAACGTTACTGGTGAGTTTTCTTGTAACAGTTAATTTGAAAGTGGGACTTGTTGGAACAATGAGACCAGTATGTCTACTATCCCGTGGGGGTGTGGGAACTCCCATATGAAAAGATCGTGATGCTCATTGTCTGGCTTAGGGGCGTAAATCAAGGATTCTGATCTAACTTAGGGTGTTCATGACAAAACACCACTATTTTTAGCTGCCAGAATATCTTTTAGGGTGCACTCGAAGAAACAATAAAAAACGCTCTTGTTTCCGTTTTTCCTTTAGGGGTTTAATTCAGCATCCCCGACCTTATGAAATAGGAGTTCCCCCCGGGATGTCTATGAAGTCAATTCTTGCAGTTTTATGAAGGGAGTGAAGATTGTTCTAAGTAGGAAGTCTAAAATTTTCGGTTTTTCAATGATTTCTCGTGGATTATTTAATATCGTCGTTGTTGTTGTTTCATCGTAACATACTCACTTTGGAGGTTGGTTGGCTGCATCTAGATATGCTTTAATGTGACAGCGTGATGCTGTTAGTGAGTTTCACATGTGCTAGTCAAAACTTGGCTGTGTAGCCGCGCGATGCGGTTCCAGTCAAGACCCACAAATTGACCCTTGCTCACCATAGAGTCTCCAGTAGCTCAGTGGTTAGAGCATCCGACTAGATCACGGAGGGTCGTGGGTTCAAATCCCATCTGGGACTCGGATTTTTTTCCGAGTCTACATTTCTCCTAATATTTAATATCGTCGTTGTTGTTGTTTCATCGTAACATACTCACTTTGGAGGTTGGTTGGCTGCATCTAGATATGCTTTAATGTGACAGCGTGATGCTGTTAGTGAGTTTCACATGTGCTAGTCAAAACTTGGCTGTGTAGCCGCGCGATGCGGTTCCAGTCAAGACCCACAAATTGACCCTTGCTCACCATAGAGTCTCCAGTAGCTCAGTGGTTAGAGCATCCGACTAGATCACGGAGGGTCGTGGGTTCAAATCCCATCTGGGACTCGGATTTTTTTCCGAGTCTACATTTCTCCTAATATTTAATATCGTCGTTGTTGTTGTTTCATCGTAACATTATTCAAGTTCCTTTTTAATTATTTTTTTCACTATTTTATGTATTTCAAGGGTGATAAACTTATTATTTTTTTAATTAAAACCCCTCGTTTTTTAATAAATGGTTATGGTTTGGAACGACGATTCTAGTTTTGATTTTTTTTTCATGGAAATTATCAGCTGAAGTCTCGGTAGTCTTATAGAATGATATCTTGCAGTGGTAAAATTCATGTATGCCACAAAATGAACACTGCAGTTATTCTTGCCAGTCGTTTATTGTAACACTCACTGTCTTTTTGTCCTTTTAGGACAAGTACGTTTTGTCTGGTCTTGTGCTGTTGTGCTGTATGGCCATTGAAAATGCTGTTGCCGCTTCAATTCCGGATCCTGACACGCAAAAAAGTTTTGATCGAATTTCTCTTTATTTTGGTATTGGCTGCTTTCTTGTCATTCACATTGTGGCCGTGGCGTTTGTGATTACAAAGGTGAGATCTTTAGGCAGTGCTTGGCTTCTCGTTTTCGTTGATTCCCGGCTGTGAAGACTGCTATGACCTCTAAATTGTTGTCCGAATTTTGTCCGAAGTGAACTAAAAAGTGTCCGAAAACTAAACGTCTGAAATAAGACGTTCAAAGTTTTAACATCCGAAATTCTCTTTCTATTTTTCTATCTGTGTGAGCTCTAGTGGTATCTTTTAGAGATCAATAAAGCTGGAACAATGCTCAGATTTGTCTCCTCAGATGGGTGATTTTGACAGGACAGCTTTGCCGCGCGCGAAGAACTAAGACAACCTCATCATGATATGGCTGACTAAGATTGATCAGGGATGAAAACATTAAATTTTTTTCATTGATGGAACTCGACGAGAACGTTTTTATCTTCATTCAAGACACTGTAGCTCTTAATATTACTCTGTCTGCTTTAGATTTGTTCATCTAACTGTAGCTTTGTTAGGCAGCATGCCTTCATGGCCAATGTAACCGTTTTTGACTTATGTTTCAATTCGTATCACTTTACCTTTCAGTCGAGGACAAGAAATCAAAAACTGGTCGAAAGCGAAAAACGTTTCCGGGTAAGTATCTATAGTATGGAATTAATTCGTCATTCTCACGCGCGTGAAAAAACATCGAAAAACGCAAGTAGCTGCAAGTGCCCCACGATAGCTGTATGTCAACTTAATTAGTTTTTAACATTAACTTTTTCATGTTGGTGCTTTGGTTTGATGCTTCATTGCTGCTGGTGTCTACTTGGTCACAGCCATGGTTCTTTTGGTTCTCTTTGGTCTGTTCAACGGGTAGACGCAGGGAAACTTTGAGGATGCTACCAATGAAGGAAAAATATCGTTGACGAACCGATTTCATTGGGACCATGTTTTTTTACGGGGATGCTAGCGTCG
>OZ026596.1:5323109-5368109 GCA_964020085.1 Micromussa lordhowensis | reverse complement strand
TTACGGGAAGGACACGATCACGTGGTCATCTAATGAAGTCAAAATGGCGCTAGCCGTACCCTTGCGTGAAAATCGGGATATCTTATCTATTATCTTGTTCGCACAAGCCATGGTCGTTTTCTGTAAGCTCGGAGGTTTTTTCTCATTCATCGACCGAGTTGACACACTTGAATCGCACACAACATTATGTGTTGTTAGCATCGCGGCCCTTTTGGGGGTTGCGTCTTGAGCACTGGGGGTATTACGGTCTGTTACGTCGGAGTGGTGTAGTGTACCGTGGCTGACCTAACTTTTCGAAAATAACATCGACTACGAGTCCGAAGACCAAGAAACTAAATGAAACATTGGCCGGCCAACATGGACTTAAGGGGTCGTGTAAAAAAAGCCAAATTCCATTATCTTCACCAATTCATTCGTTTACTTCCTCTTATCAAGGTGGCAGTGAAATTCACTAAAATGACTGAAAAACACTCAGAATAACAACAGCGTATCGACCCAAGTCCATTTACTAAATCAAGCTTTATTACCGGTTGGGTTTCAGTACAAAATGAACCAACAACACGATTAGAACGAGACAATTCCCACAAATACTTTATGAGCTCCTATTGCCTCGAACTCTGGAGAAATCTCCTTGAAGGATTATGTGCCGCGTACTTAAACAAGCGTCTATTTGGAATCTGTAAGTAACTGGCAGAGGACCAGTCCAACAGTGAGAGAATATTGCGTCTTGTTAGGAAACTTCAGTTCAAGATGGATATCGCTCCACTATCATGGCGTGTCCCTGGAAGAAAGGAAAACAGTCAACTCAAAAATGTAAATCACTCTTACTGAGTGTGAGACAATTGTTTTCATGTGAGCTGAGAGACTGTGGTAGCACATCAGAACAACCTTCTAGTAAAGTCAGGAGAAGTCAGATGGCGCTTTGAAAGAAACTTTACAAGTGTATTTGCAAGCTGGCGGCATGTGTCCTCTGGAAAAGGACAAAAAGGACAGGTCAGACACAAGGGTCATTGTTATACTTCCCAACTCAAAGACGTTTTCCGATTGGAGGAGGACGTGTCACGTGGCGTTGGTCAAAACTCACAAGGGCGAACAAATCTTGCTAACTCCCCAGGGAAACAACAACTTGAACTTTCGACTTGCACGTGATCAGCTCGTGCCCCTTGAAACCGCGGCAAATTTCTGTGCCAGCCGGCGTCAAGCAAACTAGTTTGTTCGCAGTTTTTGTTTCTATTTTTGAGCTGGGAGGTATAACAAGACACTTAAGGACGTTCGCGCCCAAAAACTTCCCACGCACAGATTTTTTTAAAACTTTGACTGTAGGTAGAAAATGATAAGATTAGATTAAAAACGTAAAAAAAATCGGGGGTCACCGAACTCGTTTTGAAGATAAGGCGTATCACAGACCATAGCATTTCTAGGATTTCCAGTCATTCGAGGCGATTCTGGCCGGATTCATTACTATCGGCATATGTTTAAGTTGAAGAATCATATCTAAGTTATGTGTCTTTAACGCAGCATATATAGGCCTATATGATAGATCTTTGCTACATATGTCATAAAATCAGCTAGAATTAGCCTTAAAAAATACAACTTTAAGTCACGCATACCTGTAATAGGCGTACCAATTCGACCCTATTTGAGTAGTATATGAGAAATAATTAAAACTTCCCACGCTCAGATTTTTTTTGTTTTTTAGTATAATGGAAAGAATCAGAAAAGGAATTGATCTACCGAAAAAAAAGTGGGGGTCACCGAGTATCCAACAAAAATATTCGCACACAAAGTTAACGCAAAGGTCATCAGCTCTATATTTTGTTGAGTTTTGGACTCCGTGCGCGCGCTTGAAAATGACGTGGCACGTGCGTGACCAATGAATAGCGTGCGCACTGGAGATGCGCAGTAGCAATGGGCGCGAACGTCCTTAATGACTGGCCTATCGGGAAACAGCGAGTTTTGTTTCCCCGAGACCCTCAACATTGAGGTCAAGGGGAAACAAAAAATGCGAGCAAGGTTCAACCTCATTCCCGTTCCCCAGAGCCCTTGATCCTTTTGGTCAGCAGTTACTTACCAGACCCCCCGCGGCACAAGCAGCGACCAGACCGTATTTGCCGCCCTCCCTCAGTAGTCTGTTGGCAGCTGTAGTGACCAGTCGAACACCAGTGGCGCCAAATGGATGACCAATAGACAGCGAGCCACCCCACGTGTTAAATTTCTCCATCGGTGGCACACCGACCTGCAAATTAGTACAACGAGATGGTCCATTAAGCCCAAAGATTTCCTCAAGAAGAGTTCATAAGCAACTCGGCAAAGGCATTTTTCAGAGTGCTTTTTCGCAAGGGCTGATTTAGGCCGGATAATAAGAATCAATTGGCTATTTCCACCAAGATTAAAGCATAACACGCCGATTGTTCCACACGTGTAGCTTGCGAGCAGGCTCTAGTGTTTTGGATTCGCACTCAAGCGCTACTATCTGGCTTTTCGCTTTGGCGCGCGAGCGAGTTTACGAACGACGAAAGACTCGTCTCGACTCGCGTGTCTCGACTCGCGTGTCTCTCTCACGACCCCGGTCAAACACGAGAGTCTGCTCGCAGGCTACCACCCGCGAGAAAATTGCGAGAGATCTGCAAATCCATTTACATCCTCGCTTACACTACTCATCGTCGCTTTCTGACGTGTTCCTATCATTTTTCGAGTTCTTTTCGACACAGTCAAACCACTATTGTTGGACTACCCGTCACAATCGCTGCTTTTTCTCACCTTTGAAGATCTTCCCATGTAGTTTTGGGCAAACCAGTCAGAGTCCATGGCTTTCAGGTTGGCCAAAATCTGACCCTTTAAGATGAGAAGGAAGAAGCCCAAAGTGTTAATCGAAAGAGTCCCAAGACACCAAGCATTTTTTAAAAGGATTCAGAGAAAACTCACAGCAAATGCTTCGTGGTATTCAAAAACATCTATGTCCTCCATCTTGAGTCCAGCCTTTTCCAGAACTTTAGGTGTGCCATAGGTTGGACTGTAAGTCATAATATAGAGCAGATAACTCAAAAAAAGCTAAAAATCAACACTTCAAACCGTACGAAATTGACTGTCTCGGATGTTGCTTCTTGACCAGCAATTAAATTTAAGTATTTTCATATATCTACTTTTAAAGTAGAGCGGTTTACATTTGAGTGTCGAAAAGTAATTGGTTTTGCACTTACTACGCTACAAGATTGGCTTAAAAAAAAAACTCGCGCCACTTTTTCAGCCAATCAAGAGTAAAACCAAAACCAATCGTAACTCGTTCGCACATGTTTTCCCGCGCTTTGCGTCAACTATTGTAGACGTACTCACCTGGAGTTTTGATTAGTTTACTGTATTGTCTGTGTGCTTTGTGATTGACTAGAGTGATTACATTGGTTTTGGTTTTACTACAGTCAATTGAAAATAATAATAATAATAATAATAATAATAATAATAATTTTTTATTTTATAATCAACCAAAACTTTATTCATAGATTTAAAAATTAGATTATTTACAGATTAATAATAATAAAAATAATAATACAATGCCAAAATTTAGAACTAAAAGTAACAACTTACATCATCGAATATCTCGTTTTCTTTCAATTATTATTATTAATTATTATTTTTAATAATAATAATAATAATAATAATAATAATAAAACTTGTATAGCGCCGATATCAATAGAGCTATTTTCATCAGCGCTTAAAACATAAAACTACATAAAACCTACTAAAAACGAGATTAAAAAACACATTGATAAAATTACAAAAACGCTTTCTGAAATAAAAATGTCTTGAGTGTCTTTTTAAAAGATGTTACTGATGTTAAAGATGTTACCTACTAAAAACGAGATTAAAAACACATTGATAAAATTACAAAAACGCTTTCTGAAATAAAAATGTCTTGAGTGTCTTTTTAAAAGATGTTACTGAGGGGAAATCGCTCTAATGTACAGAGATAGCAGGACATATTGATCTGCGATGCCGTAATAGGCAATTTGCGAGTTACCTTTTGCATCCGTTTCAAAACGAATCCTCCCGCAAAACTGTTCATATGAACATGGGCTTGATTTGCATGAAAACGAAGGTACAGGTGGAAAACATTATTCTTGATATGAATGGACTTGGTTAATTTTTGAAGCTTTGCATGAAGGCTCGTTTTGACACATGCGCAGTGGGGAACTGGTCTATTCAAGTGTCGTCAAAATTATGCTAAAACACAGAAAGACAACAAGAACATACCCCAGTAAAAGCTGGTCTTTGGGGTCCTGTGAAACGTAAACAAAGTCCCTGCAAGCACCAAATAAAGGATCGAAATTAATTTCAGAGTTTACAGTAACACAGTTTGATTACACGACTAATCAAAACTATTACAAAATTCTCGAACGCGATTGGCTATCACCAGCCTGATTTGAGCATTAATTGGACAGTTGCACACGTCATGCTTGTAATTGGACAGTACACGTCATTTTGCGCACGCTGTTTCGGTGCACTTTGTCGAGTAAACTGCTTGGTTTTTCAGCATTCATAACAACGTTTTAATATCGTTCAGCGCTCAATCGATGCTTTGTCCCTTTCTCGAATTTTGTCAAAGTTTTGATGAATTGGTAACAGGACATCTTGTCGTCCAATTCAGTCTGTAATCATACTTGTGATTAACAAATCGGACTCCCGCTTCGCGGTCGTCCGATTTTGTTAATCACTCGTATGATTACAGACCAAATTGGACTACTCTCAGTCCTATTACCATTATTAATAAGTTAAGTTTGTTCAGAGGGCCAATAACTAAAATCAACCAATCAGAGCGCTCCGTAATCGGTCCAATATTCTCTACGTATTGGACACTGTCCTGCATGATTTTCGGGTAGTTTCAGTCGTGCAATAAATCTCGTATTAACCACGCTTGCTCGGGACCGTGCTGGGAGAATGTCGGGCCCAGGTCTTTTTTGTACGGACGCTGCGCTCGGTCCGTACTGTCAAGATCTCGGCCGATATTCTCCCAGTACAACCTTTGCGTTTGGTTAAAAAGATATATTCCTCGTTCCTTAACCCTTAAAAGCCGAACTGAACAACAAAAAAATGCCGTGTTTAACCGTGAAATCATGTTTTTGGCTGCCATGACGCTGAATGGGCCTTAGTTTTGCTGAAAAGCTATTTATTTACCAAAAAATTGATTTCCACAAGATAAGGTACAAAAATGTGCAATATTTAAATCTAGGGCAAGGACTTGGCCTTGATCAACTATGGGTATTATGGGCCATTTGACATTTTACAACCATTTTTTGCACCAAAACTGATAACATTGTTTTCAATTTGCTATGTCAGAATGCCGTCGATATCCAAAACCAACTTTCGTGCGGATAGATCTATCTATGCTCTACTAAATCCGTATGAAGAACATCTGGTGACATTTAAATCGATGACTTTGCAAGTGGTACGAAGAGCATGACCATTAAGCACACGTATATGTGTGCTTAGGAGTCAAAGGGCTAAAACACCTTACTTAAAACCACTGGGAGCAAGGATCTTGAGAGTATTATAACACGAGAATTGAACCTTTACCTCAAATATGCCTTTGGTTTTAATCCCATGGCCAGAGCTTTGTCTTCGCTCATTATCAAACTAGCCGAAGCTCCATCCGTCTACAATCACACAAAGAGAAAATAATGAGAATAATAATTAGTTCGAAAGAGACTACAAATGTTGCTTCCATAGTGTCCTTTATGTAGTCTCTCCTTTGAAGAAATTTGTTCTTGTGATACAAATAACTCCTGCACATTGATCTACAGGCTCAGTCAGGTACAGCCAATTTCACTGTGCAGTTCCAAAAATCCATATCTACATGTAATCCATTGACAGTCATTGGAAACTCTGAGGGTTTGGGGATCTCAAATGCTAACTTGCAGCTAAACTATGCTGCTACATGTAAACTGGAATTTACAGAGGGGTGGAAGAGGGGCGTCAAACAAGATAAAAAACACGCTTATCTTTTTTTCTGGTGGGTTGGAGGGATATTTTCTGAAACCACAGAATGTTTATTGTTTATTCAAGTTCAAATATCCCAAAACGTGAACAGTCTTGAAAGAAATATCTACTCTGTTAAATTGGAAGGCGAATCTAACAAAAGCAACAGCACATACCAGAAAGGAAGCATTGGCAGCAGTAACAGTGCCATGGGGTTTGATAAACGCTGGTTTTAACTTAGCCATCTGCTGTGGAGTGGAGACACGGATTCCATTATCAGCTGTCACAGTTACTGTACGTCCTAAAACAAACAAAGAAACAAACAAAAATAACAAATCATTATTAAACCCCTTTCTCTGCTTTTTGGATGTTTTTTTAAATTCAAACACAGAGCACTTCCTTTCAGTGTTCCTTCGCAGATAATAATGATGGAAAAATGAAACAAGAGGAACAAAAAACAGTGAAGTAAGAAAGAAAGTCCTAGTCACAAGACATGCATAAATTTGTTGTACTTAATTTAAAATTAACTAAATAAATTGAAAAAAAGTAACTAACTAAATAAACCATAATGTACTTGACATCTAAAACTATTTACATCATAGTTACACATACCAGGTACTTTGTATGGGACAACATCCTCCAGCTTTCCTGCCTGAAAAAGGAAAACAAGATGTTTTATTTTTTTACCATCATATAAGAGTAAGAACTCCTTCATGGAATTTACAAAGGGTAAACTTATGGTTTTGTTCATTGGACACGCTACAGTTCTAATCCTTGGCTGATTCATCTAAAACAATGCTCCATTGCACTCTTCAATTCCATACCTTGGACTACGAATTTCAAGGAGGCTTAGGAAGGGGTTTCAATAACGTTAGTTATAAGCGGCAACTGAAGGTGTAATAGGTGGCTGTGACCACTAAAGGGGCATGCCCCCCCCCCCCCCCAGAAAATTTTGAAATCTAGAAGCTCGGAAATGCGATTTCCAGCGTTCTGAGCATCAAAAAGCGTGCATTGATCGGTATTTTTATTGACCACAAAACAGGATTTTTTTGTAGCATTAAAAATTTCAGCGGTCGTCGCTGTTGTTGAATTTGCCCTTTTATTAATATCATTTTTATTTTCATTTATTTAATGAAATCCAAACAGACGGCGGTAAGAGGTCCTAACCGGCTTTTATTGAAACCACCGGGCTTAAGTACTACCTAGCAGGTAAAGTTAGTCTTCAAGCCTGGCTGGCTTACCAAGCCAGGACACTGTTAAACCCAGTTTCCATCACAAGATGTGACTGAGAGTGCATGATTGTATTTCTATTCCCACCTAGAGGTGATGCTGGTTTACCCCAGAGTTACCCCCAGCTTTAAATTCACCAGTAACCATTTAAATGTCTGGATAAAGATCGGCACTGTGAGAGTAAAGAGTCTTGCCAAAGGACATCAGCCAGGCTTGAGCCCAGACTGTCCAACCAGGGGTCTAGTGTACTCTCTAGCTAACCAGTGCCTTCTCTAACCAGTAGGCCACAGTGTCTCCTAAGGATGATTGGACTGTACAATTTACTTGCAAAACATCAAGAGATAAAATAATATATAAAGTTCCTTACGCTTGCTGCTGCATGTGCCAGTGTGTGAGATCTCAAAGCAAATTCATCCTGAAAATTGACAAACCAGAAATGGATGTCAGCCTAGCTTGGGGCAAAGTGACTTATAAAAATTACAAAAAGCAAATCAAGAATACAGTAGTTATTTGCGATAGACTTCAATTTATAAACAAAGTTAATAACCTTGTTAATAGATTGCTCACAATCATCTTACTTGGGAAAGAATGAGAAAGAGGACAACCATGGACTATTGATTAAAACTAATCACAATCTTGAGAAAAATTGTTTGGGAAATCTGTTCCAGGTTTACTAATTATTAAAAGGTACATTGTACAAGATTGTGCTCTGTAGAGTTGCTTGAGGTCTAGTCAAGGTAAAAGGAGGACTAAACCCTTCAGCCTGCAATAACATTGTGACAGGAAATCTGACCATATCATTGTTAGCCAGTGTTAATGATATGTTAGCTCTTCAGTAAATGTCTGCTTCAATCATTTTCTGACAATCAGCGATACAGACTTTTTACCATAGACAGATGTGCAGTAAATAAACTGGTTTTACCTGTTCCTGTCTGCTGATACCAAAAGCGGCTGCCAGTCTACAGAAGGGAAAATTAACATTTCAATATTGTGAAATATATAACATTCCACCAGTTTGTTTCAAAACAGTTACAAACAGCTTTGGGATCAATTTAGATCATGCATGAGCATATAAGTACTACAATTAAATTAACGCTCTGTACTACATGTATGTCACATAAAATGTAACCAGCTCTATACCTGTCGCCGCTATGCCCCATGGTTTCACCAGTAGAAAACTCGGCAACAGCTGGTAACTGACAAGAACAACAACAACAAAATAACCGGTTAAATTTTAGCGTGTCTTCTTTCTTTACTCGGCACAATAACTGGCAAGGAAAATCAGGGATAAAAAGTCAAAAGGGCGAGTTACCTCAGGAGAGAGAAAACTTGGTCTGATCTTGGAGAGAAGTCCAAGTCTGGCACCAAGGGATTTGGCCTAAAATTTTTAAAACAAAGCAAGATAAGAAATGTCTAACCACATGTGTCTCACGATGGAGTTGTATGGATGTGTTGAATGTTTTGACTGCAACACTGTTAGTATTGCAATCAGCACCTCAAAGAGACAAATGAATAAAAATTCATCTGATTCTTCTATCTTACACCATGATGAACAATAACCACTTCTTTAATAACAAAATAAGAAGTGATGGCAGGGAAGCCCATTATCTAAAGCCATGACTCATGGAGGAAAATAAACACTTCCTCTCTCACACATGGGAGTCTTAATAAAATTGGATGATTAGTGTCAAATTTAACAGTCATTGGAGCATTTCTTAAGGCTATTTCACTGATTTGCTAAGCTGGGAGGTTCTGTCAAAATCAAAACTTCTATCCCTCCCATGTTACACAGCGCAGCCTTTTAAGCGACTTCTCTTTAAATAAACTGCACTGTGCAACATACTGCTTGGTGCACAAGCTTATTACAAAAAAACAATGTGTGAATGACTGCACCACCCACAGTACAGAGCATAATCATAAATGAAATCTTTCGAGATCATGCAACATAATGAGCAAATATTACCTTGTTCAAAGTAAGCAGTGTTTTTCTGAGAGGCCTGCTGAGTCTAATGGGAACATCCGACATAAATTCCACTCCCCCAGCAATTACCGTATCACACTGACCACTGGCAATCAAACCAACAGCTGTAAAGGAAAACAACACATTTTTTCACAGGACATGCACACTAATGTAAGATGAAAGTTAGCAGACAGAGAAAATAATGCTTGGGCTTTGCAAAAATATTCGTTCAATTTGTTTCTGCAGGAATTTCATCAATGTTTTCAGTAGGAAAGAAGCATTGGTTTTTCAACAGGCAGGCAAAATGTTTTGATCAAACTTCTTTATGAAAAAACGTTCCTGCAGATGGTCAAGCCTCACAGATCATCAGTTTCCCTGTCAGACTCCTTGTGAAACCTCTGGTGTTAGCCTTTTGGCCAGTATATGGAAGAACTGGGTCATAAATGTATATCTCTACACGTGTGGATGCCAATTAAGAAGATTATAATGAACTTTAAATTATGATTTGCACACCAGCATGTGACAAGTTCTAGTTATTTTCACCTGAAGTAATAGCTTGGTTTGATGAGATACAAGCCATGGTGACAGTGTGGCATGGAGTCTTGTCTGAGAAGCCAGCACCAAGGGCAGCCTTGTGACAAATTGAACCAAAACAAAAAATTAGGTGTTCATGTTGATTTATATCCCTGCAGTCTGAAACTAACTACTCTGTAACCCGTATCTGATTCGCTCCGACGAAGGGCTAACGTTTGAAACGTCAGCTTCCAAATCTCTTTACGGTGGACAATTCACATTATCAACCCAGTTGATAAAACCAAATTATCTTGTAATACTCCCACTGACACAGCACCACAGTTTCTTTAGAAACTTGCCCCTTTACTCTGTAACTCATGTCTAGTATAGCATTGTTTTTTTGGTATTCTACTTTTTACCATTAGGTGGTAAACATGGTAAATATGCAAGGATCGAAAATAAAAATTCACTCCTAAGAGTCTCTGCTGTTTCTGATCAATTTATTTTTCATAACGCTGAAATTTAACAGTACTCTGTTTAGTACATCAAAAGAATATCCCCTGATAGATGATTTTCTTACTTTTCCACACCTGTCTCCTGGACAATTTATTGATATTGTAAGGTGAAATAAGACGCGGATATTTTCAGGAGGTAAAGAATTATTAAATAATAAATGGCAAGCAATCAATACCTCTCTTGCGATATTGCTGGTTTTTACTTCTTGAATCACTGTGCCAATAACTATGTGGTCTACAGCATCTAAAAACAAACAAAATGTTACAGTTTTGAAATGTAAAATGATGAAAAGCATTTCCGAGAACTTAAAGTTTGTTAACGAGTGTTACACGCTATTGATTTTACCAACCTTTACTTATTCCAGTTTTTGAAACCAGACCCCTGAAAGAAGAGATTTTTTTAAAAAGTAAAGCATGAAATAAAAGGTTTTATAACATAGCGTGTACGCTAGTCCTAACTTATTCCTATTGAGCAATCATGAAAAAAAAGTCTCTATATACATGTATGCATGGCCGTGTGTATATAGCATGACATGTGCAGTTTCAATTAAGCTGCAAAATTTCCATCAAGATTAGTGCAAGTTCCTTTTGTTTAAGTTTCCGCAATTTGTGAAGATTATTCTGAAATATCCAAACCCTACTTCAAGCCTTTGACTTTTGCCAAGCTTATAAGATGTTTTAAACATGAGTATTTTGATTTTGTTTGCCTACATTTTCATTATTAATTCGAAGAAGCAAATTTTTCATTGACAATTTTAGAATCCAGGTTAAGTGTTTTTGTTCAACTGTTGCTCAACAGATTGTAGTGTGTTAGGATTCTAATGACCTTTGTTTTCCTTTACCGTGCATTGTGAGAACTTTGTCAGTCACAAACAGAACATGTTTATTTATTTATTTGCCTAAGTAGTTTTCAATTCCAGCAATGTAAGGAGCAATTATTTTAAAGCAATTGCAAGATGTTACATTCATGAGACACAACTTATCGTAATCAAGTTCTCAGTGCAAATAACAAGTACCATGACTTACTCTAGTGCTCCTCTTTGGATATCATGCGATAACAAGTCAGCGTAACTGAAAATTGATGGTACAGGTATGTTTTGTCAGTAATGCAAATCTTCCAGGTTATCGGATATGCTGCAGGTCAAAATGAAATTCAGGTTAAAATGACTTTAACCTAGTTTGATTCTCAATTTCCTTTGTCTTCTAACCCTCATTATTCATGGTCCATGAATAATTAGGGTTAAGAAGAAAGGAATTTCATTTTAACCTGAATTTCATTTTGACCTGCAACAGATACATCTACGGGTAATTCCATGGTACTTGGGACATAAGCTTGCAAAAATTGACAATCACTTTAAGGACAGTATCACTGTATTTCTAGACTCATTATAAGATAGATTGTTATGAAATTGTACTTTTCGGTTGTCAGCGGAATGATTTCATGGCATAAATTATCATTAATTAATCAATTCAGTCTATTTGGCTGTCACAGAGGGGACATGCACAAATGACCATGGTAAATCTATCTTGAGAGGAAATCTAGTAAAAACTGTCAGGACATTTACTTCTTTACTTAGACTGTTTAAGTTATTAATTATTTCTCCCTGATTTTGTCTGAAGGAGGAGATCAAAGCCTTATCCAAAATTGAATTGTCCCCTCTGTGACAAAAATAGCGATAAAAATTATTATCTATTCAAAGCAATTGGTAATAATAGTATGAAATTCTGTTAACAGTTGAAGTGTGGGCTGACAAACTTAGAAGTTGTGGAGGAGTTCTTCTATTTCTCTTTTCTTAGGATAGGTGTGAAAACTTTAAATGTCACGGAGGGGATCTTTTTGTCACAGAGGGGACTTTGTGTCACAGAGGGTACTTTTCTGTCACAGAGGGGACATTTTTGGTGAACAAAAAATTGTCACGGAGGGGACTTTTTTAAGGTCACAGAAAGAACATAAATTCTTGGAGGAAGCATTATTTTAAAAGAGAAATTACTTTTATTGAAGATAAACTGTTTTAATCATCCATAATCTCCTCACACAAAGAACAATAATACTTAAAGTGCCTATATCACCAAAATTTTTATTTTCCCATCTGATTCTATGTTTCATGCCATGAACTTCTGCGAAAAAAATTTTCGATTTGGATAAAAAGCGATCTTTTAATGAAGTTTTAAAAACCTGAAAATCCTATTTTCTTGCGGTCGACCCGTGCCGCTGATCACAGCATCGACATGCTCAGAATTGTGACGTAGATTCAGGAACGTGTGAGTTCAGGCTTGACTTATCCCACTTGTTTTACCTCTGTAAATTTAGCTTCGTAGTCCATGCAAAATGCTCCTTTCCAGCATTTTGTATGAGCTACTAACTTACATTTACAGAGGTAAAACAAGGGAGATGAGTCAAGCCTGAAGTCACGTGTTCCTTAATCTATGTCACAACTCATTCAAAACGAAGGGAAGACTGGTGCGAATGGTGGACCAAAATGGCGGCAAATTTGAACGATTTTAAAACTTCTAAAAAAGATTGCATTTTATCCAAATCGAATTTTTCTTTCGCAGAAGTTCATAGGGTGATATATAGAATCAGATAAGAAAATAAAAAATTTGACGATATGGGCACTTTAACTTAGCCAAAATGTGCAGTTAATCTGTGGAAATATTGGATAATTTATTAAGTTCTCATGAATTATTCATAACAAAGCACTTAAGGATTATGGGATGATAGACACTGAGCATGCTCACTAAAGCAAGTGCACACATGCAGTTCTTGTAGAGCAGTTTAAAATGAGTTCAAGCAAAGAGAGGACAAAGAAATACAGAGAAAGACTGAGGGAAAATGAAGAAAAGTATGAGGTGGTTAAAAAGAAGGATAGAGAAAGAAAGAAAGAAAAAGGATTATTTGAAGAAGAAAGCTACTCAGCCTGAAGTTTTGAGAGCCAAGGAAAGAGAGAAGAAAAGAAAGCAAAGGAAAAAAATAGCAGACTTGATCAAGAAAACAAGCAAAACTTGTAGTCAAGTAAGCCCTCAGACGTTTGGAAAAGCACTCAGTAGAGCAAAGAAGCACCTGCCAAAATGCCCTGAAAGAAAAGTGCAAGTGTTAGCAAAGATTGTTCAAGATCTTTCCCCAAGAAAATGGAAGGCGGTGGTGGATTTGTGTGACAAAAACTCTAAGCGAAGAAAAGAGTACAGCAAGGACAGAAAGAAAAGATGTGATGCTCTCACTGATGATGAGATACAAAAGGTGCAGAATTTCTATTTAAGAGAGGACATCAGCAGAATGCTTCCAGGGAAGAAAGATTATGTGTCTGTCAAACTAGCTGATGGTAAAAGGGAGCACAGGCAAAAGAGGTTGCTGTTGTTTAAAATAGGAGAAGTGCATGAGCTTTTCAAAGAAGAAAGTAATGTTCAGATAGGTAAATCCAAGTTTGCAGAACTCCGGCCACCCCAGGTCGTACCATCATCTGCATTTGACCATGAAGTGTGCATTTGTAAGTATCATGAAAATATTGACCTCCTCCTTCAGGGCCTATCAAGACTTGGCATATCTGGCTGCATATCAAGTGAAGAAGCTGTTGCAAAGACAGTATGTAGTCTTGACTCTTGCAAATGCATTGACAGGGTGTGCGACAGCTGTGGGGTAACCAAGCTAACCGATAATCTTTTTGAAGGCCTAGACAAAGACGACTCAATATCCTACTATCAGTGGCAAAAAGTGGAGGGAGCTGTGAGGAAAAACCTTGTTGACTGCACGATTGCCGAAGCTGAGGAAGATTTGCAGGCCCAACTGACACCATTTAGTCGTCATGTTTACAATATCAGGCGTCAGTTCCAAGAGTTAAGGCACTTAAAGGAACAGCTTAGGCAAGATGAAATAATTATTCATGAGGATTTTTCAGAGAATTTTCAGCTGAAGCACCAACGAGAAATAATGGAATCCCACTGGTCTAATGAATCAGTTACAGTATTCACTGCAGTAGTCTACTACAAAGATGACAACAAAGATCTTCAACATCTTTCATATGCACTCATTTCAGATGAGTTGTCCCATGACAAGAGAAGTGTTTATGTCTTCAACAAAGCTCTCTTGGATGCTGTTAGTAGAGAAATGTCTTTCAAACAGGTGCACTATTGGAGTGATGGGGCTGGCTCTCAGTTTAAGAACAGGTTTAACTTAGCTTGTGTGCTGTACCATCCTCTTGATTATGAAACCCAAGCTACTTGGAGCTTCTTTGAGACAGCTCATGGAAAAGGAGCAGTTGATGGAGTTGGAGGGGCTGTTAAGCGTGCTGTTTGGAGAGCCATTCTTCAAGACCGAGCTGTTGTAAACAGTGCTGAAGAGTTTGCAAGAGTTGCTGAGAATGAGTGCCTGAAAGTAAAGGTGTTATACATTCCCAAGGAAGACATTACTCAGGCAGAAGAGCAGCTTCATCAAAGATGGAATGCGTGCATCCCCATTCCTGAAACTCACTCCATCCACTTTGTTTCAAAGATTTCTGACACAACTGTGTCCGTGGCCAAGAACTCGCAATTCTTGAAGCAAGACACCTGCAGGGAACATGTTCTTCTTTCCTCCTTTGGACCAAGAGTTGGTGAGTCAGCAACTATCGATAATGCAAACCAGAAAACAGCACATGAAATGAATCAGAAACCACAGAGTGGCAGATATAACAAACCAGCTGGTGAAAAGGGTTATAAACCTGGGAGTCAGAAGAATCGAAAAGGAGACAGTGAGAAGAGTCGAACATCAGACGGTGAGAAGAGTCAAAACCCAGACAATGAGAAAGGTCAAAACCCAGGCAGCAAGATGAGTCAAAAACCAGGCATTGAGAAGAGTCAAAAGCCAGACAGTGAGACGAGTCAAGAACCAAGATGTGAGAAGAATCAAAAACCAAACAGTGAGATGAGTCGAAAACCAGACAGTGAAAAGAGTCAAAACACCGACAGTGAGAAAGTTCAAGGACCAAGAAGTGAGAAGAGTCAAA
Organism: Micromussa lordhowensis; assembly: GCA_964020085.1. Classification (NCBI taxonomy): domain Eukaryota; kingdom Metazoa; phylum Cnidaria; class Anthozoa; order Scleractinia; family Lobophylliidae; genus Micromussa; species Micromussa lordhowensis. The sequence goes on along the minus strand of OZ026596.1, from coordinate 5,352,942 downwards.
ACCCAGACAGTGACAAGAATCATAAACGAAACAGTGAGAAGACTCAAACACCAGACAGTGACAACAGTCGTAAAACAAGCAGTTGGAGGAGTCAAGAACCAAGCAGTCAGAAGAGCAAAAAATCAAACAGTCAAAAGAATCAGAAGCCAAGCAGTCAGAAGAGACAAAAGACAGACAGTGAGAAGGGACAGAAATCAGAAAGTGATGATGAGGTAGAAATACTGGCACATAAAGGTACTTCTCCATTACATACAGTTACAAGTACACATAGTTTCAAGCCTCCAGTTAACATCAAGTTTGGTTTACCACACAAAATTCAAGCAAAGCTGTCATATGTAACGTCATTCAACCTTCCTGTTTATCAGGAGCCAATCGTTGCAGCATTACTGGCTGAAGCTGTTGCTTTTAATGGCGATCCTCTTGTCTCCAATGAAGATCTTAAAGCACTCTCAGGGGAGGAAGCATCTGATTCAGAAGACATGTGGTTGCCCAATTTTGTTATTGATGCATACCTGAATCTGCTCTCAGCTACTTGTGCAACTGTAACTTCCATAAAATGGGAGAGGTTTGAGAAAAGTAGCTATACAAGAAACTTGGTAGTGAGTTGATGAAGAAAGGACAGGTGTTTAACTATAATCTCATTTTTGTCCCCTGCAATGAAGTTGGAAACAACCACTGGTTTCTTCTTTGCGTTTACCCAAAGATGCAGCAAGTTGTGGTGCTTGACAGTGCAGCTGGAAAATTCATCAAGCCTACACATCAAAGAGCTATCATTAAGATGTGGAGAGCATTGGCTGTAGCGTGTGGTGAACCAAGTCCTCATGACTGGTGTTTTTATGTGAACAGTCCAGATGATATGCTGCAACAAGAAACAGGTTATGACTGTGGTGTCTTTGTTTGCCTGTTTTCAAGAGCACTTGCTTTTTCAGATCCCCTTGTTGAAAATGCAGACATCATGAATGTCAGACGATCCATCATTCATGACCTGCATTTTCAAAGCCTCAGCCCAGTGCCTTCTACAGGAGTTCAAGTAGGGATGTATTACGCAGTTGACTATGTAACCACCTTTTATTTTGGAAGAGTGATTTCTGTGGCAGGCAGCTTTGTTGAAGTTAAATTCTTGCACAGCAAAGGCTCCACCACCTATGACTGGCCAAGAACCGATGATGTGGACAGGGTACACTGTAGCTGCATTTTTTATGGTCCTGTCTTACTTGTGGGCAATCGCCCTTTTACTATTTCAACTCAGCGCGAAGTTGAGAAAGTGCACCTTTTCATTAGAAAGCAGCACAAACTTTAAGCAGTGCATGACAAGAAACTTGGACTAGTGGTAACATGAAGCTGTCTGAAAAAATGCTGGAAGTAATAACATCAGCCATTGCTACTAAAACTACATCATTCATACATGTTTGTAAACAACATGGAAGATCTGCATAGGTCAATAAGTTTATATTCTACTAGCATGGTAAAATGTACACTGAAATTTGTTTTCATGGAAGAGTGTACCTATACAATTGACTGAATTGCAAGTTCTGTTCAGAAGTTGTTCTTGCCTCTTTTGATGTACGGCACTTTCATTTAATGAACAGCTTACATTCAAAATCATCTTACATGTACTGGTAGTTACATTTCATACATGCATAAATGAGGTCAACACTTCAGAAAAAAAATATTATCATGGTGACCTCAATTCTGTGTTCAGTCATTGTTGAGAGAGAGACACTTAATGAATTATTGATGTATCCGAGCTGTTTGTATTTTCAGATTATAAATGACTTTATAAGACTTCATGGAAGTTGCAGATTGGAAAGTGTCTTGTTTTTGTTAGGACAAGGTCTTAATGAGCCTTTCACAGTACAGTGTTGTCTTTTTCAATTGCCTAGCTTCTTAGAACCTAGCATTCATAAATAAAATAAAACAAAAATAACCAGAAAGTGACCCTGTTTGAGAAGGAATGCATTATGAAAAGAGTGCAACATTTTTACAGGTATATATAATAAGGCTTTGGTTATAACACTAGACAAGTCTAGTTTCATTGTTTTACTCTGAACACTTTGCCACAGAGAAGATTGCAGGGTGGCTATTAATGACTGCTATCTATTAGACAAGAGTTACCCTCCGTGACAGTCCCCTCTGTGACAATAACCGTGATCACTCATTATTATCTGTGCTGTATCAGAGAGCACTATGTCTTTTCCATCAATGCAGTTTAATTAGTGATTAACATAAAAATCAAATGTGCACTTAAGTGTTGTTGCTGCATGTTTACATTCACAGGATTTTTAGCCTAGTTTTTAAATTTCAATTTTGTTTGGTTTTCTGGTCCCCTCCGTGACAGATTGAATAAAAGACTAAATCTTGCCAGATGTGACAGAAATAATTTTGAAAGGATTTGATAAAGAAGAGTCATCAGTTATTTGATCATTGCAAGTCCACAGTGAACTAAACTAAATTTGGCAAAAGGAGCTAATTAAGGTATTGTTTTCTAAGATGTCCCCTCCGTGACATGCAAAATATTGTGGAATTACCCCTACAAAATGTTTTTGGGTATTTTGATCACTGTACTCACCTGGTGCCAGCCATGAGAAAAGGAGTTCGCACTCCTTCCACCAGAACAATGTTCCTTCCAGTTTGTTTTGGAGTCGCACCTAAAAATACATGAAAATTTGGACCAGAAGAGTATAGGGTTTTTAGAAATTGACAATGACTAGAAAAATGACTTACAGCTGTACATGTACTGCTCTAGTTTACTAACCTAAGTTTGCTAACTATTCTAGCCATGTAAGGGCACAACTACCTTCACTGTTACCTGCCATCTACATCTGTACTCTGCAAATCAGTGAGTCAGTCACTGTGAGTGAGTCAGTCCCCATGTTCGTTTAGGAGCAACAGCACCTCGTTTATACCCAATAAATCCTTCTAATAGTACCCCAGATTATAGTCATGATTGCTTCAATGCTAAATTCACGTTTCCGACGATTGTTTCTTGTTCTACACTGAGAACTGGTCCATATTTATTTTAAATAAAGAAATTTATTACTTAGTTCAAAAAAACAGAAAAGAAATGATAGGTCACCATACTCGTTTTCGAGAAAATGATTATTTATCTCTGTGGCAAGGTCACATGAAATAATGCACAGTAGGGATGCGCAATACAATACTGGGCAATAACCTTAAACTATAGAGTTAGTTACTGGTGGTAAACAAAATATTGAGGTTTACCTTTTGAGGATGCTTTCTGCTTTTGAGAAGTACTTGCACATCTCAGGAACACTACAAAATAAGCAACAAAGTAAAATACAGTTGAACCTCCGGTTGCGACCACCTCTCCTCAGCAGCCAGTTTTCCAAAATACCAAAAGGTTCCTAAGTCAAATCACTATATTTGGAACCTCTTGCAAGCAACTACCCTTTGTAAGCGACCGCAACCACTTTTAGAACCAAAAGTTTGAAATTTTCTTTTGTTGTTAACCTCCTGTAAGCGACCACCCGACAGATAATAGAGCGGAAATTGGATAATAAGGTGTTGTAACATTGTCACATTCCTGGGTAGTACAAGAGACCGAAATTTCTCAATGGGAAGTACCAGATTTTTCTCAAAATTGACTTTCTCATAAATAAAACATTTAAAACATGGGGTAAGTCTCTGTAGTTACCATATGCTAACGAAGCAAAGTTTTGACCCAGTATTGTCTAAGCTCTCGTAAGGGACCATCTCCTGTAAGCAACCACCTAGGCTTGACATTAAAATTTTTGAGAGGTTGCTTACGGGAGATTAGACTCTATCATCACCTATGATAATTTGTAGCTCTCACTTCAGCCGAGGGAATTGAAGGGTTACAGGATTTTTGTCAGCTGGCAACTACAACATGGTAATTTCCTAACCTACAAACTAAATTCAGTGACAGTTCCTTGTCTCTTTGCACCATCTTACCTCAGGCCTTTGTTAAAAACATGAAATGATGAAATAGTACCAAGGTAAGAGTCAATGTAAGATTCAGGTGTCTATAAGGGTTAGCCCTTACAATAATTATTTTTTGAGAGATAAGCACTGTTGAGTCAGTGATATTTAGACTAACCTGAGTACTAAAAAGCTAACCAGAGTTATTATTATTAGTGTTATTTAGGCAAATCACAGTGCCTTACTTTTTCTCAATTTGCCATTTTGTGTTTTAAACACGCCCCTTAACTTAAACATTCCAAGTTGTGCCCATGATAAGTCAACCCAACAGTGAAATTTTAAATTCTCTCCACCAGCTAATTCACAATTTGTTGTTAGCATCTGATTTTGTTTGATGGTGATTATTTGAAGCCTGTTGTTTGCAGGGTGGACATCGCTATCCAGATTGAGAAGTGCTAACAAAACCGAGTACATGTACACCAGATAACAATTTGTTTGAAAAATCTGGTATTTGCATAGTTATAAAAGCAATAATCCCCTTTTAACAACTTGGCACCAAGATTTCAGGCTGTTCGGGACAATTTCAGTAAAAAGGTAAGCTTACATGCAATAAGTTTATTTTAAAAAAATCGTACCGCAATGTTATTATCATCAGCGCGATAAAATTTAATGATATCGTAGAAAAAAATACAAATAAAACAGTGATAGTAAGTCCAATCTAAAGTTGCGTAGGTTTTATTGAAATTCCCACGACGGTGGACTTTGATCTGACCACGTAAATTAAATACACCAAGGTCTGGAAAATTTCAAGTTTGACATGGACTTACCGTAAAATCAAGAAATAGTTCAATGATAGGTTGCCTTAAATAACGGTACTTACAAGTATTGACGTTTTTACTCTGACAGTTCCTGGCAAAGGTTCTTAGAACTTTTCCACTACAGTACACGCTGGCCGCCATATTGGTTCTGCAGGGAAGTGAGAGTAACCACGCCTTCAATGCTCGATTGTTTACGGTTATAAGTTCAATCAAGGTCAAATTATCCGACGCTTAACGAAGGTTGCCGACTATTTCCGGAAAGCTCTAAATTATGGTCTGCGTTGAAGTGTGCGCATGCGTAGCTTTCCATGTGCACGGTTACGCGGGTTCACAGGATCAACCAGGGACGAGTGGTGAGGACATTAGTCGGAGCTCGCAAATTGAAGTTGATTTGTGAGCTCCAGCCGGCTGGAAATGATCATCTTGCAACGACAAAAGACCTGCTAAGTTACACTTGTACCGTCTCCAGTTATGGCGTTGCAAGTGAAATTCCCGTTTGGGAAATTAGTGAGCGTGCTTGTCACTCACGTGGAGGCTTCAGGCAACTTCTTCGTTCAAATCAACAGCGAGGCGGGAAAATTATATGCACTCATGGACGAAATTGAACATAATGTGTTATCCGGGAGAGCGAGAGCATTAAAAGCCGCAGAAATCATGGTCGGATCTATTTATTTAGCTCAATATCAAGAAGACAGTCGATGGTACCGCTCTCGAGTGTTAGGTGTGAACATTGAAGAACAGCAGTGTGAAGTTTTTTTCGTGGACTATGGAAATACCGACTTTGTACCTCTAAGTTGCATAAGAAATGCCGAGGAGAAGTTTTGTGAACTACCACAGCAATCGTTCGAGTGTGAATTGGAGGGGATTGATCGTTTCCACAGTCAAAGCTTTGAGGAAACGGTAGCTTTGCTAAACGTGACCATCGTGGAACAAGAACTTCATTGCAAGGCTGTGCAGCTGAAGAAAAACTGTGTTCTAGTTACACAGCTTTTCTTTGACGAGAAAGGTACCACGTCTGTTTTTGATCAAATGCAAAGTGGAGGTCTCGGCACTGAGGAACATTCTCTGATTAGCAACGGGGAGAGCACGTTACCTCAACAGTTGAACCCCAAGAGAGAAGTGAAATACAAGACGATGAGTCTACCTCCCGATTCGTTCCATGACCTCAGTGTCACCTGGGTTGAAGATCCGTCACATTTTTGGTGCCAGCTTTTAACAAACACACGAACAATTGCTGCATTAATGGAGAATCTAGCTGAAGTGTACACTAATCTGGAGCCAGCTGCATTACCCCTTCAGTCGTGCACAGTGGGATATCCTTGTTGTGCAAAGTTTTATGAGGATGATGCTTGGTACAGGGGAGTCATTACCAATGTGAGTTCCATTGCTACTGGACAAATCGAAGTCAGATTTGTGGATTATGGCAACTCTCAGGACACTGAGCTGTCAGACGTGAGAGATTTAAAGGATGAATTTCTCAAGGACCCATGTCAAGCAATGTACTTTGCCATTGCCGGCGTGGATCCAGCAAGTAAGGATGGGATTTGGGCAGATGAAGCCAAAGTGTTATTTGAGAAGTTGATCAACCTTAAACATGTTGTGGGACTTGTGACCTGTGTGGAGAATGATGGAAGACATAGAGTGAAACTCATGGACACAACGTCAGATCTGGACATGGAGCTCAACCAGATTCTCATTGCTGCCAACTATGGCATCAAGTCAGCCGACACACCCACTGCTACCACCTCAAGTGTAAGTGCTTTGAAGTCTGCTCAGCCATCCACCAAACCTATGTCAAAACCTGTCTTTGCAAAAGAAAGTGTTCAAGTTGGCATTGAGGAGAGAATTTTGGTGACAAACATCATCAACCCTTCAAAGTTCTTTGTTCAGCTGTTTAAAAATGGTCCTATGCTTGAGAGTTTGATGCAAGATATTGGACGCCACTATTCCAAACTTGGTGCAAATGAAGACCTTTTGTCATCTCCATCTCCTGGTGATCCATGCTGTGCCCAGTTTTCTGAAGATGGTTGGTGGTATCGCGCTATGGTGATGAACTCTTCACCAAAGGGAGTCACTATACAGTATATTGACTATGGTAACTCTGAAACACTTCCAGTTAACAAGATCAAGAAATTGATTCCTAAGTTCTCTGACTTGCCACAGCAGGGTATTGAGTGCACTCTGAATAGAATCCAGCCCAAGTTTGTGGCAGGAGGGCCAAAGTGGAAGCCTTATGACACCGAAACATTTATGGATTTGGCTTTGGAAAAGGAGGGCAAGTTAAAAGTTGTCACCCAGGACAGCAGTGGAGTTTGCAGAGTAGAGCTTGTTGTGAGAAATAGAAGAGAAGACCAGAATGTGAGTGAACAGTTGCTGATAAATGGTAATGCTGAGCTAACCGATGGAGCCCTGTCAGCTTCTGAAAACTTCAACAGCCTCAAATCACAGACATTTCCTGAACCTGACTTGAAAGTTGGCCACTTTGAAGATGTGATTGTTAGTTACACTGAACATCCATGTAACTTTTGGTGCCAGCTGCAGAAATCTGCTACACAGCTTGACTCGCTTATGACAGAAATCCACAATCTTTACTCTTCTGAAGGACAAAAGAATTCCATCTCTAATCCAGCATGCGGTAAGATCAACTGAATTTGAAATTTTCATTGTAGCCCTGTAATGTATAAAGTTGCAACACCAGAGACATGTGTTTTGTCTCCTTTTCTAACAGTAATGAGTTTGAGAAATGGTGATCAGTATCTAAAACAACTAGTCATGCTCTGTAGACATTGCCTGATTTCATACCGTGAAGGACTAGGTACGAGTCTGTAAATTATGGGATTAGCAACTATTGATCCACATAGTCAGAAAGAGCACACCGAGATTCACAAAATCCCCAAGTTTGGTGTTAATCGGGCTAATTTTCACTGAGATAGAGGCATTTAAAAACAAAAAAAAATTACAAAGAAATGTATGGAAATGTGGACAAATCCGGACATTTGTCCAGATTTTAATATATTTCTTTGTAAATTTTTTTTGAATCTCGGTGTGCTCTTTCTGACTATGTGGATCAATAGTTGCTAATCCCATAATTTACAGACTCGTACCTAGTCCTTCACGGTATGAAATCAGGCAATAGATAAGCAGCTTGAAAAATTAACGGAATTGATCTCTATTGGGAGTAATCTGATTTACAATGAAATTCTCATCCAGTTCTGTGAATGTGTGGAGGCTGACTGGAGAATTTGTTTGTTGATACCAGGACTCGAAGGATTGTGGAGTCGGTCAGTTAAAATGAGTTGCAAAATTTCTTGTTTGGATGATTGGAGACTGAACAAAACTAGTTGTGAAGCAATGTAATCCACTTCTCAATAGAGAGATCTCTTGAGAAACAAATTGATCAATCATAACACTCTCATAGCATTTTTGTTCTTCAGTTCAGACTGTTGTCAGTTTCTCTCAGATTACACTTAACAATTAGACTGCGAGCCCGAGATAGTCAACGAGGCGCAGCCGAGTTGACTATCGCTCGTAGATAACGAGGGCGAGTAGTCTAATTGTTTTAGTATAAATTTACCGTAGTCTCATTGCATAAAAAGAAAGTTTTATTATGTTACATCAGGTTCAAACGTGACGCGCGATGTGCACTAATGCGTAACTGTTGACTATCAGCAGATAGTCGACGGTAATATAGCCAATCAAATTCACGGATTCACAATAGACTACGGTAAATTTATACTAATTACTGTTAGTTTACAGGACACTTGACTCTCCAATGCACTATTACAGTGCAGCTCAGATATAAGCAAACTACACATATGCGTATTATACGTGCATATTTTGCGTATACGCTTATGTCAATACGCGCACATGCGTGCGTATATATACGCATGTATTTCTCTTTGTTATGCATTCCCATAAGTTTCTTTGTATAAAGCATTGTTGGTCGAACAAAAGACTTCAAAAATGAAATTTGCATACTGTTAAAACGACTTGCCGATCAGTGGAAGCTATCATATTTTGAGTTTTCAATCACTTCGCAAATTCACTGATACTGTTTCTTTGACACTTGCTTGATCTTAAGCTACCAAAAATGGAAAGCAAAACAGTTGCTTAAAGTCTTTATTCTATTTCGGGAACTTTATGTTTTGACAAGGAAAAATCTGTGTTTTGGCATGTGTTGGCAAGTCGTTTGTGAAATGTTTATTTCTCAATTTAGCGTTCTTAAGATCCTCGTCGAAAAAAAAACGTAATCTCCGGTTATATTTGACACAGATCATTCATTCAAACGATAAAATGCTCATTCTTTAACCAAATTATTGTTTATCAAAGTTTCTGTGGTGCGCCATTCGCATTTAGTTGTTTTTTACTTCAAGGAAAAGTTCTGTGTTTCGACACGTGTCGGCAAATCTATTGCAAGATGTTTATTGTCTAAAACGTTCCGAAGACCTTATCGAAAAAAAATTATATCTCCCGTTATATTTGACACAGATCATTCATTCAAACGATAAAATGCCCATTCCTTGACGAAAAAAATGTTTATCCAAGTTTCTGCGTATGGTGCGCCTCTCATGTTTAGTTATCTTTTACTTCAAGGAAAAGTTCTGTGTTGCGGCAGGCGTCGGCAAGTCACTTGCGAGATGTTTATGAAGCATTATAAAGACCTTGTCAAAAAAATGATATCTCTGGTTCTATTTGACACAGATCCTTCATTCAATTGGTAAAATGCTCTTTCTTAAACCAAATAATTGTTTATCAAAGTTTCTATGGTGCGCCGCTCACATTTTGTTATTTTTAACTTCCTCAAGGAAAAGTTGTTTGTTTGGGCACGCGTTTTCATGCCGCTTTCTTGGTCCGTGTTTACTTGTGTGAAAAAAATTTATCTTTCGGTTGTGTTTGCTCCATGAAGATGGGATTGTTGAAGCATAAGCACAAAATAATATCCCTTTTAATTACTATTCAGTCAGTTAATTTTCTGTTAGAGTGCCCAATTGCAAAATGTTAGTTTTAGCAAGTCTAGTCTGCAGACATACATGCGTATACTGTACGCATATTCAAAATAATAAAAACTCTATCTTGCTCTGTGGCAAGCTGTCAAGCCATTGAAAACAACAATGACCTGTTAAGAAAAGAAGAAACAATAGGTTAGCTCATACATACCAATAAGGCATATGCGTATATACTGTATACACGTATGTGCGTATATGCATACAGGTATACGCGTATTGGGCTGATGCGAATTATGCGCATATGTTGGTTCGGATATATCTGAGCTGCACTGTATATTGCAAAATGGCAGATATCCATTTTATACCAAACACTGAAAAATGTAGAAGGCACCTTCCATGTTAACACAGAATTCCTTGCATAAGGATGGCTATTGCAAGAACTAGTTTAATTATCAGCTCTTTTTTGTGTAGGTATGCTGTGCTGTGCACAATTCACAGAAGATGACAAGTGGTACAGGGGCAAAATCACTGGTGTCAAGAGAGGAGGACTTGTGGAGGTCCATTTTGTTGACTATGGAAACTATGAAATACTTCCAATTGCCCGGGTGAAGAAGCTACAAGCAGAGTTCTTAAAACTCCCACCCCAAGCTGTGAAATGTGCCCTGGCCAAAATTAGTCCGACTAATAAGGATTTGCTTTCTGACGACGTCATGAAACGATTTGAAGAATTAACCCTAGATAAAGAACTTGTTATGATGGCTGACAAGTATGATGAAGTCAGTGCTACATTTTCAGTGGTTCTGCTTGACACCACCGAAGGAAAGAACTTGGACATTGCAAGTGATCTACAGGCCATCATGGGTCCAAGTACAACACGGGAAAAATCTCAGATCGTGAAAGCTCAGATTCAACCTGGGACAACTGAACGTGTCTTTGTCTCGTCAGCAACAAGCCCAGCAAAGTTCTTCTGTCAGCTGTTGAAAACTGCTGCTTCTTTGGATGAGCTGATGAATGAGATGTTTGAATATTTTGAACCTCTGAGTCATCAGCAGGAACAACTGTCTGAACCCTCAGTTGGAGAGTTTTGTGCTGCTAAGTTTTCACTGGACGATGGTTGGTATCGTGCTAAAGTGGTTGAAGTCAAAGGCGACAGTGTTTCAGTCTTCTATATTGATTATGGTAACTCAGAGACACTTTCATTATCAAGATTGAAGGTACTGGATTCCAAGTTTCAAAGTCTTGCTAGCCAAGCTATTGAATGTTCATTATCTGGTAATTTCAACGGTGTGTGTGATGATAAATTTGTGGATCTTGCTTCAGAAAAAGAGTTTACTGCCAGAGTCCTGAATGTCAACAGTGGGGTTGCTATGGTTGACCTGGTATCGAAAGACACTAACCAGTCTGTCTGCAACATTCTTAGCAAGGAAAGTACACCATCATTGTCTTGTAACATTGCTCAGTTGCAGTGGAAAACTGGTGAAGCAATTGACGTTTTTGTCCCATTTGCAGAAAGTGCTCAAAATTTTTTTTGCCAGACTTCTGCCCATTCAAGTGAACTTGATGATCTAATGAACAGATTGGAAGAATGCTACAGCACCAATGCAGAAAATGTCTCTACCCTCGAAGCTGGTTCTCTCTGTGTTGCTTGGTATGATGGCTGGTACAGAGCAAAGGTAGAACAGGTGCAAGGGAGAGACGTCACAGTCAACTTCATTGATTATGGAGACACTGCAATTGTCACTCTTGACAATATTAGAACAATCAAGCCTGAATTTTGCTTGTTACCAGCCCAAGCTGTGCAGTGTTGCTTGAAAGGTTTCTCTTCCAGACAAGGACCAGCAAACTTCAAAGATCTAGTTGTTGAACAGGAGTTTAAGGCAAATGTTATCAGTGCAAAAAGCAGCAGTGTTTATGAGGTGGACTTGGTGCCAGCAGATGGTTCGGGGTCAATTTGTCAAAGACTGTCCAAAGAAGTAGAAATGTCACCGGCACCATCTGTGAATGTGACAAGCATCCAGTTGAAACCCGGCGAGAAGAGAGATGTTTTCATCCCATTTGTAGAAAGTGCACAGAAGTTCTTTTGTCAAGTCTCTCAAAATTCAAGTGATCTAGATGATCTGATGACCAAACTTGAAGAACATTACAGCTCAGATCAGGAAATTGTAACATCGATCAGTGTTGGAACTTTCTGCGTAGCACGTTATGAAGATGGTGGATGGTACCGTGCTCAGGCCACTGGTGTTCAAGGAGAGAGCATTGATGTATTTTACATTGATTATGGTGACTCTGCAACTCTTCCACTTAGCAGCATAAGATCGCTCAAGCCTGAGTTTTTCTCACTACCTGCCCAAGCTGTGAAGTGCTCCTTGAAAGGTTATCCCAGCAATCAGGAACCAGAAAACTTTAAGGATCTTGTCATTGAACAGGAATTTTCAGTGCAAGTTACAAGTGTGAAAACAGATGGTTATGAAGTCGAGTTGTCAGCAAAAGATGGTTTGACATTGTTCAGTAGAGAATTGTCTGAAGAAATGAAGACAGCAGCAGAATCCATGTGTAGTGTGCCTAGCATCCAGTTGAAACCTGGTGATAAAGTAGATGTTTTCATCCCATATGTAGAAAGTGCACAGAAGTTCTTTTGTCAAGTCTCTCGAAATTCAAGTGATCTAGATGATCTCATGACCAAACTTGAAGAACATTACAGCTCAGATCAGGAAATTGTAACTTCAATCAGTGTTGGAACTTTCTGTGTAGCACGTTATGAAGATGGTGGATGGTACCGTGCAATGGTTACTGGTGTTCAAGGAGAGAGCGTTGATGTATTTTACATCGATTATGGTGACTCTACAAGTCTTCCTCTTAGCAGCATAAGATCACTGAAGCCTAACCTCTCATCTTTACCTGCCCAAGCTGTGAATTGCTCCTTAAAAGGCTATTCCAACAATCCGGGACCAGAAAACTTCAAAGATCTTGTCATTGAACAGGAATTTGAGGCCCAGGTGACAAGTGCAATTGCTCAGAATACTTATGAAGTTGAATTGGTGTCAAAAGATGGTTCTTCCAGCTTAATTAGTAAAACATTGGCCAAAGATGTAGAAACAACAAATGAACCAGTCTGCAATGTGCCTAACATACAGCTACAAACTGGTGACAAAGTTGATGTTTTTATCCCATTTGTAGAAAGTGCACAGAAGTTCTTTTGTCAGGTCTCTCAAAATGCCAGTGAACTTGATGATCTCATGAACAAACTTGACGAACATTACCGCTCAGTTCAAGAAAGTGTGACTTCAGTTAGTGCTGGCTCCTTCTGTGTGGCACAGTATGAAGATGGTGGGTGGTACCGTGCGCAGGTCACTCACGTCTGTGGAGAAAGCATCGATGTATTTTACATTGATTATGGAGATACTGCAACCCTTCCACGTAGCAGTATAAGATCCCTGAGGTCAAACTTTTCATCATTACCTGCCCAGGCCGTGAAGTGCTACTTGAAAGGGTGTTCTACCAATGACCAATCAGGGAACTTTAAGGACCTTGTTCTCGAACAAGAATTTCAACTGCTTGTGACTGGCAGCAAACTACCTGGTGCATATGAAGTGGAGTTATTCTCTAAAGAAGGTTCCAAACTGTTTGATGAAGCACTACCCAGTGAAGCCAAGAATATTGAGATAGGTATGTTGAGATTTTAAGCTTTCTGATAACATTTTTCACCTTTTCCTTGCCACTGTACCTGTATACATGTAATTTCACAGTAAGAGTTGGTGTTTGACTGCATTAGTTCTGCTTGACTTATGGGATTAGAATTTATTTATACCATCCTTCCTGATGCTTCCCATCCATTTAATCTTAATGAAACCCCTGAAATAGAATGGAATATAACTGCAGTCAAGTGTTATGTACGAATTTACTTACCAGAGCTAACAGAAAAGTGACTACTGGGGAATCCTGATTTCTCACCTCCTGATAACTTGGACCAAAAGTCATTTCCCTCCCCTTGATCAAACTACCTGATACTTCAAACTAGTTTTTGTTTCTCTTGGAGTTTGAAAAATCTGGCTTCCACTGAAGTCTGTTAGCTATTCTAACCAGCTTGCAATAATAAGATGTACAGAGTGTTACGGTAGTTTCTATCTGTGTTTGTATGAGCTTAGCGTCAGTATGCCTCTTGTCTTACCGCCGCCTATGTAATATATCTGTAGGTGGTTATTTAAGGGGAGGCAGAGTCACTGGATACCAGATTGCCCACCAGGATTGTCGCTATCTCTGTGGACAAACCTGGGAACTGGGATCCGATAATTTTTTATGAAAACTTGCATAAGAAGTAGTTATGTAATTAACACTGACATGTTACAAGGTGATTGAAACGTAAGATCAATTCAAAAGATACAACTTTCCATTTATTACATAGTACTTTGTATTCAGTTGCAATTTTGCAGACCAAAAGTATGCAGTTGTCCAACACGTTTGGTCAGCTGTTATAAATTGTTCTTTTGAAATGCATATACAAGGAGAAGCAAATAGAGAAAGGTTTTAGTACTTTTGGTTACTTGCTATCAAGGAGAAGACTGAAAATGTCATGGTCTTTGTCCTATACCTCCCAAGTAATTTTTTATATCAGTAGCCATCAATGGTGAGTAAATTAATGAAATATAAATAGGTTAATGACAAAGTGCGAGGTCAAGGTGGCTGGATATTTCAAGTCCTAGGATTCCACGGTAATGATCATGTCTGGTGTCATTACCTTGATTCAGAAATAACGTAACTGAAAAACCCATCGCCATGGACGTCGTCAGCCTCGCTAATCAAAATCCATTTGATGAAAATGTTTCCTTGTTATAATCCTCAAGAAGTAGAGTAATTTCTTTGATATGCACTCCAATTATGTTTGAAACTAAAATGTTGTTTTCTGTCTGCCATGTTGTATCAATCCCAAAGTGCATCACATGGTATGTGCAATGCAGTCTGGGACAGATTTAAGGTGGCAGATGAACAGAAAAGGCTTGTTTTTTTGTTTTTGATTGCCTACAAGGCAATGTTTGTCGTCCTTTTAAAAATTATTTTAATTTTTTAACCCACGATTTTAATACGAGGAACAGTGGGACCACCATTGCTCTTCCGAAAGTGAAACTTGACTTTGCTCGGAAAAGTTTTTACTTTTTAGGCGCCTCAATTTTTTAATTCTTTACCTTTAAAATTCAAGCAAACTAGCAGTAGGACATTATTTAGGGAGTTTTTAGATCAATTTTTTGTATAGTGTTATTAGTAAGTTACGAAGTCATTCTTATTTTATTTTTAGTACTTTGTTAATTTAAACAGGACCCCTATGATAATAGTGCTCTCGCACTGATGGCCATCCGGTATAAATATTCGTTATTATTATTATTATTATTATTATTATTATTATTATTAAGTTCGTTTTTGCCAATTAGGCCAATAAAGGATTTATTATATGGCTTTTGGGAAAGTTTTCTCGCAGGACACAGTGGTTAGTCCTGGGCAGGCAAGATGGCGTTATCTTGCCTGCTTGGGTAGCCCATCGCTGCACAGGATTTGGTTCATCTTTGCCGCACATGAAGATTGATATATAATAAATGAATGTTAGAGCCCTGCTCTTTCGCAGTGGGTGGTTGAAAGAACCCTGATTTCAAGATCATTCATTTGTGCTTTTTTTAAGGTTCCACATTACTTGTTGGCTCATTTGTCCAACTCTGTCCCACTGCATGTGGCAGTCCACACCAATTTCACTGCCAGGTTGCAACACCTGAGCATAAAGAAAAGCTGTCACAGTTGATGGATCACCTCCAGGAGTACTATGAAGCAGTTGCAGATCAGGAACATGTTATAGCAAACCCTGTGGTGGGAATGAATTGTGTATCACTGTTTGCAGGTGTGTTGCATGTCAATATCATATGTTTAAACGTTGGAAGATTCCTCCCTCCCTGTTCAGGAATTTGCTTTTTACTTTGCTGGCAGGGTTGGAAAAAATGTAGGCCCAACTGTCTGGGGCAGGTAACTTTTGCTCTAGGCTCTAGGGCAAGTGAAAATTGCCTCAGTAGTCTTGTAATTCTACATAAAAATGTCAGCTTGATAAAATGATAATTTCCTGTCGGAAACTGTTTCAAACTCATCACTGCAAGCTAGCAAAATAATGAGTTGGAAGCCTGGATTAATTTACAATCTAAGAGTACTTTGTTGTTTTCCTTTGTTCTCTGATCACTACATTGACTACCATTTTAAAAAAGTGGGGGTAAGTGAAAACTGAAATTTACTGGCCTACTGGGGAAGTGGATTTAAAAATATTTTCTTTCCCGCCATACTGGGCTTTGCTTTTAAGTTAAAACTACGGAGCACTTACATATAAACCTACATGTACATTTCTACATGCATTTCACACAAAAATGTGTATAATGATTTACTTCAGATGATGAGATGTGGTATAGAGGAAGAATTACAAAAGTGGTGGATGGTCAGTTTGTGGAGGTGTGTTACGTAGACTTTGGTAACTGTGAAACAGTGCCTGCTTGCAAAGTGAAGACAATAAAAGAGGAGTGGACAGAGCTTCCTGCTCAAGCCATCCAGTGTAGCTTGGCTTCCATCTCACCTGTCAGTGGTGTAACATGGCCAGATGCCACTGTTGATATGTTCAAGAACCTTACAATGCAGAAGAAGTTAGTTGGAAAAGTCATTAAGAAAGGTAAGAAAGGAAAATGCCTGCATATGTTTTTACAGCCTGGTCTTCACACTGCCTGCGTTAAATGTTACAGAGAGCAGCTTTTGTGAATTGTTTTTAAGTGAGGGATGTTTTGGTGTAGATCTGTGCAAGGGGAATCAGGGTCAACCTGTACAGTGATCAGTGCTCTTAAGAATTTTGAAATACCTTATTGTCTTAAATATTATAAAAAATGCTCACTGACTATGTACAATTAAAAAACTTCAAGCTTTCGGCTGTCAGGCTACAGCCTTCAATGGATAAAATGGACAAGGACGACAATTACTTATATACAAAAAATGGTGAGACTAATTAAATGAATATATAAAACGGGAGAATGAAAAATATGTAAGAAAGTGTCAATTGATCTTTTTTAAAAGAATGGAATATTGGTTGGGCAGCGGCCTTGAATTATTATCTGCATGATCAATAGAAGTGGTGTGCCAAGATTCTAATGTCTTGCGGATACGAGAAGAACCCTTATCAATCACTTGGGAATTATTGAAGTCAATAGAGTGGTTTGCAGACCAAGCGTGTTTAGCGATATTAGAACCTCTTGCGTAAGACTTCACATTCCTCATATGTTCTTTTCTTCTGGTTTCAAAGCATCTACCAGTCTCGCCTACATAACTCCATGGGCAGTCAGCACAAGATATTTTGTAAACCACGTTAGGTTGCAAATCAATCGGAGGTCGGGACTTGCGAGAGGGAAACTCTTGTTGCAATGTCTTGAGTGGCTTATTGACAACTCGGATATCATGTTTTTTTAAAAGTCTAGTAAGAGGCTGGGAAATTCCATTAATATAAGGAAGAACTGCATAATTAAAGAAATCGGAAGGTGCGGCCCATTTGAAAAACATGCAGACAAGTTCCTCAGGTGTTGAGATGGAGTTTGTTGGCTGAGTAGAAGATTTCTTCTTTAAGATGTTAGAGATAACATTTTGGGGGTAATTATTGATTCGAAGAGCGTCGGTGACACGAATAAGTTCACTCTCTTTTCCTTGTTTCGTGTTGGGAAGATTAGTTGCGCAATGCAATAAAGTCTCGGCCGTGCTGATCTTGTGTCATTTGTCATGGTGAGAGAAGAAATCTAAATACCTATTGGTGTGAGTTGGTTTGCGATAAACATCAACAATGAGAGCATTATCTTTACGGGAAACTAAGGCGTCCAAAAAGCGATCTGGTTGTTATTTTCTTATAATATTTATGATGTTTTTTCCTGGCTACGGTTCTTCTATTAAACCTTATTGTCTGTTATTACTTTTTAATTGAAACAGGAAGTGAGAACATCCTGGAGATTGAGCTCTTCGACACTACCGAACAATCAGTCGACATCAACATTGGTGACCTGCTGGTGAAGGAAGGACTTGCTATCCGTGGCACTTCTAAACCTGTCACAGCAGTCAAGTCCTATGCAGCCCTTGGAAAAGCCAAACCTGCAGAGAATGAGAAAGTGTATGTCACTGCCGTTGAGTCTCCAGGATGCTTTTTCTGTCTCGTCAGTGGAACAGAGGAAAAGCTTATGGCTCTTATGAGTGAGATATCATCTGTTTACGATTCCTTATCCGACGAAGAGCTTGCCTTGAATGCCATCAGTGTTGCGGATGTTTGTTGTGCACAGTTCTCAGAGGACAACCAGTGGTACCGTGCTGTTGTTGAAGATAACACGAACGGTGCACTGACTGTAAGATTTATTGATTATGGTAACACGGAAACATTGCCAATTAGTAGAACTAAGATCCTGAAAGATGCATTCTTTGGTGAGCCTCCTTTAGCGGTTAAGTGCAGCCTTCTCGGTGTCAAACCTGCAGCTGGTGAGACCTGGTCTGATGAATCTGGTACACTCTTTGAGGAACTCACTTTTGAAAAGGAGCTCAATGCGAAGTTCTCATCCTTCACAGAACCATTTGAGGTTCAGCTGAATGAAAGCGGCATGGATATTGGAGAACAGCTAGTTGAGGCTAAACTAGCTTTTTCAACAAGAACTGCTGTAGAGCCAATTGCTCAGGGCAAGCCAGCAAGTGGACAGTATAAAAAGCCTGTTGTAGAGTGTGGTGAAATGTATGATGTTGTCATGACTTATCTGTCTTCCCCTGGAAAGTTTTTCTGTCAGCTTGTAAACATGAAGGAGCAACTTGATGGTAGTAAGTGTTCTAGACTATTTAAGCTTTGTTTCACTTTCACTGTATCTCATCAGACCTCTGCCAGCATTCAAATCCAGATCACTGTTTCTGAAGTCCATCCCCTCTCTTTTCCCTTTTGTTTGCTCTGTACTTGATTCTTGTTAACCAAGCATTAATGTTGCTGTTCCTAGACAGTTGTCTTCAAACATTTGTAAATAGATGAATGCAAAAAAAAAACACAATAATAAGTGGGTACAGGGGGGATCACCGCTCTGTGATTGGCATGACAAACGAACTTCCCTGGCATGATAAACGCCTAACTTACCTCCCCAACGTTAAAACCCGTGCTGGATAGGACAAGTCAGCAAAACAGTAAAGCCTTACTCTAAATGGCACTATGAGGTGAAACCTCTGGCCAGCATCTTGCCAGAGTGTAGACATTTGTGGCTTGCTCAAGCTTACTATATCTCAGCACAATGAGTCAACGCTGCCAGCACGTGCTGGATTGAATAAGGCAAAACAAGTGGAAAATAGTGCCACTGAATAGCAAAATAACAAAGCCATAAGGCAAGACAAGTTGAAAATAGTGCCACTGAATAGCAAAAATAACAAAGCTTGGGGAGGTCGCTGCAAGAATTAACCGACAGTGTTATAGCAAGAGGTGAACCCCAGTTTATTAAAATAATAACAACAATCGTGATAAAGCCAGCGAATGATGCTCAAGTTCAAGCTAAAACTCTTTCTAGCCAGACAGCTGTCTGGGCTTAGACCAATAGAGAATTATGTGCCATAGAAAATAAAGATCTTGTGCGGCTTTGAACAAGACATAAATGGAGATGTTATTTTAAAAAGACTAGCCATACAAAATATGGGGTCTCGGTTAAAGGAGGACTGGACAGCGGCAGATGGGGGATGAAAAAATGCGGATGACGAAAAAGGATGGAAAATTGCAAATGGCAAAATGTGGATGACAAAATGCAACAATGTGCAGATGATAAACTCCTGATGGGGGAAGTTAAGTACAATGTTGATTGTTCTCTTGGCGGCGGTCAACTTTCAATACTTAAGTAGAGAGAAGTGGAATATCCGTCAACAGAATGCAATCATCACAGTAAGAATCATAGGCGTGTGGGCACCTCCGGACTTGGGGGACGGTGACGTTCTTGCCCGAAAAAATTATGCAATGCCCGAAAGAGTGGGGATTGAAACCGGGATGCAAACGGAGACGTTCATCATTTTCTCATCTAATGAAACTGCTATCGTTGGAAAAATAGCTCAATTGAAAGTTTGCATACTTAATTCTATCAACAGTCTCGATATAATCGATCGAATAGAATAAACAAATTACTTAATGGAATTCGTGTAGCATTTACCTTTCACCTTGTTGACCTTGACGGCCGCTTGACCTTTGGTCACCTATGTTTTTCACTTTTTGTCCACGGAGTTCACAGAGAATCGAACGAACGTCAATGAGGAACCTTAAAACAAACCTACATGTGAACTTGTCAACCGGTCATCAAAAAGTTTTCCCACTCTTCGTGAAATTGGCGCGAAAATTAGGCGCGAACTGCAGAAGATGTTTAATAGCGAAACGATACACTTAACACTTTACAGGATATTATTCAAATTACCAAATCTCTGAAGACACCACTTACAGGCATCTAATTACCTGAAAAGCAATTAACTAGAAACTTTATTTATGACTTTTGGAAATCACGCCAACAGAATTATTTTATAATGCTTTCTCCCAAGTGTCGTTGCCCGAATTAAGAGCGATTTGCCTGAAAAATAACATTATTTCCGCAGCTGGGGGGGGGGGGGCTGCAGGCTTGTACGCCTATGGTAAGAATACCGTTGTTTCCTCTGATGGCTGGCGATGAGTATTTTTTGGTGTGCTAAAAAGCCAAAGAAAAGAATAAGCTATTATATGGCATGGTTTACAATTGATAAAGAACTTTGTCTTTTTGATGGATTCAATCCTGAATTATTTTTGGCAATTTATTGACGCATGCCATCTCTAATATAACATGATAGTAAATTGTTTAGTTTTGATCTCGGAAATAAGGTGCAGTGCTATTTTTAGCGCTTTCATATCCCAAGTGCATTTCGCTATATTAATTGCCGGCAGAAAATCTATATTAGAGCAAAACAGGAAGCAAAAGCTGTAAAAACGCCCTTAAAAAAACGCAATGTACCTGTTCCATATAAGTGTGATCAACCTATATAAACTCCATTGCCCATGCTCTTCCACTTTTGCTAGTGTCACCGACCTTTGTGGTCCTGTTGTAGAGTCTTGTACATGTGTAAATGCTCCGTGTCGTGCAAACTTTTCAACTAGGGTACAGTGGGGTGTGATCAGTTACTGTAGTGGTTTGAATTTAACAATGCCTGTTTGCTGTTTTGTGATTAAATAAAGAATATTGGACATCTCCCAGCCTAAATTCTATAAGATGGCCTGGTTTATTTACAACTAAAACTGTAAGAAAACATTGTAAGTTAATTTTCCCCTCAAAAGGATTTTGACCCGCATATCATCATTCGCAATTTTCGATCTGCATTTTGTCATCCACATTTTTCCATTTGCCATCCGCTGCCATCCGGTCCACATTTTACAGAGACCCCAAAATATGTGATTTATCAGTGAACTGGACAGTGTTGCGACATATATCCAGGAAAGGCTAAGTGTTCATGGTTGTTTCGAAACAAGACAAAAGAATCAGTTGTGTTACATTTAACTGTAGCACTTATAATAGTAACAACCCAGCAGGGGCCTAGAGCATCATGCTCCATTAACTGCACTTTAATGACTTGCTACTTGAACATCCCCAGGCAACTGCACCATTATGTAAAAGTCAGGCTCTGACAATAAGCCATTCACATGTGGTGTTAATTGTAACAAGCTCTAGCTCTATAATGTGTTGTCATTTGTAGCCCTGAATTTGATTCTATATATCAAGGTAAATTGTGCTATGGAAACTTTTTGCTGTTTGTAGACAGCTGATCAGTGAGAAGCGTACTATTTTATCTTGTATATATTTATTTTTTTAATGAAGAACTATCTTTTTTTCTTTCTCACCATTCTAGTGATGACAGACTTGAATGACCACTGCTTCGAGCTGGCTGAAACAGAAGGTTGTCTTGTCTCACCAACAGTTGGGCAGCCCTGTGTGGCACTTTTTGAAGGAATGTGGTACAGAGCTGAAGTCCTAAACATCTCAGTGAATGACTTGACTGTACATTACATTGACTATGGCAACGAAGAGACGTTGAAACCTTCTGGAGTTAAACAGATCACCCCTTTGTTTCTCAAGACACCTAAAGTTGCCATTGAATGTTCATTAGATCTGACCCGGGATGACTGGCCAGAGGATAGCACTGGTATCTTTGAAGAGCTAACAGCTAATGACGAACAGCTGATCATAAAGATCCTTCGTTGCCAAGGTGGAAAATACGAGGTGAAGGTGTTCAACAATGATGCAAGTTGCTATAGTGGAGAACTCCTTAGCACCCTTGTAGGAGCAGGTATTGGTCTTGCATGTTTTACAGATTCATGGACAATTCTTCTTGTAATACATTGTAAAGTCTAGAAACCTAGCATCGTTAAGATAGTTAAGAGCCTGTGTTTAAAAGCTCAACAAAGGAGGAGGGTGGTATTTCTCTCTCTTTGGTACCTCTTTTGTCCACTTCCTTTGCCCCTAAAAGGTATATCTGAATTTTGAATCAAAATTCTGCATGCTGATAATGTACTTCCACAGAGATCCCTGCAGTGTTTCAGGGTGGTTGTTACTTGACAGTTTGTTCGGGAATCTTCATCACTCATGTACATTGACATACATGTATTCACACGTGCACACACACGCTCAGACAATGTGACATACATTTCTGAATTTGGATTTACACTGTAATGATACTATCAGTATGTGCCATATCTTTGATACAAGTATTACTCAGTGAAAAAAAAGTGGGTTGAAAAGTATGGGGTAGAATTGTTTGGCTCGAATCTCGGATCTCTATCCTAAGGGGCTGAGGAAGTCAACAACCCAGAGACCATTTTTGTCTAGCTTAACTGAAGGGTTCATTAATCCATGGACGCCCTTGTCAGCTGTAAAGAGCCCCTAAAATTCCTGTGCCAGCCATAAAAAGCACATGTTGCCAAATTCCCTCTTTAAAGAGGTAAGGTCTAAATAGAGGAGTTATGATGTCTAGTATCCTCTAACCTAGGCCCCATATTCTTTATTTCCAACTCAGCTCAAGAAGTAACCCTGAAAGAGCAAGCTTTGCAATTAGGCCAGACAGAAGATGTTTATGTCGTCCACACTGAAAGCTCGGAGGACTTTTACATTCAGTTGTCAGCTATGTACCCGCAACTTGAGCAAATGATGGCCGAGATTGCTGAAGTGTACTCTGGCCTTGCGGATGATGTGAGTCATGAAGATGTGGTTGTCGGCAATCCCATTTGCGCCCAATTTTCAGAAGATAATTCTTGGTATAGAGCGGTTATTAAAAGTGTGCATTCAGACTTTGAAGTTGAGGTACACTATGTTGATTACGGAAACAGTGAAGTCATTCTTCTATCTGATGTCCGTCAGTTGAGCAAAAGGTTCTTCAACCTTCCAGTGCAAGCAGTTCGGTGCTCTCTTGATTCCCCAGTGGTAGAGTCATTTGGACAAAGAGTAGCAGATAAAGAGCTGAAGGCAATGTTTCTGTCATTAGAAAAAGGAAAATGGAAAGTACGCCTGTTTGATGGGGATGGAAAAATTGGACAAATAGATGAACCACAGGATTCAGATAACACCTTGCTGATCAGAGAGTTCATTCAGCCCACCATCTCCCCAGAGATGAAAGAGCTTGTGTATGTAAGCCATGTGGTGAGCCCAGATGAGTTCTATGTGCAGTTTGAATCTGCCCTGGATGACCTGTCAGCTTTGAGTGGTGAACTAAGCCGGTTTTACCTTTCCCTTGGGCCATCTACCAATGTGCTGCGATCTCCATCTCCCGGAATGTCTTGCTGTGCCATGTTTAGTCAGGATGGCGACTGGTACAGGGGTAGAGTAAAAAGTTTAACTTCCTCGGAAGCAGAGGTTGAGTTTGTTGATTATGGAAACAGTGAAATGGTATCCTTCAATCATGTTAAGGATGTTGAGAAAGATTTCATGCAGTTACCTCAGCAAGCTGTTCTCTGTGGTCTTGATGCAACTAAAGATCACTGGTCAGCTGGAGAAGTGAACATTTTCCAGTCAGTTGCACTTGACAAATCTTTCAATGCCAAATTCATCATCCGTGATGGACAGAAGTGGAGGGTGTCACTGGACAGTGGTGGAGTATCTATAGTGGACATGTTCATGACCAAAGATGGGGCAGATCTCCAGCAAGAAGAAATTTCAAGTGTACAAGTAGGTCAATATGCTTTTCCACAAGTTATATCAGGCCAGATTGAAGAGGTTTATGTAAGCCATGTCACAGAGTCTGGAGATTTTTACATCCAGTTGTCCAAGTCATCAGCAGATCTCGAAATAATTGAAAACCTGGTCAGTGAAATCTATGGCCAGCCAGGTGCTACAGCGAAAGTCATGGAAATGTGCTTTGTTGATTCTCTTTGCTGTGCCAGATTTAGTGGTGATTTGAACTGGTACAGAGCTCTTGTCACAAAGGTCTTTTCAGACACAGAAGTTGAAGTCCTCTTCATTGATTATGGGAACACAGACTCTCTTCACGTGGGATCGATGAAGCAACTTAGACCTGAGCTTCTAAAGTATCCAGTGCAAGCAATCAAATGCCGACTTGATGGTTCTAAAGATATTTGGACAGAGAATGATGTTCAACAATTTGAGTCTAGAGTCTTGGATAGACCCTTGCATGTAACATTTACAAGACAGGAAGGAACAACATGGTTTGTGACTATCCAAGAGCTTGACATGTTTTCAAGTACAGCTAGAGTAGCAACTAAAGTGAGATCATTCTCAAAGGAGACCTTGGATGTGAATAAGCGAGAAGAAGCATACTTCTTGTTTGCTGTTTCCCCTGATTGTTTCTGGCTAAACTTGGTAAGAACTGGAGATGATCTTGTAAGACTAATGAATCAGATTGCTAATGAGGTGACAGATCAACCATTGGAGAAATCCCAGGTGGAAGTTGGACTGCCTTGCCTTGGGATGTACACAGAGAATGACATTTGGCATCGTGCTCAAGTTGTAGAAGTACAAGATGATGCTAATGTAGTTGTATCTTATGTTGATTATGGTAATTCCGAGATCCTTTCACTTGAAAGACTGCATGCCGTCAGTGACTCCCAGCTGGAACTTCCTGTACAGGGAATCTGTTGTCAATTGGCAGGAGTGCAGGGTGTCGATCCCGACAAGATTATCAATTACCTGAATGAGATGCTTGTCGAGAAGGTGGTTGAATTTGAAGTTCAAAATCAGCATGCTGATGGTTCTTACACTGTTAAACTGTTCCATCCAGGAGCCTCGCAGTCAATAAATGACCAGGTAGTTGGTGAGTGCCTTGGTGATACCTCTCTCGTGGAGGAGACTAGATTAGAACAAGCATCTCCATCAAGATTACCTGCAACACAAGAAGGGAAAACTTTTAAGCTTCCAGAACTTCGGTCAGGTAGCAAAGTTCCTGTAAGTTTTGTCTCTGCTTTCTTGCCTGCCGAGATGCAGTTATTGCTAACAGAAAGAATTGAAGAACAAGAGCAACTGACAGAGAGCATAACATCAATGTACAATAACCTCAGTGAAAATGAACTTAAACTTGACAATCCTGATGTTGGAATGTTGTGTTGTGTGCATTTTTCTGAGAAGTGGTTCAGAGGTGAAATCATAAGTATTTCTGCAGATGGCACAGCAACAGTGAAACTTGTAGATTGTGGAACTAATGAGAAGATACCAATTTCAGAGTTAAAATCACTGAAGGAAGAGCTCTTAGAAACACCCGTTTTTGTCCTGGAAAGCAGCCTGGCTAATATCCATCCCAGTTCAGAAGATGGGCAGTGGTCACCAGATTGTTCCAGTGTCTTGGAATCACTCTGTCGCTCTAAAGCACTGGTAGCAGAGATCACGCATGTGTTTGGAGATATAGTGGAGTTGATTTTGAATGACGAGAGTGGAAAACAAATCAATCAGAGTCTTGTTGAGATGGGACTTGCAAAGGCATGTGATGTGCAGGAAGGTTTCTTAGAAGAACAGCCAAGATTGAAGTGGCCAGAACTACAGATTGGACAATCCCTAGATGCCTATTTGATAGCAGCGAAAGATTTGGAATCCATTCAGTTACAACTTGATGACCCTGATGCAGGTTTGTCTACAATGATGGAGCAACTTTCAGTGTTGTACTCTAATTTGGGTGAGACTGAAGAGGTTATTGGAAATCCTAGAGTGGGACAAGTTTGCTGTGCCCAGTTTTCAGAAGATCATGACTGGTACAGAGCTGTTGTTACTTATGTTTCTGAAGCTGGAGTTCAAGTGAAGTTTGTCGATTATGGCAACATTGATATGGCTCTGATGGTGAAACAACTCCGAGAAGAGTTTTGCTCCCTACCTGTTCAGTGTGTTGATTGCCGTCTTCATGGTGCTGTGTCAATGTCTGAGAAAAATGAAGAAATTGCAGCAAAATTGACTGAACTGTGTGAATCTAAAAAACTGAAAGCTGAAATCACCAATGTTTCGGGTGACTCTGTGGTAGTCAATTTATTTTATGAATCTGGAGAAACCATGGAATCTGTTGCTGATGTTCTTGTGAAACTAGGACTTGCACATCTTCAGTCCACAGTACAAGAAGAACGAAGAATTTCAATCTCTGAAGAAGGGAAAATGGTGTATAATTACCCGGAATCTGGAGATGACGTTGTTCATAATGTAAGCTTGATATCAACTAGTTCACCAAGTGAGTTTTGGTGTCAGTTAGTGGATTCTATTTCAGAGCTGAAGACACTGTCAGACAAGATTGAACATTTTTACCAGTCTTTGGGTGAAAATGACATGAGGTTTTTGTGCCTGCAAGTGGGAGACACATGCTGTGCACAGTTTACTGATGACAACAAATGGTGTAGATCACTGGTAAGCAAGGTGTGTTCTGATGGCCAAGTCTGTGTACGTTCGGTAGATTATGTCAAACAAGAAACTTTGTCTTTGGACAGGATCAAGAAACTTGACCCAGAGTTTGCAGTTCTTCCTGTGCAGGCACTATGCTGTCGTCTTGCCAGCATTGAACCCCCTCACAAGTACTATGAAGAAGACTGGAGTAGTGATGCTGTAGCAAGGTTTCAAGAACTTTGCCAGGGTAAAGATGTTAAAATTAAGATCAAAGAAACAGTTGGTGGTGTTGCTCTTGTTGATTTAATTGATCCTACTGGTTTGTCTATAGCTAATCAGCTGTTATTGGAAGGATTGGCAGTTGAGATAAAATCTCCTTTGACAGAGACACCTATGAAGGACGTGCTGCAAAAACAAGAATGTTTATCAAATGAACAAGAAGGAGAAGTTGATAAGGACAGTTCAGAAGAGAACAGTTTTGAAGAAGCTTTGTCAGGTACTGAGGGAGTGGAAATGGTGAACATGGATGAAGCAAAGGCAGAGATTGAAGAAACAAAGAGTGAAGGAAATGAAGATGGTGATGATGATGACGACGAAGAATTTCTTGATAGTAATGATCAGGTCATTCAAGACAAATCAGAAGGCCTTGAATGTGATAAAGGAGTGTCACAAGCAACTGAAGAAGACAATCAAGCTGTGAGAAATGAGGAAAATAACCAAGATCATGAGCGTGGACTTCAAGCAACAGAACAGCAAGAGGAAAATAGTGAAGAAGAAGAAGATGATGATGAAAATAGACTGCAAGGAACAGATAAACCAGAAATGCAAACTGTGGAAAGTGATGAAAAGAAAGAAGATGAGGATGAACTTCAAGCAGCTAACAAACAGGAAGAGAAGGGTGTGAAATATGACGAAGAAAAACATGAGGAAGGAGAAAGTGGTCTTGAAGCAAATGAAGAACCAGAAGAGCAAGCTGTGGAAGAAGATGTAAAGAACAAAGAAGGTGGAAGTGGACCTTGGAGAGCTGAAGAACATGATGTGAAAACATCAGAAGGTGATCAAAAGGAACAAGGTGCAGATGAACTCCAAGCAACTGAAGAACAAGGAGAGCAAGTTGTGAAAGAGGAGACTGATCAAGAAGATGACAGTGGACTTGATGGGACTACAGAGGAAGTTCAAGAGGAAGTAATATCAGAAGATATATCAAGTCCTGTATCTAAAAGTGAGCTTGAAGAAGTTGTCAAAGAAGATGTCAAAGAGGTGACTAATGAAGTGGAAGACTGTGAATCTAAAGAGGAAGCAATACACGGAGAAGTGAAAGACGAGGCTGAGGCACAGACTGACCCAACATCAGATTTATCAAAGGAGGTTGAATGTCGAGCAGAGGAAAAAATGAACAATACAGCAACTTCAGAAGCTGAAGGAGATGCAGAGGAATCAGGGAAAGAAGAACACGAAGGGCCAAAACTGGAGGAAGTGTCTAGAGAGAAGGAAGGAAGGATAGATGTACAGGACAAGGGATTTGTGGAACCCGAGGATGTTGTGACAGAAGCATTCTCAGAAGAGGACTTGTCAGGT
Organism: Micromussa lordhowensis; assembly: GCA_964020085.1. NCBI lineage: Eukaryota > Metazoa > Cnidaria > Anthozoa > Scleractinia > Lobophylliidae > Micromussa > Micromussa lordhowensis. Next base: position 5,324,838 of record OZ026596.1, on the reverse strand, counting down.
ACACAATAACTGGCTTGATGCTTTTGAGTATTGTTTTGGACAGACCACTCAAACACAAAAAATACTTTACATTTACTGTGGAAAGCTCTATTAAGCCCCCATTCATCCATGTATTCTGTTTTTCTTAAGCCCCCCCCCCCCCCCTTTCTCTCTCTCTTTTTGGCTCCCTTTGATGGTAATAAGGCAAGACAATTTTTGATCAGGAAATCAATGATTGTCATCGTGTTTAGGCAACACTAGATTTTCAAGTTACCTATTGGCCACATTTTCTTTTAATTGTTCTTTTTTTGGTTGAAATGACTGCTTTATTGAACAAGTAAAGAAAAACTTTAAACAGCATCTTTTGCAGTCATCAAATGCTTTCGCTGATTTATGATTGATGTCGGCTCACCTCTCTAAAATGCTGACCTCTTTATTCATCATCCTTGCAAGTTGAAAACAAGTGAAACCCTTCATTGGTTTAACAGAGCTTTCATTGTATGCGAGACTTGTCAATAGTAAACAATCATTATTTTAATGGGAAGTTATTTTATTTGGGTCTAATACAATTCCACACACAGCTTACTTTCATCCCTGCAACAATGTAAAAGTGTATTTTTTTAAGGCTTGAAAAAGTGCCATTTGGTTGTCCAGGATGGGTAGATTTTCTTGTCGGGCAACTAACTTTTCCTTCTCACTTGCCCAGTGGAAAGAGCCCTAGCAAGTCATGTGCCAACAAAGCAAAAAAAGTAAATTTTGACTAGCCCAGGGCAAGCAAAATTTGAGAGCTACTTATCTGGAGGGCAAGCTGATTTTCAAGGTTTTTTTTAGCCCTGACTTTTTGTCAACCACACAAAGTAAAGAGAAGCAATATTTTAAGCTTGTTGACTTCAAAAGTTGTATAACAGTATAAATACAGTATTTTTTGTGCTTTTACTTAATCAGCAATCACCGGCAGTACTGGTGAAACTGTAGCAGCGACATTAGATGACGAAAAGAGCGAGGAAGAACGGGTAAGTTCTGCAAGTCCACCGTACAGCCCACCTTCCAGCCCTGCTGTGTTCATTCAACCGGGGGGAGAAGTCCAGTTTACAAAGGATCAGTCACCTGGCAAAGAGAAGCAGTAAAAATTGATCTGCGATTATTGCATTGATTGCAATCCCCTTAATTCTGGTACTGCATAAACCCAGGGAGATAGGGAGACAGTTAACAGATTCTAGATCAGTTAAGTTTTGGATAGCAATTTGAAGAAAATTCCAATTGAAAGTATTTGAAAAGAACCTTGAATCATTACGCAGCAAACAGGGTTGTAATGTAGGTTTTTTGCCTGGTTATTCAAATGCATGTATTGGAGGTGTAATAGTAAATGGCATTTTGCCACACTAAACATTGTTTAAGTTAAAATGATTGATTAATGTCTTAAAGCTATGATTCTGATTCCTGTGGCTGTTACCACAAGTGACAGGATGCAGAGGCTAGTAGCTAACAGATCTAGAGGAGCTAGTGTGAGATTGTTTTGTTCCTTGTTTTATTGAAGTTTGCTGGGGCACTAAGCTACAAACCGTTGCCTGCAGCTGTAAAATTTTGTGGTTTTTAAAGGATGCTCACAACCCAAATTCATAATTCCAGTCACTGCAGACTTTCAGCTTAAAGTGCCTATGAAATGAAAAATTGAGTTATTGAAAAATAGGCGAATTTGAAAGGCCTTTAAAAGTGAAGAAGAATGGTGTTTTCCTTTTTGTCATATCTC